>CANSZD010001708.1:0-190901 GCA_947648045.1 Beta corolliflora
GGCACTACTTGTACGAAAAATCCAACTTCATTTTTTCCACATTCTAACGTGAGGGACCCGTGGAGAATGGAAAAAAAACCACTTTAGGCACAACAAACGTTTAGAAATGTTTTTCGGGCTAATAGTTATGCCAAAAACACTTTTCGACTTCTATGGAGGATAACCGGTATGAAAAATCCGACTTCAATTTTTTTTCCCATCCGGACTTGAGGAATATGTTGAGCATGTAAAAATGCCACTTGAGGCACAAGAATCGATCATAAATTTTTTTCGAGATAAGAGTTATGGGCAAAGTACTTTTCACGTTCAATGTAGGGCACTACTTGTACGAAAAATCCAACTTCATTTTTTCCACATTTTGACGTTACGGAGTTTGTGGATCATGGAAAAAAAACAATTTCGGCACAAGAATCTTTTTGAAATGTTTTTCGGGCTAAGAGTTATGCCAAAAACACTTTTCAGCTTCTATTCAGGGCACAACTTGTCCGAAAAATGCGATTTATTTTTTCCCATTTGAACTTGAGGTATTTATTGAGCATGAAAAATGTCACTTTAGGGGCAAGAATCAATCAGAAATGTTTTCCGAGAGAAGAGTGATGGGCAAAAATCTTTTCACATTCAATGTTAGGCACAACTTGTACGAAAAATCGAACTTCAATTTTTCCACATTCTGACGTGACGGAGTTGTGGAGCATGGAAAAAAAACCACTTTAGGCAAAACAATCGTTTAGAAATGTTTTTCGGGCTAATAGTTATGCCAAAAACACTTTTCAGCTTCTTTGGAGGACACAACTGGTACGAAAAATCCGACTTTATTTTTTTTCCCATTCGGACTTGAGGAATCTGTTGAGCATGTAAAAATGGCACATTAGGCGCAAGAATCAATCAGAAATGTTTTCCGAGATTAATGTTATTGGCGAAATACTTTTCACGTTCAATGTAGGCACTACTTGTACGGAATATCCAACTTCATTTTTTCCACATTCTGACGTGACGGGCCTGTGGAGGATGGGAAAAAACCACTTTCGGCCCAAGAATCGTTTAGAAATGTTTTTCGGGCTAAGAGTTATGCCAAAAACACTTTTCAGCTCATACTCAGGGCACATCTGGTCCTAAAAATCCGATTCATTTTTTCCCATTCGGACTTGAGGTATTTATTGAGCATGGAAAAATGTCACTTTAGGGGCAAGAATCAATCAAAAATGTTTTCCGAGATAAGAGTTATGGGCAAAAATCTTTTCACGTTCAATGTAGGGCATTACTTGTACGAAAAATCCAACTTCAATTTTTCCACATTCTGACGTGACGGAGTTGTGGAGCATGGAAAAAAAACCACTATAGGTACTAAGAATCGTTGAGAAATAATTTTTGGGCTAAGAGTTATGCCAAATAAAATTTTCAGCTTCTATGGAGGGCACATCTGGTACGAAAAATCCGACTTCATTTTTTTTCCATTCGGACTTGAGGAATATGTTGAGCATGTAAAAATGGCACTTGAAGCGCAAGAATGAATCAGAAATGTTTTCCGAGATAAGAGTTATGGGCAAATACTTTTCACGTTCGGTGTTGGGCACTCACTTGTACGAAAAATCCAACTTCATTTTTTCCACATTCGACGTGATGGAGCTGTGGAGGATGGGATAAAAACCACTTTAGGTACATAGAATCGTTTAGTAATAATTTTCGGGCTAAGAGTTATGCCAAAAAAAATTTCAGCTTCTATGGAGGGCACAACTGTACGAAAAATCCGGCTTTATTTTTTTCCCATTCGGACTTTAGGAATATGTTGAGCATGAAAAAATGGCACTTGAAGCGCAAGAATCAATCAGAATGTTTTCCGAGATAAGAGTTAAGGGCAAAATACTTTTCACGTTCAATGCAAGGCACTACTTGTACGAAAAATCCAACTTCATTTTTTCCACATTCTATCGTGAGGGAGCTGTGGAGAATGGAAAAAAACCTCTTTAGGCACAACAATCATTTAGAAATGTTTTTCGGGCTAATAGTTATGCTTAAAACACTTTTCGGCTTCTTTGGAGGACACAACTGGTACGAAAAATCCGACTTTATTTTTTTTCCCATTCGGACTTGAGGAATCTGTTGAGCATGTAAAAATGGCACATTAGGCGCAAGAATCAATCAGAAATGTTTTCCGAGATTAATGTTATTGGCGAAATACTTTTCACGTTCAATGTAGGCACTACTTGTACGGAATATCCAACTTCATTTTTCCACATTCGACGTGACGGGCTGTGGAGGATGGGAAAAAACCACTTTCGGCCCAAGAATCGTTTAGAAATGTTTTTCGGGCTAAGAGTTATGCCAAAAACACTTTTCAGCTCATACTCAGGGCACATCTGGTCCTAAAAATCCGATTCATTTTTTCCCATTCGGACTTGAGGTATTTATTGAGCATGGAAAAATGTCACTTTAGGGGCAAGAATCAATCAAAAATGTTTTCCGAGATAAGAGTTATGGGCAAAAATCTTTTCACGTTCAATGTAGGGCATTACTTGTACGAAAAATCCAACTTCAATTTTTCCACATTCTGACGTTACGGAGTTGTGGAGCATGGAAAAAAAACCACTATAGGTACTAAGAATCGTTGAGAAATAATTTTTGGGCTAAGAGTTATGCCAAATAAAATTTTCGGCTTCTATGGAGGGCACATTCGGTACGAAAAATCCGACTTCATTTTTTTTCCATTCGGACTTGAGGAATATGTTGAGCATGTAAAAATGGCACTTGAAGCGCAAGAATGAATCGAAATGTTTTCCGAGATAAGAGTTATGGGCAAATACTTTTCACGTTCGGTGTTGGGCACTACTTGTACGAAAAATCCAACTTCATTTTTTCCACATTCCGACGTGATGGAGGCGTGGAGGATGGGATAAAAACCACTTTAGGTACATAGAATCGTTTAGTAATAATTTTCGGGCTAAGAGTTATGCCAAAAAAATTTCAGCTTCTATGGAGGGCACAATTGTACGAAAAATCCGGCTTTATTTTTTTCCCATTCGGACTTTAGGAATATGTTGAGCATGAAAAAATGGCACTTGAAGCGCAAGAATCAATCAGAATGTTTTCCGAGATAAGAGTTAAGGGCAAAATACTTTTCACGTTCAATGCAAGGCACTACTTGTACGAAAAATCCAACTTCATTTTTTCCACATTCTATCGTGAGGGAGCTGTGGAGAATGGAAAAAAACCTCTTTAGGCACAACAATCATTTAGAAATGTTTTTCGGGCTAATAGTTATGCTTAAAACACTTTTCGGCTTCTATGGAGGACACAACTGGTACGAAAAATCCGACTTCATTTTTTTTCCCATATGGACTTGAGGAATCTGTTTAGAAATGTTTTTCGGGCTAAGAGTTGTGCCAAAAACACTTTTCTGCTTCTATTCAGGGCACAACTGGTCCGAAAATCCGATTCATTATTTCCCATTCGGACTTGAGGTATTTCTTGAGCATGAAAAAATGAAAGTTTAGGGGCAAGAATCAATCAGAAATGTTTTCCGAGATATGAGTTATGGGCAAAAATATTTTCACGTTCAATGTAGGGCACTACTTGTACGAAAAATCCAACTTCCATTTTTCCACATTCGACTTGACGGAGCTGTGGAGCATGGGGAAAAAACCACTTTAGCACAATAATCGCTTAGAAATGTTTTTCGGGCTAATAGACGTGAGGAGAGCATGGAGAATGGAAAAAAACCACTTTTGGCACAACAATCGTTTAGAAATGTTTTTCGGGCTAATAGTTATGCCAAAAACACTTTTAAGCTTCTATGGAGGACACAACTGGTACGAAAAATCCGACTTCAATTTTTTTCCCATCCGGACTTGAGGTATTTATTCAGCATGAAAAATGTCACTTTAGGGGCAAGAATCAATCAGAAATGTTTTCCGAGAGAAGAGTGATGGGCAAAAATCTTTTCACATTCAAAGTTGGGCACAACTTGTACGATAAATCGAACTTCAATTTTTCCACATTCGACGTGACGGAGTTGTGGAGCATATAAAAAAAAACCACTTTAGGCAAAACAATCGTTTAGAAATGTTTTTCGGGCTAATAGTTATGCCAAAAACACTTTTCAGCTTTCTATGGAGGACACAACTGGTACGAAAAATCCGACTTTATTTTTTTTCCCATTCGGACTTTAGGAATCTGTTGAGCATGTAAAAATGGCACATTAGGCGCAAGAATCAATCGAAATGTTTTCGGAGATTAAGGTTATTGGCGAAATACTTTTCACGTTCAATGTAGGCACTACTTGTACGAAATATCCAACTTCATTTTTTCCACATTCTAACGTGAGGGACCTGTGGAGAATGGAAAAAAAACCACTTTAGGCTCAACAATCGTTTAGAAATGTTTTTCGGGCTAATAATTATGCCAAAAACACTTTTCAAACTTCTATGGAGGATACAAGCGGTATGAAAAATCCGACTTCAATTTTTTTCCCATCCGGACTTGAGGAATCTGTTGAGCATGTAAAAATGCCACTTGAGGCACAAGACTCAATCGAAATTTATTCCTAGATAAGAGTTATGGGCAAAATACTCAATGCAGGGCACTACTTGTACGAAATATCCAACTTCATTTTTTCCACATTCTAACGTGAGGGAGCTGTGGAGAATGGAAAAAAAACCACTTTAGGCACAACAATCGTTTAGAAATGTTTTTCGGGCTAATAGTTATGCCAAAAAAACTTTTCAACTTCTATGGAGGACACAACGCGGTATGAAAAATCCGACTTTAATTTTTTTCCCATCCGGACTTGCGGAATATGTTGACCATGTTAAAATGCCACTTGAGGCACAACAATCAATCATAAATTTTATCCGAGATAAGAGTTATGGGCAAAATACTTTTCACGTTCAATGTAGGGCACGACTTGTACGAAAAATCCAACTTCATTTTTTCCACATTCTGACGTGACGGAGCTGTGGATCAAGGAAAAAAAACAATTTCGGCACAAGAATTGTTTTGAAATGTTTTTCGGGCTAAGAGTTATGCCAAAAACACTTTTCGACTTCTATTCGTAGGCACAACCGGGTCCGAAAAATCCGATTTATTTTTTCCATTCGAACTTGAGGTATTCATTGAGCTTGGAAAATGTCACTTTAGGGGCAAGAATCAATCGAAATGTTTTCCGAGATCGAGTGATGGGCAAAAATCTTTTCACATTCAATGTAGGGCACAACTTGTACGAAAAATGCTACTTCAATTTTTCCACATTCGACGTGCCGGAGATGTGGAGCATGGAAAAAACCACTTTAGGCACAACATCGTTTAGAAATGTTTTTCGGGCTAATAGTTATGCCAAAAACACATTTCGGCTTCTATGGAGGATACAACCCGGTACGAAAAATCCGACTTTAATTTTTTTCCCATCCGGACTTGAGGAATCCGTTGAGCATGTAAAAATGCCATTTGAGGCACAAGACTCAATCGAAATTTTTTCCAAGATAAGAGTTATGGGCAAAATACTTTTCATGTTCAATGCAGGGCACTACTTGTACTTAAAAATCCAACTTCATTTTTTTCAACAAAAACGTGAGGGAGTTGTGGAGAATGGAAAAAAAAACCACTTTAGGCACAACAATCGTTTAGAAATGTTTTTCGGGCTAATAATTATGCCAAAAACACTTTTCGGGTTCTATGGAGGACCACAACTGGTACGAAAAATCCGACTTTTTTTTTTTTTCCCATTCGGACTTGAGAAAATCTGTTGAGCATGTAAAAATTGCACTTTTGGCGCAAGAATCACTCTGAAATGTTTTCCGAGATAAATGTTATTGGCAAAATACTTTTCACGTTCAATGTAGGCACTACTTGTACGAAAAATCCAACTTCATTTTTTCCACATTCTAACGTGAGGGAGCTGTGGAGCATGGAAAAAAACCACTTTAGGCAAAACAATCGTTAAGAAATGTTTTTCGGGCTAATAGTTATGCCAAAAACACTTTTCGGCTTCTATGGAGGACACAACCGGTATGAAAAACCCGACTTCAATTTTTTTCCCATTCGGACTTGAGGAATCTGTTGAGCATGTAAAAATGGAACTTTAGGCGCAAAAATCAATCAGAAATGTTTTCCGAGAAAATTGTTATTGGCAAAATACTTTTCACGTTCAATGTAGGCACTACTTGTACGAAAAATCCAACTTTCATTTTATCCTCATTCTGACGTGACGGAGCGGTGGAGGATGGGAAAAAAACAACTTTAGGTGCAAGAATCGTTTAGAAATATTTTTCGGGCTAAGAGTTATGCATAAAACACTTTTCAGCTTCTATGGAGGGCACAACTGGTACGAAATATCCGACTTCATTTTTTCCCATTCGGACTTAAGGAATATGTTGAGCATGAAAAAATGGCACTTGAGGCGCAAGAATCAATCAGAAATGTTTTCCGAGATAAGAGTTAAGGGCAAAATAATTTTCACATTCAATGTAGGGCACTACTTGTACGAAAAATCCAACTTCATTTTTTCCACATTCTAACGTGAGGGAGCTGTGGAGAATTGAAAAAAACCACTTTAGGCACAACAATCATTTAGAAATGTCTTTCGGGCTAATAGTTATGCTTAAAACACTTTTCTGCTTCTATGGAGGACACAACTAGTACGAAAAATCCGACTTTATTTTTTCCCATATGGGCTTGAGGAATCTGTTGAGCATGTAAAAATGCCACTTGAGGCGCAAGAATCAATCACAAATTTTTTTCGAGATAAGAGTTATGGGCAAAATACATTTCACGTTCAATGTAGGGCACTACTTGTAAGAAAAATCTATCTTTATTTTTTCCACATTCTGACGTGATGGAGTTGTGGATCATGGAAAAAAACCACGTTCGGCTCAAGAATCGCTTAGAAATGTTTTTTTGGCTAAGAGTTGTGCCAAAAACACTTTTCAGCTTCTATTCAGCGCACAACTAGGCCGAAAAATCCGATTCATTTTTTCCCATTGGAAAAATGTAACTTTAGGGGCAAGAATCAATTAGAAATGTTTTCCGAGATAAGAGTTATGGGCAAAAATCGTTTCACGTTCAATGTAGGGCACTCCTTGTACGAAAAATCCAACTTCCATTTTTCCACATTCTGACTTGACGGAGCTGTGGAGCATGGAAAAAAAACCACTTTAGGCACAACAATCGTTTAGAAATGTTTTTCGGGCTAATAGACGTGAGGAAGCTGTACATGTGGAGAATGGAAAAAAAACCACTTTAGGCACAACAATCGCTTAGAAAAGTTTTTCGGGCTAATAATTATGCCAAAATCACTTTTCAGCTTCTATGGAGGACACAACTGGTACGAAAAATCCGACTTCAATTTTTTTCCCATCCGGACTTGAGGAATCTGTTGAGCATGTAAAAATGCCACTTGAGGCACAAGAATCAATCAAAAAAATTTTACTAGATAAGAGTTATGGGCAAAATACTTTTCATGTTCAATGCAGGGCACTACTTGTACGAAAAATCCAAGTTCATTTTTTCCACATTCTGACGTGACGGAGCTGTGGATCATGGAAAAAAAACAATTTCGGCACAAGAATCGTTTTGAAATGTTTTTCGGGCTAAGAGTTATGCCAAAAACACTTTTCAGTTTCTATTCAGGGCACAACTGGTCCGAAAAATGCGATTTATTTTTTCCCATTCGAACTTGAGGTATTTATTCAGCATGAAAAATGTCACTTTAGGGGCAAGAATCAATCAGAAATGTTTTCCGAGAGAAGAGTGATGGGCAAAAATCTTTTCACATTCAAAGTTGGGCACAACTTGTACGATAAATCGAACTTCAATTTTTCCACATTCTGACGTGACGGAGTTGTGGAGCATATAAAAAAAACCACTTTAGGCAAAACAATCGTTTAGAAATGTTTTTCGGGCTAATAGTTATGCCAAAAACACTTTTCAGCTTTCTATGGAGGACACAACTGGTACGAAAAATCCGACTTTATTTTTTTTCCCATTCGGACTTTAGGAATCTGTTGAGCATGTAAAAATGGCACATTAGGCGCAAGAATCAATCAGAAATGTTTTCAGAGATTAAGGTTATTGGCGAAATACTTTTCACGTTCAATGTAGGCACTACTTGTACGAAATATCCAACTTCATTTTTTCCACATTCTAACGTGAGGGACCCGTGGAGAATGGAAAAAAAAAACCACTTTAGGCTCAACAATCGTTTAGAAATGTTTTTCGGGCTAATAATTATGCCAAAAACACTTTTCAGCTTCTATGGAGGATACAACTGGTATGAAAAATCCGACTTCAATTTTTTTCCCATCCAGACTTGAGGAATCTGTTGAGCATGTAAAAATGCCACTTGAGGCACAAGACTCAATCAGAAATTTATTCCTAGATAAGAGTTATGGGCAAAATACTCAATGCAGGGGCACTACTTGTACGAAATATCCAACTTCATTTTTTCCACATTCTAACGTGAGGGAGCTGTGGAGAATGGAAAAAAAACCACTTTAGGCACAACAATCGTTTAGAAATGTTTTTCGGGCTAATAGTTATGCCAAAAAAACTTTTCAACTTCTATGGAGGACACAACTGGTATGAAAAATCCGACTTTAATTTTTTTCCCATCCGGACTTGCGGAATATGTTGACCATGTTAAAATGCCACTTGAGGCACAACAATCAATCATAAATTTTATCCGAGATAAGAGTTATGGGCAAAATACTTTTCACGTTCAATGTAGAGGCACGACTTGTACGAAAAAATCCAACTTCATTTTTTCCACATTCGACGTGACTGGGCTGTGGATCAAGGAAAAAAAAACAATTTCGGCACAAGAATTGTTTTGAAATGTTTTTCGGGCTAAGAGTTATGCCAAAAACACTTTTCAGCTTCTATTCAGGGCACAACTGGTCCGAAAAATCCGATTTATTTTTTCCATTCGAACTTGAGGTATTCATTGAGCTTGAAAAATGTCACTTTAGGGGCAAGAATCAATCAGAAATGTTTTCCGAGATCAGAGTGATGGGCAAAAATCTTTTCACATTCAATGTAGGGCACAACTTGTACGAAAAATGCTACTTCAATTTTTCCACATTCTGACGTGACGGAGATGTGGAGCATGGAAAAAACCACTTTAGGCACAACAATCGTTTAGAAATGTTTTTCGGGCTAATAGTTATGCCAAAAACACATTTCAGCTTCTATGGAGGATACAACTGGTACGAAAAATCCGACTTTAATTTTTTTCCCATCCGGACTTGAGGAATCTGTTGAGCATGTAAAAATGCCATTTGAGGCACAAGACTCAATCAGAAATTTTTTCCAAGATAAGAGTTATGGGCAAAATACTTTTCATGTTCAATGCAGGGCACTACTTGTACGAAAAATCCAACTTCATTTTTTCAACAAAAAACGTGAGGGAGTTGTGGAGAATGGAAAAAAAACCACTTTAGGCACAACAATCGTTTAGAAATGTTTTTCGGGCTAATAATTATGCCAAAAACACTTTTCAGGTTCTATGGAGGACACAACTGGTACGAAAAATCCGACTTTATTTTTTTTCCCATTCGGACTTGAGAAAATCTGTTGAGCATGTAAAAATTGCACTTTTGGCGCAAGAATCACTCTGAAATGTTTTCCGAGATAAATGTTATTGGCAAAATACTTTTCACGTTCAATGTAGGCACTACTTGTACGAAAAATCCAACTTCATTTTTTCCACATTCTAACGTGAGGGAGCTGTGGAGCATGGAAAAAAACCACTTTAGGCAAAACAATCGTTAAGAAATGTTTTTCGGGCTAATAGTTATGCCAAAAACACTTTTCAGCTTCTATGGAGGACACAACTGGTATGAAAAACCCGACTTCAATTTTTTTCCCATTCGGACTTGAGGAATCTGTTGAGCATGTAAAAATGGAACTTTAGGCGCAAAAATCAATCAGAAATGTTTTCCGAGAAAATTGTTATTGGCAAAATACTTTTCACGTTCAATGTAGGCACTACTTGTACGAAAAATCCAACTTTCATTTTATCCTCATTCTGACGTGACGGAGCGGTGGAGGATGGGAAAAAAACAACTTTAGGTGCAAGAATCGTTTAGAAATATTTTTCGGGCTAAGAGTTATGCATAAAACACTTTTTCGCTTCTATGGAGGGCACAAGCGGTACGAAATATCCGACTTCATTTTTTCCCATTCGGACTTAAGGAATATGTTGAGCATGAAAAAATGGCACTTGAGGCGCAAGAATCAATCAGAAATGTTTTCCGAGATAAGAGTTAAGGGCAAAATACTTTTCACATTCAATGTAGGGCACTACTTGTACGAAAAATCCAACTTCATTTTTTCCACATTCTAACGTGAGGGAGCTGTGGAGAATTGAAAAAAACCACTTTAGGCACAACAATCATTTAGAAATGTCTTTCGGGCTAATAGTTATGCTTATAACACTATTCTGCTTCTATGGAGGACACAACTAGTACGAAAAATCCGACTTTATTTTTTTCCCATATGGGCTTGAGGAATCTGTTGAGCATGTAAAAATGCCACTTGAGGCGCAAGAATCAATCACAAATTTTTTTCGAGATAAGAGTTATGGGCAAAATACATTTCACGTTCAATGTAGGGCACTACTTGTACGAAAAATCTATCTTTATTTTTTCCACATTCTGACGTGATGGAGTTGTGGATCATGGAAAAAAACCACTTTCGGCACAAGAATCGCTAAGAGTTGTGCCAAAAACACTTTTCAGCTTCTATTCAGCGCACAACTAGGCCGAAAAATCCGATTCATTTTTTCCCATTCGGACTTGAGGTATTTATTGAGCATGGAAAAATGTAACTTTAGGGGCAAGAATCAATTAGAAATGTTTTCCGAGATAAGAGTTATGGGCAAAAATCGTTTCACGTTCAATGTAGGGCACTCCTTGTACGAAAAATCCAACTTCCATTTTTCCACATTCGACTTGACGGGGTGTGGAGCATGGAAAAAAAACCACTTTAGGCACAACAATCGTTTAGAAATGTTTTTCGGGCTAATAGACGTGAGGAAGGCTGTACATGTGGAGAATGGAAAAAAAACCACTTTAGGCACAACAATCGCTTAGAAAAGTCTTTCGGGCTAATAATTATGCCAAAATCACTTTTCGACTTCTATGGAGGAGGACACAACCGGTACGAAAAATCCGACTTCAATTTTTTTCCCATCCGGACTTGAGGAATCTGTTGAGCATGTAAAAATGCCACTTGAGGCACAAGAATCAATCAAAAAATTTTACTAGATAAGAGTTATGGGCAAAATACTTTTCATGTTCAATGCGGGGCACTACTTGTACGAAAAATCCAACTTCATTTTTTCCACATTCGACGTGATCGGAGGTGTGGATCATGGAAAAAAAACAATTTCGGCACAAGAATCGTTTTGAAATGTTTTTCGGGCTAAGAGTTATGCCAAAAACACTTTTCGGTTTCTATTCGGTGGCACAACTCGGGCCCAGAAAAAATGCGATTTATTTTTTCCCATTCGAACTTGAGGTATTTATTCAGCATGAAAAATGTCACTTTAGGGGCAAGAATCAATCAGAAATGTTTTCCGAGAGAAGAGTGATGGGCAAAAATCTTTTCACATTCAAAGTTGGGCACAACTTGTACGATAAATCGAACTTCAATTTTTCCACATTCTGACGTGACGGAGTTGTGGAGCATATAAAAAAAACCACTTTAGGCAAAACAATCGTTTAGAAATGTTTTTCGGGCTAATAGTTATGCCAAAAACACTTTTCGACTTTCTATGGAGGACACAAGCGGGTACGAAAAATCCGACTTTATTTTTTTTCCCATTCGGACTTTAGGAATCCGTTGAGCATGTAAAAATGGCACATTAGGCGCAAGGATCAATCGAAATGTTTTCAGAGATTAAGGTTATTGGCGAAATACTTTTCACGTTCAATGTAGGCACTACTTGTACGAAATATCCAACTTCATTTTTTCCACATTCTAACGTGAGGGACCTGTGGAGAATGGAAAAAAAACCACTTTAGGCTCAACAATCGTTTAGAAATGTTTTTCGGGCTAATAATTATGCCAAAAACACTTTTCAGCTTCTATGGAGGATACAACTGGTATGAAAAATCCGACTTCAATTTTTTTCCCATCCAGACTTGAGGAATATCTTGAGCATGTAAAAATGCCACTTGAGGCACAAGAATCAATCATAAATTTTTTCCGAGATAAGAGTTATGGGCAAAATACTTTTCACGTTCAATGTAGGGCACTACTTGTACGAAAAATCCAACTTCATTTTTTCCACATTCTGACGTGACGGAGCTGTGGATCATGGGAAAAAAAACAATTTCGGCACAAGAATCGTTTTGAAATGTTTTTCGGGCTAAGAGTTATGCCAAAAACACTTTTCAGCTTCTATTCAGGGCACAACTGGTCCGAAAAATGCGATTTATTTTTTCCCATTCGAACTTGAGGTATTTATTGAACATGGAAAAATGTCACTTTAGGGGCAAGAATCAATCAAAAATGTTTTTCGAGATAAGAGTTATGGGCAAAAATCTTTTCACGTTCAATGTAGGGCACTACTTGTACGAAAAATCCAACTTCAATTTTTCCACATTCTGACGTGACGGAGCTGTGTAGCATGGAAAAAAAACCACTATAGGTACTAAGAATCGTTGAGAAATAATTTTTGGGCTAAGAGTTATGCCAAAAACAATTTTCAGCTTCTATGGAGGGCACATCTTGTACGAAAAATCCGACTTCATTTTTTTTCCACTCGGACTTGAGGAATATGTTGAGCATGTAAAAATGGCACTTGAAGCGCAAGAATGAATCAGAAATGTTTTCCGAGATAAGAGTTATGGGCAAATACTTTTCACGTTCAGTGTAGCGCACTACTTGTACGAAAAATCCAACTTCATTTTTTCCACATTCTGACGTGACGGAGCTGTGGAGGATGGGATAAAAACCACTTTAGGTACATAGAATCGTTTAGTAATATTTTTCGGGCTAAGAGTTATGCCAAAAAAAAATTCAGCTTCTATGGAGGGCACAACTGGTACGAAAAATCCGACTTTATTTTTTTCCCATTCGGACTTTAGGAATATGTTGAGCATGAAAAAATGGCACTTGAAGCGCAAGAATCAATCAGAAATGTTTTCCGAGATAAGAGTTAAGGGCAAAATACTTTTCACGTTCAATGGAGGGCACTACTTGTACGAAAAATCCAACTTCATTTTTTCCACATTCTATCGTGAGGGAGTGTGGAGAATGGAAAAAAACCTCTTTAGGCACAACAATCATTTAGAAATGTTTTTCGGGCTAATAGTTATGCTTAAAACACTTTTCTACTTCTATGGAGGACACAACTGGTACGAAAAATCCGACTTCATTTTTTTTCCCATATGGACTTGAGGAATCTGTTTAGAAATGTTATTCGGGCTAAGAGTTGTGCCAAAAACACTTTTCGACTTCAGTGCAGGCACTGTGGTCCGAAAAATCCGATTCATTTTTTCCCATTCGGACTTGAGGTATTTCTTGAGCAAGAAAAAATGTAACTTTAGGGGCAAGAATCAATCAGAAATGTTTTCCGAGATATGAGTTATGGGCAAAAATCTTTTCACGTTTAATGTAGGGCACTACTTGTACGAAAAATCCAACTTCCATTTTTCCACATTCTGACTTGACGGAGCTGTGGAGCATGGAAAAAAAACCACTTTAGCACAACAATCGTTTAGAAATATTTTTCGGGCTAATAAACGTGAGGGAGCTGTGGAGAATGGAAAAAAAACCACTTTTGGCACAACAATCGTTTAGAGATGTTTTTTCGGGCTAATAGTTATGCCAAAAACACATTTAAGCTTCTATAGAGGACACAACTGGTACGAAAAATCCGACATCAATTTTTTTCCAATCCGGACTTGAGGAATCCGTTGAGCATGTAAAAATGCCACTTGAGGCACAAGACTCAATCGGAAATTTATTCCTAGATAAGAGTTATGGGCAAAATACTTTTCATGTTCAATGCGGGGGCACTACTTGTATGAAAAATCCAACTTCATTTTTTCCACATTCTAACGTGAGGGAGCTGTGCAGAATGGAAAAAAAAACCACTTTTGGTACAACAATCGTTTAGAACTGTTTTTCGGGCTAATAGTTATGCCAAAAAAACTTTTCAACTTCTATGGAGGACACAACTGGTATGAAAAATCCGACTTTAATTATTTCCCCATCCGGACTTGCGGAATATGTTGACCATGTAAAAATGCCACTTGAGGCACAACAATCAATCATTAATTTTATCCGAGATAAGAGTTATGGGCAAAATACTTTTCACGTTCAATGTAGGGCACTACTTGTACGAAAAAACCAACTTCATTTTTTCCACATTCTGACGTGACGGAGCTGTGGATCAAGGAAAAAAACAATTTCGGCACAAGAATTGTTTTGAAATGTTTTTCGGGCTAAGAGTTATGCCAAAAACACTTTTCAGCTTCTATTCAGGGCACAACTGGTCCGAAAAATCCGATTTATTTTTTCCCATTCGAACTTGAGGTATTCATTGAGCTTGAAAAATGTCACTTTAGGGGTAAGAATCAATCAGAAATGTTTTCTGAGATCAGAGTGATGGGCCAAAATCTTTTCACATTCAATGTAGGGCACAACTTGTACGAAAAATCCCACTTCAATTTTTCCACATTCTGACGTGACAGAGATGTGGAGCATGGAAAAAACCACTTTAGGCACAACAATCGTTTAGAAATGTTTTTCGGGCTAATAGTTATGCCAAAAACACATTTCAACTTCTATGGAGGACACAACTGGTACGAAAAATCCGACTTTAATTTTTTTCCCATCCGGACTTGAGGAATCTGTTGAGCAGGTAAAAATGGCACTTTAGGCGCAATAATCATTCTGAAATGTTTTCCGAGATAAATGTTATTGGCAAAATACTTTTCACGTTCAATGTAGGGCACTACTTGTACAAAAAATCCAACTTCATTTTTTAAACAAAAAACGTGAGGGAGTTGTGGAGAATGGAAAAAAAACCACATTAGGCACAACAATCGTTTAGAAATGTTTTTCGAGCTAATAGTTATGCCAAAAAAACTTTTCAACTTCTATGGAGGACACAACTGGTATGAAAAATCCGACTTTAATTTTTTTCCCTTCCGGACTTGAGGAATATGTTGAGCATGTAAAAATGCCACTTGAGGCACAATAATCAATCATTAATTTTATCCGAGATAAGAGTTAGGGGGAAAATACTTTTCACGTTCAATGTAGGGCACTACTTGTACGAAAAATCGAACTTCATTTTTTCCACATTCTGACGTGACGGAGCTGTGGATCAAGGAAAAAAAACAATTTCGGCACAAGAATTGTTTTGAAATGTTTTTCGGGCTAAGAGTTATGCCAAAAACACTTTTCAGCTTCTATTCAGGGCACAACTGGTCTGAAAAATCCGATTTATTTTTTCCCATTCGAACTTGAAGTATTTATTGAGCTTGAAAAATGTCACTTTAGGGGCAATAATCAATCAGAAATGTTTTCCGAGAACAGAGTGATGGGCAAAAATCTTTTCACATTCAATGTAGGGCACAACTTGTACGAAAAATCCCACTTCAATTTTTCCACATTCTGACGTGACGGAGTTGTGGAGCATGGAAAAAACCACTTTAGGCACAACAATCGTTTAGAAATGTTTTTCGGGCTAATAGTTATGACAAAAACACTTTTCAGGTTCTATGGAGGACACAACTGGTACGAAAAATCCGACTTTATTTTTTTTCCCATTCGGACTTGAGAAAATCTGTTGAGCATGTAAAAATGGCACTTTAGGCGCATGAATCAATCTGAAATGTTTTCCGAGATAAATGTTATTGGAAAAATACTTTTCACGTTCAATGTAGGCACTACTTGTACGAAAAATCCAACTTTCATTTTATCCTCATTCAGACGTGACGGAGCGGTGGAGGATGGGAAAAAAACAACTTTAGGTGCAAGAATCGTTTAGAAATATTTTTCGGACTAAGAGTTATGCATAAAACACTTTTCAGTTTCTATGGAGGGCAATCCTGGTACGAAAAATCCAACTTCATTTTTTCCCATTCGGACTTAAGGAATATGTCGAGCATGAAAAAATGCCACTTGAGGCGCAAGAATCAATTAGAAATTTTTTCCAGGATAAGAGTTATTGGCAAAATACTTTTCACGTTCAATGTAGGGCACTACTTGTACGAAAAATCCAACTTCATTTTTTCCACATTCTGACGTGAAGGAGCTGTGGATCGTGGAAAAAAAACCGCTTTAGGCACAATAATCGTTTAGAAATGTTTTTCGGGCTAAGAGTTATGCCAAAAACACTTTTCAACTTCAATTCAGAGGCACAACTGGTTCGAAAAATCGACTTCATTTTTTCCTATTCGGACTTGAGGTATTTATTGAGCATGGAAAATTGTCACTTTAGGGGCAAGAATCAATCGAAATGTTTTCGGAGATAAGAGTTATGGGCAAAAATCTTTTCATGTTCAATGTAGGGCACTACTTGAACGAAAAATCGTACTTCAATTTTTCCACATTCGACGTGACGGGGCTGTGGAGCATGGAAAAAAAATTACTTTAGGCACAACAATCGTTTAGAAATGTTTTTCGGGCTAATAGTTGTGCCAAAAATACGTTTCGGCTTCTATGGAGGACACATCGAGTACGAAAAATCCGACTTCATTTTTTTTCCCATTCGGACTTGAGGAGTCTATTGAACATGTAAAAATGGCACTTTAGGCGCAAGAATCAATCGAAATGTTTTCCGAGATAAATGTTATTGGCAAATTACTTTTCACGATCAATGTAGGCACTACTTCTACGAAAAATCCAACTTCATTTTTTCCACATTCGACGTGACGGAGTTCGTGGAGGATGGGAAAAAAACCACTTTAGGTACTAAGAATCGTTTAGCAATAATTTTTGGGCAAAGAGTTATGCCAAAAACAATTTTCCGCTTTTATGGAGGGCACAACCGGGTACGAAAAAACCGACTTTATTTCTTTCCCATTCGGACTTTAGGAATATGTTGAGCATGAAAAAATTGCACTTGAAGCGCAAGAATCAATCAGAAATGTTTTCCGAGATAAGAGTTATGGGCAAAATACTTTTCACGTTCAATGGAGGGCACTACTTGTACGAAAAATCCATCCTCATTTTTCCCACATTCAAACGTGACGGAGTGTGGATCATGGATAAAAAACCACTTTAGGCACAAGAATCGTTTAGAAATGTTTTTCGGGCTAATAATTATGACAAAAACACTTTTCGACTTCTATAGAGGACACAACTGGTGCGAAAAATCCGACTTACTTTTTCCCATTCGTACATGAAGAATCTGTTGAGCATGTAAAAATGGCACTTGAGGCGCAAGATTCAATCAGAAATTTTTTCCGAGATAAGAGTTATGGGGAAAATACTTTTCACGTTCAATGTAGGGCACTACTTGTACGAAAAATCCAACTTTATTTTTGCCACATTCTGACGTGACAGAGGTGTGGATCTTGGAATAATAACCACTTTCGGCACAAGAATCGTTTCGAAATATTTTTCGGCCTAAGAGTTATACAAAAAACACTTTTCGAACTTCTATTCGGGGCACAACCGGTCCGAAAAATCCGATTCATTTTTTCCCATTCGGACTTGAGGTATTTATTGAGCATGGAAAAATGTCACTTAAGGGGCGAGAATCAATCAGAAATTTTTTCCGGAATAAGAGTTATGGGCAAAAATCTTTTCACGTTCAATGTAGAGCACTACTTGTACGAAAAATACAACTTCATTTTTTCCACATTCAGACGTGACTGAGCTGTGGATCATGGAAAAAAACAACTTTCGGCAAAAGAGTCGTTTTGAAATATTTTTCGGGCTAAGAGTGAAACAAAAACACTTTTCAGCTTCTATTCAAGGCACAACGGGTCCGAAAAATCCGATTCATTTTTTCCCATTCGGACTTGAGGTTTTTATTGAGCATGGAAAAATGTCACTTTAGGGGAAAGAATCAATCCGAAATTTTTTCCGAGATAAGAGTTATGGGCCAAAATCTTTTCACGTTCAATGTAGGGCACTACTTGTTTGAAAAATCCAACTACCATTTTTCCACATTTCGACGTGACTGAGAGTGTGGAGCATGGAAAAAAAACCACTTTAGGCACAACAATCGTTTAGAAATATTTTTCGGGCAAATAGTTATGGCAAAAACACATTTCAGCTTCTATGGAGGACATACTAGTACGAAAAATCCGACTTCATTTTTTTTTCCCATTCGGACTTGAGGAATATGTTGAGCATGAAAAAATGGCACTTGAAGCGCATGAATCAATCAGAAATGTTTTCTGTGATAAATGTTATTGGCAAAATACTTTTCACGTTCAATGTAGGCACTACTTGTACGAAAAATCCAACTTTAGTTTTTCCACATTCGACGTGGCGAGCTGTGGAGGATGGGAAAAAAATCCACTTTAGGTACTAAGAATCGTTTAGAAATAATTTTCGGGCTAAGAGTTATGCCAAAAACAATTTTCAGCTTCTATGGAGGGCACAACCGGGTACGAAAAATCCGACTTCATTTTTTCCCCATTCGGACTTTAGGAATATGTTGAGCATGAAAAAAATTGCACTTGAAGCGCAAGAATCAATCGAAATATTTTCCGAGATAAGAGTTATGGGCAAAATACTTTTCACGTTTAATGGAGGGCACTACTTGTACGAAAAATCCAACTTCATTTTTTCCACACTCAAACGTGAGGGAGCTGTGGAGAATGGAAAAAAACCACTTTAGGCACTACAATCGTTTAGAAATGTTTTTCGGGCTAATAATTATGCCAAAAACACTTTTCAGCTTCTATGGAGGACACAACTGGTACGAAAAATCCAACTTCATTTTTTCCACATTCAGACGTGGCTGAGCTGTTGATCATGGAAAAAAACAACTTTCGGCAAAAGAATCGTTTTGAAATATTTTTCGGGCTAAGAGTGAAACAAAAACACTTTTCAGCTTCTATTCAGGGCACAACGGGTCCGAAAAATCCGATTCATTTTTTCCCATTCGGACTTGAGGTTTTTATTGAGCATGGAAAAATGTCACTTTAGGGGAAAGAATCAATCAGAAATGTTTTCCGAGATAAGAGTTATGGGCAAAATACTTTTCACGTTACGTGCGGGGCACTACATGTATGAAAAATCCAAATTCATTTTTTGCACATTCTAACGTGAGGGAGCTGTGGAGCATGGAAAAAACCACTTTAGGCACAACAATCGTTCAGAAATGTTTTTCGGGCTAATTGTTATGCCAAAAACACTTTTCAGCTTCTATGGAGGACACAACTGGTACGAAAAATCCGACTTCATTTTTTTTCCCATTCGGACTTGAGGAATATGTTGAGTGTAAAAATGGAACTTTAGGCGCAAGAATCAATCGGAAATGTTTTCCGAGATAAATGTTATTGGTAAAATACTTTTCACGTTCAATGTAGGTTGTACGAAAAATCCAACTTTCATTTTTTCCTCATTCTGACGTGACGGAGCTGTGGAGGATGGGAAAAAACCACTTTAGGTGCAAGAATCGTTTTGAAATATTTTTTCGGGCTAAGAGTTATGCATAAGCACTTTTCGGTTTCTATGGAGGGCAACCCAGTGCACGAAAAATCCAACTTCATTTTTTCCCATTCGGACTTGAGGAATATGTCGAGCATGAAAAAATGCCACTTGAGGCGCAAGAATCAATCAAAAAAATTTCCGAGATAACAGTTCTGGGCAAAATACTTTTCACGTTCAATGTAGGGCACTACTTGTACGAAAAATCCAACTTCATTTTTTCCACATTCTGACGTGACAGAGCTGTGGATCATGGATAAAAAACCACTTTAGGCACAAGAATCGTTAAGAAATGTTTTTCGGCTAAGAGTTATGCTAAAAACACTTTTCAGCTTCTATGGAGGACACTGGCCCGGTACGAAAAATCCGACTTCATTTTTTTCCCATTCGGACTTGAGGAATATGTTGAGCATGAAAAAAATGGCACTTGAAGCGCAAGAATCAATCAGAAATGTTTTCCGAGATAAGAGTTATGGGCAAAATACTTTTAACGTTCAATCCAGGGCACTACTTGTACGAAAATTCCAACTTCATTATTTTAACATTCTGACGTGAGGGAGCTGTGGAGAATGGAAAAAAACCACTTTAGGCACAACAACCGTTTGGAAATGTTTTTCGGGATTATAGTTATGCCAAAAACACTTTTCAGCTTCTATGGAGGTCACAACTGGTACGAAAAATCCGACTTCATTTTTTTTCCCATTCGGACTTGATGAATCTGTTAAGCATGTAAAAATGCCACTTGAGGCGCAAGAATCAATCAGGAATTTTTTCCGAGATAAGAGTTAAGGGCCAAAATCTTTTCACGTTCAATGTAGGGCAATACTTGTATGAAAAATCCAACTTCCATTTTTCCACATTCTGACGTGACGGAGCTGTGGAGCATGGAAAAAAAACCACTTTAGGCACAACAATCGTTTAGGATTATTTTTCGGGCTAATAGTTATGCTAAAAACACAACGAGATACGAAAAATCGACTTCATTTTTTTTCCCATACGGACTTGAGGAGTCTCGTTGAGCATGTAAAAATGGCACTATAGGCGCAAGAATCAATCAGAAATGTTTTCCGAGATAAAAGTTATTTGCAAAATACTTTTCACGTTCAATGTTGGCACTACTAGTACGAAAAATCCAACTTCATTTTTTCCACATTATGACGTGACAGAGATGTGGGGGATGGATAAAAAAAACCACTTTAGGCACTAAGAATCGTTTAAAATAATTTTCGGGCTAAGAGTTATGCCAAATATAATTTTCGACTTCTATGGAGGGCAACAACCGGTACGAAAAATCCGACTTCATTTTTTTTTCCATTCGGACTTGAGGAATATGTTGAGCATGAAAAAATGGCACTTGAAGCGCATGAATCAATCAGAAATGTTTTCCGAGATAAGAGTTATGGGCAAAATACTTTTCACGTTCAGTGTAGGGCACTACTTGTATGAAAAATCCAACTTCATTTTTTCCACATTCTAACGTGAGGGAGCTGTGGAGCATGGAAAAAAACCACTTTAGGCACAACAATCGTTTTGAAATGTTTTTCGGGCTAATAGTTATGCCAAAAACACTTTTCAACTTCAATGGAGGACACAACTGGTCCGAAAAATCCGACTTCACTTTTACCCATTCGGACTTGAGGTATATATTGAGCATGGAAAAATGTCACTTTAGGGGCAAGAATCAATTAGAAATGTTTTTCGAGATAAGTGTTATGGGCAAAATACTTTTCACGTTCAATGTAGGGCACTACTTGTACGAAAAATCCAACTTCATTTTTTCCACATTCTGACGTGACAGAGCTGTGGATCATGGATAAAAAACCACTTTAGGCACAAGAATCGTTAAGAAATGTTTTTCGGCTAAGAGTTCTGCCAAAAACACTTTTCAGCTTCTATGGAGGACACAACTGGTACGAAAAATCCGACTTCATTTTTTTCCCATTCGGACTTGAGGAGTCTGTTGAGCATGTAAAAATGGCACTTTAGGCGCAAGAATCAATCAGAAATGTTTTCTGTGATAAATGTTATTGGCAAAATACTTTTCACGTTCAATGTAGGCACTACTTGTACGAAAAATCCAATTTTATTTTTTCCACATTCGACGTGGTGAGCTGTGGATCATGGATAAAAAACCACTTTAGGTACTAAGAATCGTTTAGAAATTATTTTCGGGCTAAGAGATATGCCAAAAACAATTTTCAGCTTCTAGGGAGGGCACAACTGGTACGAAAAATCCGACTTCATTTTTTTCCCATTCGTACTTGAGGAATCTGTTGAGCATGTAAAAATGCCACTTGAGCCGCAAGAATCAATCAGAAATTTTTTCCGAGATAAGAGTTATGGGCAAAATACTTTTCACATTCAATGTAGGGCACTACTTGTACGAAAAATCTAACTTCATTTTTTCCACATTCTGACGTGACAGAGCTGTGGATCATGGAAAAAAAAAACCACTTTCGGCACAAGAATCGTTTAGAAATGTTTTTTGGGCTAAGAGTTATGCCAAAACACTTTTCAACTTCTATTCCGAGGCACAACCGGTCCGAAAAATCCGATTCATTTTATCCCATTCGGACTTGAGATATTTATTGAGCCTGGAAAAATGTCAGTTTAGGGGCAAGAATCAATCAGAAATGTTTTCCGAGATAAGAGTTATGGGCAAAATACTTTTCACGTTCAACGTAGGGCACTACTTATACGAAAAATCCAACTTCATTTTTTCCACATTCAGACGTGACGGAGCTGTGGATCATGGAAAAAAACGATTTTCGGCATATGAATCGTTTTGAAATATTTTTCGGGCTAAGAGTGAAACAAAAACACTTTTCAGCTTCTATTCAGGGCACAACGAGTCCGAAAAATCCGATTCATTTTTTCCCATTCGGACTTGAGGTATTTATTGAGCATGGAAAAATGTCACTTTAGGAGAAAGAATCAATTAGAAATTTTTTCCGAGATAAGAGTTATGGGCCAAAATCTTTTCACGTTCAATGTAGGGCACTACTTGTATGAAAAATCCAACATACATTTTTCCACATTCTGACATGACGGAGCTGTGGAGCATGGAAAAAAAACCACTTTAGGCACAATAATCGTTTAGAAATATTTTTCGGGCTAATAGTTATGCCAAAAACACATTTCAGCTTCTATGGAGGACATACTGGTATGAAAAATCCGACTTTATTTTTTTAGCCATTCGGACTTGAGTCTGTTGAGCATGTAAAAATGGCACTTTAGGCGCAAGAATCAATCAGAAATGTTTTCCGAGATAAATGTTATTTGCAAAATACTTTTCACGTTCAATGTAGGCACTTCAGGTACGAAAAATCCAACTTCATTTATTCCACATTATGACGTGACAGAGCTGTGGGGGATGGAAAAAAAAAAACCACTTTAGGTACTAAGAATCGTTTAAAATAATTTTCGGGCTAAGAGTTATGCCAAATATAATTTTCAGCTTCAATGGAGGGCACAACTGGTACGAAAAATCCGACTTCATTTTTTTTCCATTCGGACTTGTGGAATATGTTGAGCATGAAAAAATGGCACTTGAAGCGCATGAATCAATCAGAAATGTTTCCGAGATAAGAGTTATGGGCAAATTACCTTTCATGTTCAATGCAGGGCACTACTTGTACCAAAAATCTAACTTCATTTTTTCCACATTCTAACGTGAGGGAGCTGTGGAGCATGGAAAAAAACCACTTTAAGCACGACAATCGTTTAGAAATGTTTTTCGGGCTAACAGTTATGGCAAAAACACTTTTCGACTTTGATAGAGGACACAACTGGTACGAAAAATCCGACTTCATTTTTTTTCCCATTCGGAATTGAGGAATCTGTTGAGCATGTAAAAATGGCACTTTCGGCGCAAGAATCAATCAGAAATATTTTCCGAGATAAATGTTATTGGCAAAATAATTTTCACGTTCAATGTAGGCACTACTTGTACGAAAAATCCAACTTCATTTTTTCCACATTCTGACGTGACGGAGCTGTGGAGGATGGGAAAAAACCACTTTAGGTACTAAGAATCGTTTAGAAATAATTTTCGGGCTAAGAGTTATGCCAAAAACACATTTCAACTTCATTGGAGGGCACAACTGGTACGAAAAATTCGACTTTATTTTTTTTCCCATTCAGACTTCAGGAATCTGTTGAGCATGGAAAAATGACACTTGAGGCGCAAGAATCAATCGAAATATTTTTCGAGATAAGTGTTATGGGCAAAATACTTTTCACGTTCAATGTAGGGCACTACTTGTACGAAAAATCAACTTCATTTATTCCACATTATGACGTGACGGAGCTGTGGATCATGGAAAAAAACCACTTTCGGCACAAGAATCGTTTTGAAATGTTTTTCGGGCTAAGAGTTATGCCAAAAACACTTTTCGGCTTCTATTCAGGGCACAACTTGTCCAAAAAATCCGACTTCATTTTTTCCCATTTGGACTTGAGGTATTTATTAAGCATGGAAAAATGTCACTTTAGGGGTAAGAATCAATCAGAAATGTTTTCCAAGATAAGAGTTATGGGCAAAATACCTTTCACGTTCAATGTAGGGCAGTACGTGTACGAAAAATCCTACTTCATTTTTTCCACAATCCGACGTGACGGAGTTGTAGAGCATTGGAAAAAACACTTTAGGCACAAGAATTGTTAATAAATGTTTTTCGGGCTAAGAATTATGCAAAAAACACTTTCCAGCTTCTATGCATGGCACAACTAGTACGAAAAATCCGACTTCATTTTTTTCCCATTCGGACGTGAGGAATCTATTGAGCATGGAAAAATGCCACTTGAGGCGCAAGAATCAATCAGAATTGTTTTCCGAGATAAGAGTTATGGTTAAAATACTCTTCACGTTCAATGTAGGGCACAACGTGTACGAAACATTCAACTTCATGTTTTTCACATTCTGACATGACGGAGTTGTAGAGCATGGGAAAAAATACTTTAGGCACAGGAATTGTTTAGAAATGTTTTTCGGGCTAAGAATTATGCCAAAAACACTTTTCAACTTCTATGCATGGCACAACTGGTACGAAAAATCCGACATCATTTTTTTCCCATTCGGACATGAGGTATCTATTGACCATGGAAAAATGCCACCTTAGGCGCAAGAATCAATCGAAACGTTTTTCGAGATAAATGTTATAGGCAAAATACTTTTCACGTTCAATGTAGGGCACTACGTGTACGAAAAATCCAACTTCATTTTTCCACATTCCGACGTGACGCAGCTGTAGAGCATGGAAAAAAACCACTTTAGGCACAAGATTCGTTTAGAAATGATTTTCGGGCTAAGAGTTATGCCAAAAACACTTTCCATCTTTTATGGAGGGCACAACTGGTACGAAAAATCCGACATCATTTTATTCCCTTTCGGACTTGAGTAATCTGTTGAGCATGGAAATATGCCACTTTAGGTGCAAGAATCAATCGAAATATTTTCTCGAGATAACGATTATAGGCAAAATAATTTTCACGTTCAATGTAGGGCATTACTTGTACGAAAAATCCAACTTCATTTTTTCCTGAGTTGTGGAGGATGGATTAAAACCACTTTCGGCACGACTAAGAGTTATACGAAAAAGTACTTTTCAGCTTCTATGGAGGTCACAACTGGTACGAAAAATCCGACTTCATTTTTTTCCCCTTCGGACTTTATGAATATGTTGAGCATGGAAAAATGCCACTTGGGGAGCATGGAAATGTTTTCCGAGATAAGAGTTATGGTTAAAATACTCTTCACGTTCAATGTAGGGCACAACGTGTACGAAACATTCAACATCATTTTTTCCACATTCTGACATGACAGAGTTGTAGAGCATGGGAAAAAACACATTAGGCACAAGAATTGTTTAGAAATGTTTTTCGGGCTAAGAATTATGCCAAAAACACTTTTCAACTTCTATGCATGGCACAACTGGTACGAAAAATCCGACATTATTTTTTTCCCATTCGGACTTGAGGTATCTATTGAGCATGGAAAAATGCCACTTTAGGCGCAAGAATCAATCAGAAACGTTTTCTGAGATAAATGTAATAGGCAAAATACTTTTCACGTTCAATGTAGGGCACTACGTGTACGAAAAATCCAACTTCATTTTTTCCACATTCAGACGTGACGAAGCTGTAGAGCATGGAAAAAAACCACTTTAGGCAAAAGATTCGTTTAGAAATGTTTTTCGGGCTAAGAGTTATTCCATCTTTTGAGGAGGGCACAACTGGTACGAAAAATCCGACATCATTTTATTCCCTTTCGGACTTGAGTAATATGTTGAGCATGGAAATATGCCACTTTAGGTGCAAGAATCAATTAGAAGTTTTTTCTGAGATAACAGTTATAGGCAAAATAATTTTCACGTTCAATGTAGGGCACTACTTGTACGAAAAATCCAACTTCATTTTTTCCACATTCTGACGTGACTGAGCTGCGGAGGATGGATTAAAACCACTTTCGGCACAAGAATCGTTTAGAAATATTTTTCGAGCTAAGAGTTATACCAAAAAATACTTTTCAGCTTCTATGGAGGTCACAACTGGTACGAAAAATCCGACTTCATTTTTTCCCATTCGGACTTGACGAATATGTTGAGCATGGAAAAATGCCACTTGGGGCGCAAGAATCAATCAGAAATGTTTTCCGAGATAAGAGTTATGGGCAAAATACTTTTCACGTTCAATGCAGGGCACCACTTGTACGAAAAATCCAACTTCATTTTTTCCACATTCTAACGTGAGGGAGTTGTGGAGCATGGAAAAAACCCACATTAGGCACAAGAATCGTTTAGAAATGTTTTTCGGGCTAAGAGATATGCCAAAAACACTTTTCAGCTTCAATGGAGGACAAAATCGGTACGAAAAATCCGAATTCATTTTAGGCACAAGAATCGTTTAGAAATGTTTTCGGCTAAGAGTTATGCCAAAAAAACTTTTCAACTTCTATGGAGGGCACAACTGGTACGAATAATCCGACTTCATTTTTTTCCCATTCATACCTCAGGAATCTGTTGAGCATGGAAAAATGACACTTGAGGTGCAAGAATCAATCGAAATATTTTCCGAGATAACAGTTATGGGCAAAATCCTTTTCACGTTCAATGTAGGGCACTATTTGTACGAAAAATATAGTTTCTTTTTTTTTTTCTCATTATGACGTGACGGAGCTGTGGAGCATGGAAGAAAACCACTTTAGGCACAAGAATCGTTTAGAAATGTTTTACGGGCTAAGATTTATGCCAAAAACACTTTTCAACTTCTATGGAAGGCACAACTGGTCCGAAAAATCCGACATCATTTTTATTCCCATTCGGACTTGAGGTATCTGTTCAGCATGGAAAAATGCCACTTTAGGTGCAAGAATCAATCAGAAATGTTTTCCGAGAAAAGAGTTATGGGCAAAAATCTTTTCACGTTCAATATGGGCACTACTTGTACGAAAAATCCAACTTCATTTTTTCCACATTCTGATGTGACGGAGTTGTGGAGCATGGAAAAAAACCATTTTAGGCACAACAATCGTTTAGAAATGTTTTTTCGGGCTAATAGTTATACCAAAAACTCTTTCCGGCTTCTATGGAGGACCTACGAAAGTACGAAAAATCCGACTTCATTTTTTTCCCATTCGGACTTGAGGAATTTGTTGTGCATGTAAAAATGGCACTTTAGGCGCAAGAATCAATCACTAGTGGAAAAAACCTTATATGTCACTTAGTAACAGATGCGGTTTTTGTAAACCGCATCCAAAAATCAACATTAAAAATGGGAGGGAAAGTTGCGAGTACAATCTGATGTGGTCCTCTTGTGGACCGCATCAGATTAAATAAACGATGCGGTTTATTTAAAATCTGATGCGGCTTGGTGGACCGCATCGATTTTTGTTATTTTTTCGCTCAAAACCCACGTTTCCAACCTTTGGCCACATGCTTGAATTATGGTCCAAGACGCTGAATTATAAGCCTCCTAACACTAACTCCCCTCCTCACTCCCTAACCCTAACACTCTCCTCTCCTCCAGGACCCAAACTTTCTCTCCTCCCTCATAACCACGCCAGTCAAACCCTAATCTCCCTCCTCTCACCTCTCTCTCTCCTCTCTACTCCTTCCTCACACCACACCGTCAGATCCCTCCTCTCTCCTCTTTCCTCTCTACTATCATTCATCCTTAAGTTCTTTCCTCTTTACTCCTTCATGAAACGAAGAACGATGAATGAAGAAAAATCGAAAATGAAGAACGAAGAACGAAGAAACGAAGACCGAAAACGGGGAATGAAGAAACGAAGAACGAAATGAAGAGCGAAACGAAGAAATGAAGAGAGGAAGAACCGAAGAACGAAATTGGTTCGTTTGAGTTTTGATGGGATTTAGTTTTTGGATCGCTTGTAGCGGTTGTTTTTTTTTCTCCATTTTTTCGTTTTTTTTACCGGATTTTTTCGTTTTATTTGGGATTTGGTTTTTGGATCTGGTTTTGGATGTAGGTTTTTATTTTGGTTTTTTGGGCTTCCATTTTCTTATAATCTTCTGGATTCTTAATTTTTCTCTTTTCGTTTTTCGGCTCTTAATTTTCGCTTTATTTTGGTTTTTTTTGTTTGTTGGTTTTGGATATGTATTGTAATTTTCTGTACATATATTAATTTTGTATATTTGTTAATTCTGTATATATGTTAATTTCTTATTTCTGTATATTTGTATAATTTTTTGTATATATGTAGCTAATTTTCTATGTATTTTGTATAAATTTGGTTTGTTTCTATGTATAAAATATATATATATATATATATATATATATATATATATATATATATATATATATATATATATATATATATATATATATATATATATATATATATATATATATATATATATATATATATATATATATATATATATATATATATATATATATATGTTAGAATTTGCTTTACATTCCACTTTCCAAGTAGAATTTGTTTTTCTGTCCACTTCCAAAGTATTCCACAAACAAAGACGCCAAAAACATGAATTTTATAAAAAATATATATATATTGTTGCGGTTTTCCCCATAAACCGCAACAATATATATATTTTTTATTATAAAAATACATTATATTGCTGCGGTTTTCCCCATAAACCGCATCAATATACTGTCTTTTTGTTTTAAAAAATATATATTTATGTACGTATGTTCCATCCAACCTCCTTATGCAAGAAGCAGGATGCATCAAGCAGAATGCAGCAGTTGCCACAATATTTTCTGTATAAATTTCGGCAGAGCTCCGTTTGTAAATTGGATAAACCCATAATTGGTAATTAACCTGTACAATATTATATGCAATAACCAACATCCATCATCCAAAATTCATCCAACAACCAACAACCAACATCCATCATCCTCTAAGAACCAATTTTCCTCCAACTTCCACAATCCAAATTCCAAGTTCAACAAGAAATAAATACGATTCAATCCAACCTAGATATCATGCGAATCCAACATATATATATCATGAAATCCAAGTCAATACGATAATGTTGGTTGGTACAAGTTGCACTAAATTATATTCGTTGAAAGGATAAGAGAAACAAAGAAAATTAACATTAACTAACCTACGCAATGCAATTTTCAATAAAGTATCTTGCCCACTTATTTTTCACCTCATTGATTTGATCTTCCGTATAAGGATCGAGGGTAAAGGTATGATAAACCTGAAAATAATTCACCAAAGTTAGCCTCAAATAGTTAAATATATAAAATATGAAATGAATAATAAGTGAACAAAAACTTACTTCATCGAAATCCTCCGAACCAGAATATAAAGTGAGTACGTCAAAAATGTTACGCATGACAAAATAACCGCACTCCGTGCCTCCTTGTTGTTGTGGGCACTTTATCAAAAGTTTTAAGAAAATGAGGAAATTTATCGTATAATGAGAATGACATAGGCTTTTAATTGAATAAAATAAGTCTATTATACCTGAACACGGTTCCAAAGATGCTTGTCCCGACGAACTTTGTTGCCGCTCATCCGAAACCTCTTAAAAGCACTACATAAAAAAACGTCAAATGATTTACACTTTATTTGCTTTATATTATAATTTAAATTCATTTAAAATATATCAAACCAATCAACTTACGCTATCATAGGCGGTCTAATCTTTAACTTCCGCTCCTTGTGTAAGCTAGCGGAATCAAAGACATAAATTATCCCGAGCATGGGACATATGACAAGGAGCATCCAATGACGGCTATTGAAAGATTGAATAACAATAATTACTTAAAAAATTCACATGTCATGCAACAATCAATATTTGTAAAACTATTAAGATAGAATATTACTCTTGAAAGATTGGCTCAAAGATGATACTAGCGCCAACAACGACGGATCCAGTCAAAGCACCATGAATGTAAGTCGTTACATTCTCCAATGCATTCACATCCACGGTACTCTCCGGACACATCCAACAAATACGAACAGCATCCCCAAATCCATCCAAGTCAGACTGCGTTGCCCTAAAAAAAATAGACAAATGTAAATTTTATGTGGATAATACAACTATCATACAATCAAATGTAAAAAAAATCATAACTTTGAATATTGTTACCTCATGTACACCTGGATAATAGAAATATTAAGCATCTCCCCTTTCAGGAACTGAGCAATATCCTCCTTGGTCAGATAAGCGGTGGCATCTTCTGAATAATGGAACAAGGAGCTCGGCAAGGTTACACCAACGGTATCATCGTCTGCGACGGTAAGGGCAAGCGTATCTGCTAACTCCTTACAGTCTTCAGTAAGGGATTCCAAGAACGATACATCATCGACAACTGGAGTATAACGAGGAGCCGAACCGGCTGAAAGCTGCTGGCTACGACATCTAACAGCCTCCTTCGAAATCCCCTTTTGTTTTTTAGGTGTCGGTGTAACCTAATACTCCCTCCGTCCCAGAATAGTTTGAACACTTTCCTTTTATGTTTTTTCCAAATTAGTTTGAACACTTCTATTTTTGGCATGGTCCCACTATTACTATATTATTTGTTTTACACTCCTTTGGCCCACACTCTACCTTTATCAATAAAAAGTTACCCAACTTTCTCTCTCATCCAATAAAAAATACCCTACTAACTCCTATCACATCTACTTTTTTAATAAAATAACATTTGATAACCACACTACAACTTATCATCTTAAACTACGTGTCCCAACAAGTGTTCAGATTTTTCTGGGACGGAGGGAGTAATAATTTTTGAGAACGCGCATAAGATTATGTAATTTTTAAATTTAATGCTATTATTTTTACAAAAATGGATAAAATTTGAACAATTACCTCATGACCAAATATTTGCACTAAATTTTTTGGCCATTGCACCCACGTACCCAAAGCAGTTACTGTAGTGTCGATTTCAAATGCAGGGACGGGGACAGGTAGTGGCAAATGACCATACTTCTCTACAAAACGATGAATTTTCACTCGAAGGTGATCATTCATCATTCTAGACCCATGAACTGTAGTGGTCTCATCAAAAGCATAAGAATGTGCATCTGCCACTAGACAAGTCTTTCCACTAGTTGGATCTATCAAATACAATCGACATGGAGTCTCGTCCTAACAATAACGTAAAGTTCTAATTATGTAAGATAATTATTTGTATAAAGCACATGTATATATGATAATTATTTGCATAAAGCACATGTATATATGATAAATATATGTACCTTTAACTGAGGAGAATGAGTGTCGGAAAATCCAGATAGTGGAGTACGTAGTTGAGTGGGCTGTGAAGTAGATGGCCCAGTAGATGGTGAAGCAGATGATGGAACAAATGGTGAAGCAGATTATGGAACAAATGGCGGAAAAGGTAGCTGCGTGGGCTGAAAAGTAGCTGGCCCAGTAGATGGTGAAGCAGGTGATGGAACAAATGGTGCAACAAATGGTGGAGTAGGTAGTTGAGTTGGCTGTGAAAGCGCCACATTCTGCATATATGTTGCAATGTCATTTCTCCAACTTTCAGTCATTTTCTGCATGAATGCTTCCTCTTGTTCCTGACTCGAGCTCCAATAGTTCCTCGGAGGTGGACGACCAAAAGCCTTCCTATAGCCAACATTGTAGCCTCCAAAACCATAACAACGACCCGAATGATCCGGCTTCTCTCCAAGAGCCATAAAAGGGCGTCTTTGTTACGATCTGGAGTGAACTTACCCTTGGCTTGCTTCTCCTTGTACTCCAAGCGCCCCAAAAACAAGTTACAAATAATAATGTATTTAATAAAGAAAAAACATATATATGTCAAACTAAAAGTTATGGTGATATACATACGTATTTGTCGATTGCAATCTTTGTTTCCTCAACTGGAATAAATCGTTGTTTAGTGATTGGATCTTTCTTATGCATCGCGTACCACCGGTCATCACCCCGGAGTAACATGAGAGGACACGAGGAGGATGGTGTACTAGATGACGATCCAGAATCAAAACTAGTTGGACATAAGTTCTCCTGCTTCCACAACTCTCTAGCATCCCCATAGTCCCTTTGACCTAAGTGCTGATGATGTGTATTCTTTTTTGCACTCTCGAGTGCCTTTTCTCGCTTTTTCTGCAATAAAAAACACATTAAGTTAGTAGAATATAATTTAAGTTAATAAAACCAAGTTAATTTGATTATAAACTTACTACAGCCTCATCTGACGTCATAGCCTCTTTGAAGGTAAGCCAATCCTCCATCTTGATGTGCTTGTATACATCGGGTGGAGTATCACCTAGCTTCTCTTTCTTTGATCGACTCGGTCATTGTGATCCAACCAGATACCAATTTGCTCTTCAAATCCTTCCATCTAGAGTTCACAACAATCAAGTAGTGCCTCCTATAGCTTATCTCTTCCGGAAGGTGAAGCATATTCTGTTTTCCATCATAAACAAATAAATAAGCACGTTAGGTCATCATTAGTACAATAAATCCCAAAATTGTAAATGAAACATATCTTACCATAGTGTCTGTCCACATCAAATCCAACAGAGCAGGAGAAATGTTTTTCCATTTCCATTTTATGTTAGCCCTGCGTATTGAAAGACTGACCCAAATACCATACTTGGCTCGATATAGACCTAATAGAAAAAACATTTAGAAATCCAAACATTAAATCGTAAGCATGATAAATTATAACTATCTTACAATCAATAATTACTTGTTGGTCTCCCCAATTCATCAAACTGTAAGTACATATCTTCTGTGTTGTGGAGATTCATCGTGGGACCTCTTTTACTCTTTCTAGATGCCTTTGTCTTCCCACCTGACTTCTTCCCCCTCCCTTGTGCACCATAATATGCACTGGTCTGACAAGGATCTAAGAATCAAAATAAGGAAACTAAATTAGAGAACGAACAAATAAATGACATATTCAATATTACAATAATCAAATAAGCGCGAACCTGAGGGGGGTGGCTGACGTGGATCAGATGTCACCTCAATGTTAAGTAAAGCATTCCTATCAGCTTCTAGTTCCATTGTTTCCATCCAAGCATCAAACGCATCTGCAACACGATCACTGTCCTCCCCCTGGTCAGCCTCCTTTTCTGGGTGAAATGGTGGACTGATCGCCCGAGCCGTCACTAGCCATATCTGTAGCATATACATAGAAACAACAAAAAGTGTTAACAAAATTAAAAATAATATATATCAACACATTATTGTAATGAAATATATTATAAGTACATCAATTTATAATTTAAATTACTCATATAGAACATTTTTTACCTTTAATTTTGGTCAATAGGTTGCTCGATGACCGTTATACCTTCTTGGTGATCCATTCACATGTAACTATTTTCAGTATCAGACACATCCATCATATCATCACTTGGGATTGAGAAAGGGGGGATATCATCAAACTTATCATATTATTCTTCGTCGTCAACATCACCTACTCCTAAAATTCACCTTTTACCATTAACAACAATACACCACTGAGTGTCTACAGGATCAGATACATAAAACACTTGTTTTGCTTGTGATGCGAGGATAAAAGGTTCTTCAGTGTCACGCAGACGACTCATATCGACTAGAGTAAAACCACACTCATCCGTTCGCAAACCACGTCTATTATCCGCCCACATGCATTAAAAAATAGGCATAGTGAAGTCACAATAATCGAGCTCCCATATTTCCTGAATGATCCCATAATATGATTGTTTAGCATCAATCGGAGTTTTATCCTTTGCACTCGCATACTCCCTAGATGATGCAACCATTGAAACCCCACAATTCTGTACCACCATTGATTTCTTGTCCTGACGTTCAGTGTAAAAGGTATATCCATTGATATCATACCCCTCATACGATTTAAAACTGTCACGTGGACCGTATGCCAACCACTTAAATGTATCGGGTACATGATGGTTTTTTGCAGACAATTCAGCAATTACTTTATTGTGGAACCAATCAATGAAAGACCTGTTATGCTCATTCATCAACGCCCTCTCCCCTTTTGATGGGTTTTTGTGGCGCAATTCACGCATATGTCTCTCTAAGTATGGATTAACTTCAGTAACATGGTGCAACACGAAAAGATGAGCTTTATTCAACTCACTCAATGAAGGCGGAATATGTCACATTTGGACCCCACCATTGCCTTCTAACCTTCCCTCATGTCTGGACTTTGGAAGACCTATCGTCACAGCCTTAGCAAAATGAGAAGAACAATATCCTCCAACCTCTTCGGCAATTGTTCCTTGAACAATACTCGCCTCTGGTCTTGCTGGGTTCCTCACTTTCTTTTTCAAAGAACCCATATGTCTCTCAAAAGGGTATGCCCATCTTAAAAACACAGGGCCACACAGTTTAATCTCTCTTACCAAATGAAGGACTAAGTGAACCATAATGTCAAAAAAAAAAGGTGGAAAATACATCTCAAATTGACAAAGTGTTATCACCACCTCATTTTGCAAAGCATCCAACTTATCAGGGTCAAGTACCTTGTTGCATATGGTATTGAAAAATGAACACAACCTCGTGATGGCAAACCTGACATGTTTTGGAAGAATCCCGCGTATCGCAATCGGCAAAAACACTTGCATCAACACATGACGAGTCATGGGACTTCACCCAATTAATTTCAGACCAGTCATAGAAACAAGTCTTCTCATGTTAGATGAGTATCCAGTGGGAACCTTAATACCGTATAAACACTCACAGAACAATCGTTTTTCTTGCCTAAACAATGTATAACAAGCTGGAGGCAAATACGTTGTTGTTCTCTTTCATTTCTTAGCTTTTTCCTTAACCTTTGGCCATAAATTAGGCCGAATCTTCAATTTCTCCATATCTCTACGAACCTTCAGACCATCCTTAGTCTGTCCCGGCATATTCAGCAGAGTACCAATAATTGCATCACAAACATTTTTTCTCAATATGCATTACGTCGAGACAATGTCTAACTGGTAAGTATTTCCCATAAGGAAGTCTCCAGAATATAGACTCTTTTTTCCAAAATGACACCATCGTCTTCCGAAGGTTTAACCCCCTTACCAAATATTGTGCCCATCCCCTTAACACAATTATAAACTTCTTTTCCGGTCAACGGTCTAGGAGCTGGAGCATTTTCAACTAACCCGTTAAATGGTGCTTTTTTCTTTCGATATGGATGAGAATTATGTAGGAATTGCCTATTAATGATATAGACATGTTTCCCACAATGTGGCAAAAGTGTAGCCTCCATGCCATTCTGACAAATGGGACATGCCTTTTTTCCTTTGTCCTTATACCCCGACCAATTGCCATAAGCTGGATAATCATTTATAGTACATAATAGCATAGCACGAAGCCTGAAATCTTCATTGGAATAAGCATCAAACACCATAACACCTTCGTCCCACATCTTTTTGAGATCTTCGATGAGAGGTGCAATATAGATGTCTATATCATTTCCCGGCTTCTTAGGCCCATAAATTAAGAGAGACAACATAATATACTTCCGCTTCATGCACAACCATGGAGGAAGATTGTATATCACTAAAAGAACAGGCCAAGTACTATGTTGATTACTCAAAGTACCGTAAGGGTTCATTCTGTCCGTACACAATGCAAGTCTCAAGTTCCTAGCTTCCTGACCAAATTCCCTATATCTGGAATCTATAGCCTTCCATTGAGGAGAATCTGCTGGATGCTTAAGCATCTCATCTTTCTTTCTCCGATCAGCATGCCATCTTAGGTTATTTGCATCTGCTTTAATAGAAAAGAGCCTCTTGAACCTTGGCACAATTGGAAGATACCACAACACTTTCGTAGAAGGACCCGTCTTGCCCGGCCCAGGCTCAACCCCATACGGTAATTTATAGCGGGACTTACCACACCTCGGGCATTCATAAAGGTCCGCATACTCATTTCGATACAACAAACAATCACTCGGACATGCATCAATCCGCTCATATTCTAAACCCAAAGGACACATTAATTTTTAGGCATAGTAGGTGAATTTTGGTAATAAATTACCCTCAGGAAACATATCTTGTAAAGCTTCTAAGAGTTCTGTGAAGCCTACATCAGTCAGATTATGTTTCGCTTTGATGTTGAAAAGGGTTAAAACCCCACTCAATTGAGTGTATTTTGTACACCCTGGATTAAGGGGTTTCCCAGCAGCTTCAGACAAGCCGTCAAAGACTCGTTGCCGCTCATTAAAATGGTCACGGGCCCCTTCAACATCTCACCTAATCAATTATCACCAAACTCTTCATCCTCAGTGTCACTATTATCTTCGTGGTCATTTTCATTACTTACTACATCATCACCTTCAATCCTAACATGATCTTCAATCACAACTTCATTCTCAACCCCAACATTCGACATATCAATCTCTAATGAGTTAATATTGCAAACATCAACAATAACCCTATTTTGAGTATGAGTATATTTTCCCTTCTCACCATGCCATAACCAAATATAATACTCAGCCCTAAATCCACGATGAATAATATGATCCCTTATGGTCCTAATATCAGAAATCGTATTCACATTGTAGCAATCAACACATGGACAATAAATCTCATCCTCGCAAGTAAGTTGTTGATGCTCTACAGCACGTTTACAAAACTCATTCACACCTTGTACGAACTCCAACGTATTCCGCTTTCCATACATCCAACTTCGATCCATTTCTAAAAAACCCCACACATACATACATACATAAAAAATTATTATCAATAGAAAAATTCACATAAATATAACACAACAAGCTAATATTCAATGCATGCTTCCATTGGGTCCTTATCACTCCAACCTAACCAATCCTTAAACGTCCAATTCCACTAGTGAATGCGTGTATCATCTTTGATTCTAAGTGAAATTCGGCAGCATTTCCCTTCAGTTCTCCAAGTACACGATGAAGATAGTTGCTTATCTAATATGTACCCGGAGAACAAATTAGGGAAATGATTAACTGTATTTCACTTAGAATCAAAGAATAAACACACATTCACTACCTAAGTGAGATGTGACGTTTAAGAACAGTCCCAAAATGGAGACTATTCAAGACTTACTCCGAATGAGTAAGTCTTGAACGGGTATCTAGGTATTATGATGTACATAAAAACAATCGCATTCAAGCGATTCCAAGTCATCACCAAACAACAAATACCAAACCATTCCTTAGGTTTCCCTTCCCCTCCCATTGGTGAGTCTATCAATATGAAGGCATTGCAAAAACAATCGCATTGTACATACAAACAATCGCATTCAAGCGAATCCAAGTCATCACCAAACAACAAATACCAAACCATGCCTTTGATTTCCCTTCCCCTTCCCATTGGTGAGTCTATCAATATGAAGGCGTTGCAAAAATAATCCCATTATACATATCACTTCAAATAGAGAACTTATGCAAAAACAATCCCGTATAACATTCTAGGGCATACAAAAACTTAAGCAAAATCATCACAAAATTAGTTTTTAATCCTCAAATCTTATAACTAATCATTTATATACATTATATTGAGCATTTTTAACTACTATTTAAGCCAAATTTTTTTATTAAGGCACTTTTAAATAAGAAAATTGAAAATTAATAAGAAATTACTCCCTCCGTCCCAAAATACTCTTGACACTTATCAAGGCACGTAGTTTTAGATGATAAGTTGTTGTTTGGTTATCAATTGTTATTTTATTGAAAAGTAGATGTGATAGGAGTTAGTAGTTAGTAAAAGTAGTATTATTTTATTTTAAGGAGAGTGAATGTGGGCCATGGTTATAGTTGTTATGTAATTGGAGTGGTATTATTTTATTTGGAGGAGAGAGAGTGTGGGCCAATGTTTAAAACGTAGAAGGATTAAAATAATAGTGGGTGATACCCAAAAATAGAAGTGTAAAGAGTATTCTCAGGACGGATGAAAAAAGGAAAGTGTATAGAGTATTATGGGACGGAGGGAGTATGAAAAACTAACCTCCTATGACAAGGGGAAGGTGGCGCCGGCGGTGAAGAATGGTAGTGGCGGCGGTGAACGGAGGAGAGGAGAGGGGCGAAAACCCGTCGGTGGAAAAGAAGGGCGAAAACCCGTCGGTGGAGGAGAAAACCGCACCAAAGAGTGTGAGAAGCGGGCGAAAAACGGGAAACTTAACTCTTGTCGCCGAAAATATAACCCGGATCCGCGAGTAACGCGAACCCTTGTCGCTAAAACCGGAACCTTTTCGCAGGAAATTGTAAGAGAGTGAGAGAGTGAGAGAGTGTGAGAGTAGAGAGAGAGAGTCGAGAGAAACTGGTGAAGGCAAAAAAAAAAGAAACCCGTTTTTTTTACATCGGCGCAAACATATTCTTTGCGGTTTTTGTCAAGAACCGCAAGCAATATATTAAAATAATATTTTTTTAATATTATTTTAATATATTGCTGCGGTCCTTGACAGAAACCGCAGCAATATGTTTGCGCCAGATCTGGTCAAACAGACAACTTTTTTCAAAAAAATTCCGTTGGAATTATATTGTTGCCGTTTTCAGTAGAAACCGCAGCAATATGGTTGGTCAAATAGTCAACTTGTTACAAAAAAATCCGTTGGAACTATATTGCTGCGGTTTTCGGCCTAAACCGCAGCAATATGGTTATTTGATATTTAACCTTTTCTTTTTACGTGATATATATTGCTGAAAATGGGTAAAACTGCAGCAATACAACCGCAACAATAAACATTTATTCTTCTAGTGGTTATGGGCAAAAATCTATTCACGTTCAATGTAGGGCATTACGTGTACGAAAAATCCAACTTCATTTTTCCCACATTGTGACGTGACGGAGTTGTAGAGCATGGGAAAAAAACACTTTAGGCACAAGAATTGTTTAGAAATGTTTTTCGGGCTAATATAAGAATTATGCCAAAAACACTTTTCAGCTTCTATGCATGGCACAACAGGTACGAAAAATCCGACATCATTGTTTTTCCCATTCGGACTTGAGGAATCTGTTGAGCATGGAAAAATGCCACTTTAGGGGAAAGAATCAATGAGAAATGTTTTCCGAGATAAGAATTATGGGCAAAATACTTTTCACGTTCAACGTAGGGCACTACGTGTACGAAAAATCCAACTTCATTTTTTCCATATTATGACGAGACAGAGCTGTAGAGCATGTAATAAAACCACTTTAGGCATAAGAATCGATTAGAAATGTTTTTCGGGCTAAGATTTATGCCAAAAACACTTTTCAACTTCTATGCAAGGCACAACTGGTACGAAAAATCCGACATCATTTTTTTCCCATTCGGACTTGAGGTATCTGTTCAGCATGGAAAAATGCCACTTTAGGTGCAAGAATCAATCTGAAATGTTTTCCGAGATAAAAGTTATAGGCAAAATACTTTTCACGTTCAATGTAGGGCACTACGTGTACGAAAAATCCGACTTCAAATTTTTCCCATTCGGACTTGAGGTATCTGTTCAGCATTGATTAATGCCACATTAGCGGCAAGAATCAATTAGAAATGTTTTCCGAGATAAGAGTTATGGGCAAAGTACTTTTCACGTTCAATGTAGGGCACTACTTGTACGAAAAATTCAACTTCTTTTTTTCCACATTCTAACGTGACTGGGCAGTGGAGAATGGATTAAAACCACTTTCGGCACAAGAATCGTTTAGAGATGTTTTTCGGGCAAAGAGTTGTGTCAAAAACACTTTTCAGCATCTATTCAAGGCACAACTGGTCCGGAAAATCCGACATCATTTTATTCCCAATCGGACTTGAGGTATCTGTTGAGCATGGAAAAATGCCACTTTAGGGGAAAGAATCAATGAGAAATGTTTTACGAGATAAGAGTTATGGGCAAAATACTTTTCACGTTCAATGTAAGGTACTACGTGTACGAAAAATTCAACTTCATTTTATCCATATTCTTACGTGACGGATTTGTAGAGGATGGGAAAAAAACCACTTTCGGCACAAGAATCGTTTAGAAATATTTTTCGGGCTAATAGTTATGCCAAAAAAACATTTCAGCTTCTATGGAGGACACACTTGGTACGAAAAATCCGACTTCATTTTTTTTCCCATTCGGACTTGAGGAATCTGTTGAGCATGTAAAAATGGCACTTTAGGCGCAAGAATCAATCAGAAATGTTTTCCGAGATAAATGTTATTTGCACAATACTTTTCACGTTCAATGTAGGCACTACTTGTATGAAAAATCCATCTTCATTTTTTCAACATTATGACGTGACGGAGCTGTGGATCATGGAAAAAAAACCACTTTAGGTACTACGAATCGTTTAGAAATAATTTTCGGGCTAAGAGTTATGCTAAAAATAATTTTCAGCTTCTATGGAGGGCACAACTGGTACGAGAAATCCGACTTCATTTTTTTCCCATTCGGACTTGAGGAATATGTTGAGCATGAAAAAATGGCACTTGAAGCGCATGAATCAATCAGAAATGTTTTCTGAGATAAGAGTTATGGGCAAAATATTTTTCACGTTCAGTGTAGGGCACTACTTGTATGAAAAATCCAACTTCATTTTTTCAACATTCTAACGTGAGGGAGCTGTGGAGCATGGAAAAAACCACTTTAGGCACAACAATCGCTTAGAAATGTTTTTCGGGCTAATAGTTATGCCAAAAACACTTTTCAGCTTCTATGGAGGACACAACTGGTACGAAAAATCCGACTTCATTTTTTTTTCCATTCGGACTTGAGAAATCAGATGAACACGTAAAAATGGAACTTTAGGCGCAAGAATCAATCAGAAATGTTTTCCGAGATAAATGTTATAGGCAAAATACTTTTCACGTTCAATGTAGGCTGTACGAAAAATCCAACTTTCATTATTTCCTCATTCTGACGTGACGGAGCTTTGGAGGATGGGAAAAAATCCACTTTAGGTGCAAGAATCGTTTAGAAATTTTTTTCGGGCTAAGAGTTATGCATAAAACACTTTTCAGTTTCTATGGAGGGCAACCCTGGTACGAAAAATCCAACTTCATTTTTTTACCATTCGGACTTGAGGAATATGTCGAACATGAAAAAATGCCACTTGAGGCGCAAGAATCAATCAGAAATTTTTTCCGAGATAAGAGTTTTGGGCAAAATACTTTTCAGGTTCAATGCAGGGCACTACTTGTACGAAAAATCCAACTTCATTTTTTCCACATTCTGACGTGACGGAGCTGTGGTATGTATAAAAAACCACTTTAGGCACAAGAATCGTTTAGAAATGTTTTTCGGGCTAAGAGTTCTGCCAAAAACACTTTTCAACTTCTATGGAGGACACAACTGGTTCGAAAAATCCGACTTCATTTTTTTCCCATTCGGACTTCAGGAATATGTTGAGCATGAAAAAATGGCACTTGAAGCGCAAGAATCAATCAGAAATGTTTTCCGAGATAAGAGTTATGGGCAAAATACTTTTCACGTTCAATTCGGGGGCACTACTTGCTCGAAAAATCCAACTTCATTTTTTAACATTCTAATGTGAGGGAGCTGTGGAGAATAGAAAAAAACCACTTTAGGCACAACAATCGTTTAGAAATGTTTTTCGGGCTAATAGTTATGCCAAAAACACTTTTCAGCTTCTATGGAGGACACAACTGGTACGAAAAATCCGACTTCATTTTTTTCCCATTCGTACTTGAGGAATCTGTTGAGCATGTAAAAATGCCACTTGAGGCGCAAGAATAAATCAGAAATTTTTTCCGAGATAAGAGTTATGGGCAAAATATTTTTCACGTTCAATGTAGGGCACTACTTGTACGAAAAATCCAACTTCATTTTTTCCACATTCGACGTGAGCGAGTTTGTGGATCACGGAAAAAAAAACCACTTTCGGCACAAGAATCATTTAGAAATGTTTTTCGGGCTAAGAATTATGCCAAAACACTTTTCAAGCTTCTATTCGGGGGCACAACAGTCCGAAAAATCCGATTCATTTTTTCCCATTCGGACTTGAGGTATTTATTGAGCATGGAAAAATGTCACTTTAGGGGGAAGAATCAATCAAAAAATATTTTCCGATATAAGAGTTATGGGCGAAATACTTTTCACGTTCAATGTAAGGCACTACTTGTACGAAAAATCCAACTTCATTTTTTCCACATTCAGACGTGATGGAGTTGTGGATCATGGAAAAAAATGACTTTCGGCAAAAGAATCTTTTAGAAATGTTTTTCGGGCTAAGAGTTATGCCAAAAACATTTTTAGATTCTATTCGGTGGCAATAACCGGTCCTAAAAATCCGATTCATTTTTTCCCATTCGGACTTGAAGTATTTATTGAGCATGGAAAATGTCACTTTTGGGGCAAGAATCAAACGGAAATGTTTTCCGAGATAAGAGTTATAATATTTTCACGTTCAATGTAGGGCACTAATTGTACGAAAAATCCAACTTCCATATTTCCACATTCTAACGTGTGAGCTATGGAGCATGGAAAAATAACCACCTTAGGCACATCAATCGTTTAGAAATGTTTTTCGGGCTAATAGTTATGCCAAAAACACTTTTCATCTTCTATGAAGGACACAACCGGGCAACGAAAAATCCGACTTTAATTTTTTTCCCATTCGGACTTGAGGAGTCTGTTGAGCATTGAAAAATTGCACTTTAGGCGCAAGAATCAATCAGAAATGTTTTCCTAGATAAATGTTATTTGCAAAATACATTTCACGTTCAATGTAGGCACTACTTGTACGAAAAATCCAACTTCATTTTTTTCACATTCTGACGTGACGGAGCAGTGGAGGATGGGAAAAAACCACTTTAGGTACTAAGAATCGTTTAGAAATAATTTTCGGGGTAAGAGTTATGCCAAAAACAATTTTCATCTTCTATGGAGGGCACAACTGGTACGAAAAAATCCGACTTCATTTTTTTCCCATTCGGACTTGAGGAATATGTTGAGCTTGAAAAAATGGCACGTGAAGCGCAAGAATCGTTTCGAAATGTTTTTCGGGCTAAGAGTTCTGCCAAGAACACTTTTCAGCTTCTATGGAGGACACAACTGGTACGAAAAATCCGACTTTATTTTTTTCCCATTCGGACTTTAGGAATATGTTGAGCATGAAAAAATAGCACTTGAAGCGCAAGAATCAATCATAAATGTTTTCCGAGATAAGAGTTATGGGCAAAAACACTTTTTACGTTCAATGCAGGGCACTACTTGTACGAAAAATCCAACATCATTTTTTTAACATTCTAAAGTGAGAGAGCTGTGGAGAATGGAAAAAAACCACTTTAGGCACAAGAATCGTTTAGAAATGTTTTTCGGGCTAAGAGTTACGCCAAAAACACTTTTCAGCTTCAATGGAGGACACAACGGGTACGAAAAACCCGACTTCATTTTTTTCCCATTCGGACTTTCGGAATATGTTGAGCATGAAAAAATAGCACTTGAAGCGCAAGAATCAATCATAAATGTTTTCCGAGATAAGAGTTATGGCAAAATACTTTTCACGTTCAATGCAGGGCACTACTTGTACGAAAAATCCAACTTCATTTTTTCCACATTCTGACGTGACGGAGCTGTGGATCATGGAAAAAAACCACTTTCGGCACAAGAATCGTTTAGAAATGTTTTTCGGGCTAATAGTTATGCCAAAAACACTTTTCAGCTTCTATGGAGGACACAACTGGTACGAAAAATCCGACTTCATTTTTTTTTCCCATTCGGACTTGAGAATCTCTTGAGCATGTAAAAATGCCACTTGAGGCGCAAGAATCGGTCGAAATTTTTTCCGAGATAAGAGTTATGGGCAAAATACTTTTCACGTTCAATGTAGGGCACTACATGTACGAAAAATCCAACTTCATTTTTTCCACATTCTGACGTGACGGAGCTGTGGATCATGGAAAAAAACCACTTTCGGCACAAGAATCGTTTAGAAATATTTTTCGGGCTAATAGTTATGCCAAAAACACTTTTCAGCTTCTATGGAGGACACAACTGGTACGAAAAATCCGACTTTATTTTTTTCCCATTCGGACTTTAGGAATATGTTGAGCATGAAAAAATAGCACTTGAAGCGCAAGAATCAATCATAAATGTTTTCCGAGATAAGAGTTATGGCAAAATACTTTTCACGTTCAATGCAGGGCACTACGTGTACGAAAAATCCAACTTCATTTTTTCCACATTCTGACGTGACGGAGCTGTGGATCATGGAAAAAAACCACTTTCGGCACAAGAATCGTTTAGAAATGTTTTTCGGGCTAATAGTTATGCCAAAAACACTTTTCAGCTTCTATGGAGGACACAACTGGTACGAAAAATCCGACTTCATTTTTTTTCCCATTCGGACTTGAGAATCTCTTGAGCATGTAAAAATGCCACTTGAGGCGCAAGAATCAGTCAGAAATTTTTTCCGAGATAAGAGTTATGGGCAAAATACTTTTCACGTTCAATGTAGGGCACTACATGTACGAAAAATCCAACTTCATTTTTTCCACATTCGACGTGACGAGTTGTGGATCATGGAAAAAAACCACTTTCGGCACAAGAATCGTTTAGAAATATTTTTCGGGCTAATAGTTATGCCAAAAACACTTTTCGGCTTCTATGGAGGACACATCGGTACGAAAAAATCGACTTCAATTTTTTTTCCCATTCGGATTGAGGAGTCTGCTCGAGCATGTAAAAATTGCACTTTAGGCGTAAGAATCAATCGAAATGCTTTCCGAAATAAATGTTATTTGCAAAATTCTTTTCACGTTCAATGTAGGCACTACTTGTACGAAAAATCAACTTCATTTTTTCCACATTCGACGTGACGGAGTTGTGGAGGATGGGAAAAAACCACTTTAGGTACTAAGAATCGTTTAGAAATAATTTTCGGGGTAAGAGTTATGCCAAAAACAATTTTCATCTTCTATGGAGGGCACTAACTGGTACGAAAAATCCGACTTCATTTTTTTCCTATTCGGACTTGAGGAATATGTTGCGCATGAAAAAATGGCACATGAAGCGCAAGAATCAATCAGAAATGTTATCCGAGATAAGTGTTATGGGCAAAATATTTGTCACGTTCAATGCAGGGCACTACTTGTACGAAAAATCCAACTTCATTTTTCCACATTCTAACGTGAGGGAGCTGTGGAGCATGGAAAAAAACCACTTTAGGTACAACAATCGTTTAGAAATGTTTTTCGGGATAATAGTTATGCCAAAAACACTTTTCAGGCTTCTATGGAGGACACATGGTAGGAAAAATCCGACATCATTTTTTCCCATTCATACTTCGGGAATCCAGTTGAGAATGCAAAAATGACACTTGAGGTGCAAGAATCAATCGAAATATTTTTCCGAGATAACAGGTTATGGACAAAATCTTTTTAGGCACAAGAATCAATCAGAAATGTTTTCCGAGATAAATGTTATTGGCAAAATACTTTTCACGTTCAATGTAGGCACTACATGTACGAAAAATCCTACTTCATTTTTTCCACATTCTGACGTGATAGAGCAGTGGAGGATGGGGAAAAAACAACTTTAGGTACTAAGAATCGCTTAGAAATAATTTTCGGCCTAAGAGTTATGCCAAAAACAATGTTCAGCTTATATGGAGGGCACGACTAGTACGAAAAATCCGACTTCGTTTTTTTCCCATTCGGACTTGGGGAATATGTTGAGCATGAAAAAATGGCACTTGAAGCGCAAGAATCAATCAGAAATGTTTTCCGAGATAAGAGTTATGGGCAAAATACTTTTCACGTTCAATGCAGGGCACTACTTGTAAGAAAAATCCAACTTCATATTTTCCACATTCTAACGTGAGAGAGATGTGGAGCATGGAAAAAAATCACTTTAGGCATAAGAATGGTTTAGAAATGTTTTTCGGGCTAAGATTTATGCCAAAAACACTTTTCAGCTTCTATGGAGGGCACAACTGGTACGAAAAATCCGACATCATTTTTTCCCATTCATACTTCAGGAATCCGTTGAGAATGGAAAAATGACACTTGAGGTGCAAGAATCAATCAGAAATATTTTCCGAGATAACAGTTATGGACAAAATCCTTTTCACGTTCAAATGTAGGGCACCATTTGTACGAAAAATTCAATTTCTTTTTTTTCTCATTATGACGTGACGGAGTCGTGGAGCATGGAAAAAACCACTTTAGGCACAATAATCGCTTAGAAATGTTTTTCGGGCTAAGATTTATGCCAAAAACACTTTTCAGCTTCTATGGAGGGCACAACTGGTACGAAAAATCCGACATCATTTTTTTCCTATTTGGACTTCAGTACTCTATTGAGCAGGAAAAAATGCCACTTAGGGCGCAAGAATCAATCAGAAATGTTTTCCGAGATAAGAGTTATGGGCAAAATACTTTTCCCGTTCAATGTAGGGCACTACTTGTACGAAAAATCCAACTTCATATTTTCCACATTCTTACGTGAGAGAGCCGTGGGGCATTGAAAAAAACCACTTTAGGCACAAGAATCGATTTGAAATGTTTTTCGGCTAAGAGTTATGCCAAAAACACTTTTCAACTTCTATGTAGGGCACAACTTGGTATGAAAAATTCGACTCTATTTTCTTCCATTCGGACTTCGAGGAATTGTTGAGCTTGGAAAAATGACACTTGAGGCGCAAGAATCAATCGAAATATTTTCCGAGATAAGAGTTATGGGCAATATACTTTTCACGTTCAATGTAGGGCACTACTTGTACGAAAAATTCAACTTCATTTTTTCAACATTTTGACGTGACGGAGTCGTGGATCATGGAAAAAACCACTTTCGGCATAAGAATCGTTTAGAAATGTTTTTCGGGCTAAGAGTTATGCCAAAAACACTTATCGGCTTCTATTCGGGGGCACAACTTGTGCAAAAATTCGACTTCATTTTTTCCCATTCGGACTTGAGGTATTTATTGAGCATGTAAAAATGTCACTTTAGGGGTAAGAATCAATCAGAAATGTTTTCCGAGATAAGAGTTATGGGCAAAATACTTTTCACGTTCAATGTAGGGCAGTACGTGTACGAAAAATCCAACTTCATTTTTTCCACATTCTAATGTGACGGAGTTGTAGAGCATGGGAAAAAACACTTTAGGCACAAGAATTGTTTAGAAATTTTTTTTCGGGCTAAGCATTATGCCAAAAACACTTTCCGGCTTCTATGCATGGCACAACTAGTACGAAAAATCCGACTTCATTTTTTTCCCATTCGGACTTGAGGAATCTGTTGAACATGGAAAAATGCCACTTGAGGCGCAAGAATCAATCGAAATGTTTTCCGAGATAAGAGTGATGGTTAAAATACTCTTCACGTTCAATGTAGGGCACAACGTGTACGAAACATTCAACTACATTTTTTCCACATTCTGACGTTACAGAGTTGTAGAGCATGGGATAAAAACACTTTAGGCACAAGAATTGTTTAGAAATGTTTTTCGGGCTAAGAATTATGCCAAAAACACTTTCAACTTCTATGCATGGCACAACTGGTACGAAAAATCCGACATCATTTTTTTCGCATTCGAACTTGAGGTATCTATTGAGCATGGAAAAATGCCACTTTAGGCGCAAGAATCAATCGAAACGTTTTTCTAGATAAATGTTATAGGCAAAATACTTTTTCACGTTCAATGTAGGGCACTACGTGTACGAAAAATCCAACTTCATTTTTTCCACATTCCGATGTGACGAAGATGTAGAGCATGGAAAAAAAACCACTTTAGGCACAAAATTCGTTTAGAAATGTTTTTCGGGCTAAGAGTTATGCCAATAACACTTTCCATCTTTTATGGAGGGCACAACCGGTACGAAAAATCCGACATCATTTTATTCCCTTTCGGACTTGAGTAATCCGTTGAGCATGGAAATATGCCACTTTAGGTGCAAGAATCAATCGAAATTTTTTCGAGATAACGGTTATAGGCAAAAATAATTTTCACGTTCAATGTAGGACACTTACTTGTACGAAAAATCCAACTTCATTTTTTCCACATTTTGACGTGATCGAGATGTGGAGGATGGGGAAAAACAACTTTAGGTACAAAGAATCGTTTAGAAATAATTTTCGGGCTAAGAGTTATGCCAAAAACAATTTTCAGCTTCTATGGAGGGCACAACCGGGTACGAAAAATCCGACTTCATTTTTTTCCCATTCGGACTTGAGGAATATGTTGAGCATGAAAAAATGGCACTTGAAGCGCAAGAATCAATCGAAATGATTTCCGAGATAAGAGTTATGGGCAAAATACTTTTCACGTTCAATGCAAGAAACTACTTGTACGAAAAATCCAACTTCATTTTTTCCACATTCTAACGTGAGGGAGTCGTGGAGCATGGAAAAAAACCACTTTAGGCACAACAATCGTTTAGAAATGTTTTTCGGGCTAATAGTTATGCCAAAAACACTTTTCGACTTCTATGGAGGACACAACTGGTAGGAAAAATCCGACTTCATTTTTTTTCCCATTCTGACTTGAGGATCTATTGAGCATGTAAAAATGGCACTTTAGGCGCAAGAATCAATCAGAAATGTTTTCCGAGATAAATGTTATTGGCAAAATACTTTACACGTTCAATACAGGCACAACTTGTAGGAAAAATCCTACTTCATTTTTTCCACATTCTGACGTGACGGAGCTGTGGAGGATGGGGAAAAACAACTTTAGGTACTAAGAATCGTTTAGAAATAATTTTCGGGCTATGAGTTTTGCCAAAAACAATTTTCAGCTTCTATCGAGGGCACAACTGGTACGAAAAATCCGACTTTATTTTTTTCCCATTCGGACTTGAGGAATATGTTGAGCATGAAAAAATGGCACTTGAAGGCGCAAGAATCAATTAAAAATATTTTCCGAGATAAGAGTTATGGGCAAAATACTTTTCACGTTCAATGCAGGGCACTACCTTTACGAAAAATCCAACTTCATATTTTCCACATTCAAACGTGAGAGAGCTGTGGAGCAAGGAAAAAAACAACTTTAGGCATAAGAATGGTTTAGAAATGTTTTCGGCAGTTATGCCAAAAACACTTTTCAACTTCTATGCAGGGCACAACTGGTACGAAAAATCCGACATCATTTTCACGTTCATACATCAGGAATCTGTTAAGCATGGAAAAATGACACTTGAGGTGCAAGAATGAATCAGAAATATTTTCCGAGATAACAGTTATGGGAAAAATCCTTTTCACGTTCAATGTAGGGCACTATTTGTACGAAAAATTCAATTTCTTTTTTTTTTCATTATGAGGTGACGGAGCTGTGGAGCATGGAAAAAAACAACTTTAGGCATAAGAATCGTTTAGAAATATTTTTCGGGCTAATGCCAACAACACTTTTCAACTTTTATGCAAGGCACAACTGGTACGAAAAATCCGACATCATTTTTTTCCTACTCGGACTTGAGTTATCGGTTGAGCATGAAAAAATGCCAATTTAGGTGCAAGAATCAATCAGAAATGTTTTCCGAGATAAAAGTTATAGGTAAAATATTTTTCACGTTCATTGTAGGGCACTACGTGTACGCAAAATCCGACTTCAATTTTTTCCCATTCGGACTTGAGGAACATGTTGAGCATGAAAAAACGACACTTTAAGCGCATGAATTAATCAGAAATGTTTCCGAGATTAGAGTTATGGGCAAATTACCTTTCAAGTTCAATGCACGACACTACTTGTACGAAAAATCCAACTTCCTTTTTTCTACATTCTAACGTGAGGGAGCTGTGGAGCATGGAAAAAAACCAATTTAAGCACAACAATCGTTTTGAAATATTTTTCGGGCTAACAGTTATGGCAAAAACACTTTTCGACTTTGATAGAAGACACAACTGGTACGAAAAATCCGACTTCATTTTTTTTCCCATTCGGAATTGAGGAATCTGTTGAGCATGTAAAAATGGCACTTTAGGCGCAAGAATAAACCAGAAATATTTTCCGAGATAAATGTTATTGGCAAAATAATTTTCACGTTCAATGTAGGCACTACTTGTACGAAAAATCCAACTTCATTTAATCCACATTCTGACGTGACGGAGCTGTGTACGAAGGGAAAAAACCACTTTAGGTTCTAAGAATCGTTTAGAAAAAAATTTCGGACTAAGAGTAATGCCAAAAACAATTTTCAGCTTCTATGGAGGGCACAACTGGTACGAAAAATCCAACTTCATTTTTTTCCCATTCGGACTTGAGTAATATGTTGAGCATGAAAAAATGGCACTTGAGGCGCAAGAATCAATCAGAAATGTTTTCCGAGATAAGAGTTGTGGGCAAAATACTTTTCACGTTCAATGTAGGGCACTACTTGTACGAAAAATCCAAATTCATTTTTTCCATAATTTAACGTGATGGAGCTGTGGAGCATGGAAAAAAACCACTTTAAGCACAACAATCGTTTAGAAATGTTTTCGGCTAAGAGTTATGCCAAAAACACTTTTCAACTTCTATGCAGGGCACAACTGGTACGAAAAATCCGATTTCATTTTTTTCCCATTCATACTTCAGGAATCTGTTGAGCATGGAAAAATGACACTTGAGGTGCAAGAATCAATCAGAAATATTTTCCAAGAAAACAGTTATGGGCAAAATTCTTTTCACGTTCAATGTAGGGCACTATTTGTACGAAAAATTCAATTTCTTTTATTTCTCATTATGACGTGACGGAGCTGTGGAGCATGGAAAAAAACCACTTTAGGCACAAGAATCGTTTAGAAATGTTTTTCGGGCTATGATTTATGCCAAAAACACTTTTCAGCTTCTATGGAGGGCACAACTGGTACGAAAAATCCGACATCATTTTTTTGCTATTCGGACTTGAGTACTCTATTGAGCATGGAAAAATGACACTTGAGGCGCAAGAATCAATCAGAAATATTTTCCGAGATAAGAGTTATGGGCAGAATACTTTTCACGTTCAATGTAGGGCACTACTTGTACGAAAAATTCAACTTCATTTTTTCCACATTCTGACGTGACGGAGCTGTGGATCATGGAAAAAAACCACTTTCGGCACAAGAATCGTTTAGAAATGTTTTTCGGGTTAAGAGTTATGCCAAAAACACTTTTCACCTTCTATTCGGGGTAAACTTGTCCAAAAAATCCGACTTTATTCTTTTCCATTCGGACTTGAGGTATTTATTGAGCTTGGAAAAATGTCACTTTAGGGATAAGAATCAATCATAAATGTATTCCAATATAAGAGTTATGGGCAAAATACTTTTCACTTTCAATGTAGGGCAAGTCCTTGTACTAAAAATCCAACTTCATTTTTTTCACATTTCGACGTGACGGAGTCGTAGAGCATGGGAAAAAACACTTTAGGCACAAGAATTGTTTAGAAATGTTTTTCGGGCTAAGAATTATGCCAAAAACACTTTTCATCTTCTATGCATGGCACAAACCGGTACGAAAAATCCGACATCATTTTTTTCCCATTCGGACTTGAGGTATCTATTCGAGCTTGGAAAAATGCCACTTTAGGCGCAAGAATCAATCGTAAACGTTTTCCGAGATAAATGTTATTGGCAAAATACTTTTAACGTTCAATGTAGGGCACTACGTGCACGAAAAATCCAACTTCATTTTTTCCACATTCGACATGACGAAGCTGTAGAGCATGGAAAAATACCACTTTAGGCACAAGATTCGTTTAGAAATGTTTTTCGGGCTAAGAGTTATGCCAAAAACACTTTCCATCTTTTATAGAGGGCACAAGCTGTACGAAAATCCGACATCATTTTATTCCCTTTCGGACTTGAGTAATCTGTTGAGCATGGAAATATGCCACTTTAGGTGCAATAATCAATCAGCAATTTTTTCTGAAATAACAGTTATAGGCAAAATAATTTTCACGTTCAATGTAGGGCACTACTTGTACGAAAAATCCAACTTCATTTTTTCCACATTCTCGACGTGACGGATTGTGGAGGATGGATTAAAACTACTTTCGGCACAAGAATCGTTTAGAAATGTTTTCCGAGCTAAGAGTTATACCAAAAATACTTTTCTCGCTTCTTTGGAGGTCACAACTTGTACGAAAAATCCGACTTCATTTTTTTCCCATTCATACTTCGGGAATCCGTTGAGCATGGAAAAATGACACTTGAGGTGCAAGAATCAATCAGAAATATTTTCCGAGATAACAGTTATGGGCAAAATCCTTTTCACGTTCAATGTTGGGCACTATTTGTACGAAAAATATAATTTCTTTTTTTTCTCATTATGACGTGACAGAGCTGTGGAGCATGGAAAAAAACCACTTTAGGCACAAGAATCGTTTAGCAATATTTTACGGGCTAAGATTATGCCAAAAACACTTTTCAACTTCTATGGAAGGCAATAACCGGTCCGAAAATCCGACATCATTTTTATTCCCATTCGGACTTGAGGTATCCGTCTGCATGGAAAAATGCCACTTTAGGTGCAAGAATCAATCGAAATGTTTTCCGAGATAAGAGTTATTGGCAAAATTCTTTTCACGTTCAATGTAGGGCACTACTTGTACGAAAAATCCAACTTCATTTTTTCCACATTCTGACGTGACGGAGTTGTGGAGCATGGAAACAAACCACCTTAGGCACAACAATCGTTTAGAAATGTTTTTCGGGCTAATAGTTATACCAAAAACACTTTCCAGCTTCTATGGAGGACACAACTGGTACGAAAAATCCGACTTCATTTTTTTTTCCCATTCGGACTTGAGGAATCTGTTGAGCATGTAAAAATGGCACTTTAGGTGCAATAATCAATCACTAGTGGAAAAAAACCTTATATGTCACTTAGTAACTGATGCGGTTTTTGTAAAACCGCATCCGAAATTCAACATTTAAAATGGGTGGGAAAGTTGAGAGTACAATCTGATGCGGTCCTCTTGTGGACCACATCGATTAAATAAATCGATGCAGTTTATTTAAAATCTGATGCGGTTTGGTCGACCGCATCAGATTTTTGTTATTTTTTAGCTCAAAACCCACGTTTCCAACCTTTGGCCCAGCACGCTGAATTATGGTCCAGCACGCTGAATTATAAGCCTCCTAACACTAACTCCCCTCCTCACTCCTAACCCTAACACTCTCCTCTCCTCCAGACCCAAACTTTCTCTCCTCCCTCATAACCACGCCCGTCAAACCCTAATCTCCCTCCTCCTCTCCCTCTCTCTCTCCTCTCTACCTCCTCCCTCACGCCACGCCGTCGGATCCCTCCTCTGTCCTCTTTCCTCTTTCCTCTCTACTATCATTCATCCCTAAGTTCTTTCCTCTCTACTCCTTCATGAAACGAAGAAACGAAGAACGATGAATGAAGAAAAATCAGAAAATGAAGAACGAAGAACGAAGAAACGAAGAGCGAAAACGGGGAATGAAGAAACGAAGAGCGAAAACGGGGATTGAAGAAACGAAGAACGAAATGAAGAGCGAAACGAAGAAATGTAGAGAGGAAGAATCGAAGAACGAAATTGGTTCGTTTGAGTTTTGATGGGATTTAGTTTTTGGATCTGCTTGTAGCGGTTATTTTTTTCTCCATTTTTTCGTTTTTTTTACCAGATTTTTCGTTTTATTTGGGATTTAGTTTTTGGATCCTGGTTTTGGATGTAGGTTTTTATTTCGGTTTTTTGGGCTGCCATTTTCGTTTCGATTTTTTTGGCTTCCATTTTCGAATAATTTTCAGATTCTTAATTTTTCTCTTTTTCGTTTTACGGCTCTTAATTTTCGCTTTATTTTAGTTTTGTGTAGTTTGTTGGTTTTGGATATGTATTGTAATTTTTGTACATATATTAATTTTGTATATATGTTAATTTCTTATTTTTGTATATTTGTATAATTTTTTGTATATATGTAGCTAATTTTCTATGTATTTTGTATAAATTTGGATTGTTTCTATGTATAATGTATTATATTTATATATATATATATAGATTGTTATATGTTAGAATTTGCTTTACATTCCACTTTCCAAGAAGAATTTGTTTTCCTGTCCACTTCCAAAGTATTCCACAAACAAAGACGCCAAAAACATGAATTTAATAAAAAATATATATATTGCTGCGGTTTTCCCCATAAACCGCAACAATATGTATATTTTTTATTATAAAAATACATTATATTGCTGCGGTTTTCCCCATAAACCGCAGCAATATACTGTCTTTTTGTTTTAAAAAAATATATATTTATGCACGTATGTTCCATCCAACCTCCTTATGCAAGAAGGAGGATGCATCAAGCAGAATGCAGCAGTTGCCACAATATTTTCTGTATAAATTTCGGCAGAGCTCCGTTTGTAAATTGGATAAACCTAATTGGTAATTAACCTGTACAATAATATATGCAACAACAACATCCATCATCCAAAATTCATCCAACAACCAACATCTAATCCAAAATTCATCCAACAACCAACAACCAACATCCATCATCCTCTAAGAACCAATTTTCCTCCAACTTCCACAATCCAAATTCCAAGTTCAACAAGAAATAAATACGATTCAATCCAACATAGATATCATGCGAATCCAACATATATATATCATGAAATCCAAGTCAATACGATAATGTTGGTTGGTACAAGTTGCACTAAATTATATTCGTTGAAAGGATAAGAGAAACAAAGAAAATTAACATTAACTAACCTACGCAATGCAATTATCAATAAAGTATCTTGCCCACTTATTTTTCACCTCATTGATTTGATCTTCCGTATAAAGATCGAGGGTAAAGGTACGAGAAACCTGAAAATAATTCACCAAAGTTAGACTCAAATAGTTAAATATATAAAATATGAAAATGAATAATAAGTGAACAAAAACTTACTTCATCGAAATCCTCCAGAACCGAATATAAAGTGAGTACGTCAAAATGTTACACATGACAAAATAACCGCACTCCGTGCCTCCTTGTTGTTGTGGGCACTTTATCAAAAGTTTTAAGAAAATGAGGAAATTTATCGTATAATGAGAATGACATAGGCTTTTAATTGAATAAAATAAGTCTATTATACCGAACACGGTTCCCAAAGAAGCTTGTTCAGACGAACTTTGTTGCCGCTCATCCGAAACCTCCTAAAAGCACTACATAGAACAACATCAAATGATTTACACTTTATTTGCTTTATATTATAATTTAAATTCATTTAAAATATATCAAACCGATCAACTTACGCTATCATAGGCGGTCTAATCTTTAACTTCCGCTCCTCGTGTAAGCTAGCAGAATCAAAGACATAGATTATCCCGAGCATGGGACATATGACAAGGAGCATCCAATGACGGCTATTGAAAGATTGAATAACAATAATTACTTAAAAAATTCACATGTCATGCAACAATCAATATTTGTAAAACTATTAAGATAGAATATTACTCTTGAAAGATTGGCGCGAAGATGATACTAGCACCAACAACGACGGATCCAGTCAAAGCACCATGAATGTAAGTCGTTACATTCTCCAATGCATTCACATCCGCGGTACTCTCCGGACACATCCAACAAATACGAACAGCATCCCCAAATCCATCCAAGTCAGACTGCGTTGCCCTAAAAAAAATAGACAAATGTAAATTTTATGTGGAAAATACAACTATCATACAATCAAATGTAAAAAAAAATCATAACTTTGATTATTGTTACCTCATGTACACCTAGATAACGAAATATTAAGCATCTCCCCTTTCGGGATCTGAGCAATATCCTCCTTGGTCAGATAAGCGGTGGCATCTTCTGAATAATGGAACAAGGAGCTCGGTAAGGTTACACCAACGGTATCATCATATGCGACGGCAAGGGCAAGCGTATATGCTAACTCCTTACAGTCTTCGTTGAGGGATTCCAAGAACGATACATCATCGACAAGCTGAGTATAACGAGTAGCCGAACCGGGCCGAAATCTCACGGCTACGACATCTACATGACCTCCTTCGAAATCCCCTTTTGTTTTTTAGGTGTCGGTATAAAGCACATGTATATATGATAATTATTTGTATAAAGCACATGTATATATGATAAAAATATGTACCTTTAACTGAGGAGAATGAGTGTCGGAAAATCCAGATAGTGGAGTACGTAGTTGAGTGGGCAGTGAAGTAGATGGCCCGGTAGATGGTGAAGCGGATGATGGAACAAATGGTGAAGCGATTATGGAACAAATGGCGGAAAAGGTAGGCAGAGTGGGGTGAAAAGTAGTGGCCCAAGTAGATGGTGAAGCGGGTGATGGAACAAATGGTGCAACAAATGGTGGAGTAGGTAGTTGAGTTGGTTGTGAAAGCGCCACATTCTCGCATATATGTTGCAATGTCATTTCTCCAACTTTCGGTCATTTTCGCATGAATGCTTCCTCTTGTTCTGAATCAAGCTCCAATAGTTCCTCGGAGGTGGACGACCAAAAGCCTTCCTATAGCCAACATTGTAGCCTCCAAAACCATAACAACGACCGAATGATCGGCTTCTCCAAGAGCCATAAAAAGGGCGTCTTTTGATACGTCTTGGGAGTGAACTCACCCTTGGCTTGCTTCTCCTTGTACTCCAATTGCCCAAAAACAAGTTACAAATAATAATGTATTTAATAAAGAAAAAACATATATATGTCAAACTAAAAGTTATGGTGATATACATACGTATTTGTCATTGCAATCTTTGTTTTCCTCAAGTCGGAATAAATCGTTGTTTAGTGGACTGGATCTTTCTTATGCATCGCGTACCACCGAGTCATCACCCGATTAACATGAGAGGACACCGAGGAGGATGGTGTACTAGATGACGATCCGGAATCAAAACTAGGTGGACATAAGTTCTCCCGCTTCCTGACTCTCTAGCATCTCCATAGTTCCTTTGACCTAAGTGCTTGATGATGTGTATTCTTTTTGCACTCTCGAGCGCCTTTTCTCGCTTTTTATGCAATAAAAAACACATTAAGTTAGTAGAATATAATTTAAGTTAATAAAACCAAGTTAATTTGATTATAAACTTACTACGACCTCATCTAACGTCATAGCCTCTTTGAAGGTAAGCCAATCCTCCATCTTGATGTGCTTGTATACATCTGGCGGAGTATCACCTAGCTTCTCTTTCTTTGATCTGACTCTGGTCATTGTGATCCAAGCAGATACCAATTTGCTCTTAAAATCCCTCCATCTAGAGTTCACAACAGTCAAGTAGTGCATCCTATAGCTTATCTCGTCCGGAAGGTTAAACATATTCTGTTTTCCATCATAAATAAATAAATAAGCACGTTAGGTCATCATTAGTATAATAAATTCCAAAATTGTAAATGAAACATATCTTACCATAGTGTCTCGGCCCACATCAAATCCAACGGGCAGGAGAAATGTTTTTCCATTTCCAATTGATGTTAGGGCTCTGCGTATAGAAAGACCGACCCAAATACCATACTTGGCTCGATCTGAGCCTAATATAAAAAACATTTAGAAATCCAAACATTAAATTGTAAGCATGATAAATTGTAACTATCTTACAATCAATAATTACCTCGTTGGTCTCCCCAATTCATCAAACTGTAAGTACATATCTTCTGTGTTGTGGAGATTCATCGTGGGACCTTTTTTACTCTTTCTAGATGCCTTTGTCTTCCCACCTGAATTCTTCCCCCTCCCTTGTGCACCATAATATGCACTGGTCTGATAAGGATCTAAGAATCAAAATAAGGAAAGTAAATTAGAGAACGAACAAATAAATGACATATTCAATATTACAATAATCAAATAAGCGCGAACTCCGAGGGGGGTGGGCGCGTGGATCGGATGTCACCTCAATGTTAAGTAAAGCATTCTATCGGCTTCTAGTTCCATTGTTTCCATCTAAGCATCAAACGCATCCGCAACACGATCACTGTCGTCCCCTGTGGTCGACCCTCCTTTTACGGGTGAAATGGTGGAGCGATTGCCCGAGCCGTCACTAGCCATATCATGTAGCATATACATAGAAACAACAAAAAGTGTTAACAAAATTTAAAATAATATATGTTAACACATTATTGTAATGAAATATATTATAAGTACAATAATTTATAATTCAAATTACTCATATAGAACATTTTTTTACCTTTAATTTTGGTCAATAGGTTGCTCGATGACCGTTATACCTTCTTGGTGATCCATTCACATGTAACTATTTTCAGTATTAGACACATCCATAATATCATCACTTGGGATTGAGAAAGGGGGGATATCATCAAACTTATCATATTCTTCTTCGTCAGTCAACATCACCTACTCCTAAAATTCGCCTTTTACCATTAACAACAATGCACCACTGAGTGTCTACAGGATCAGATACATAAAACACTTATTTTGCTTGTGATGCGAGGATAAAAGGTTCTTCAGTGTCACGCAGATGACTCATATCGACTAGAGTAAAACCACACTCATCAGTTCGCTAACCACGTCTATTATCCGCCCACTTGCATTAAAAAATAGGCATAGTGAAGTCACAATAATCGAGCTCCCATATTTCTGAATGATCCCATAATATGATTGTTTAGCATCAATCGGAGTTTTATCCTTTGCACTCGCATACTCCTAGATGATGCGACCATTGAAACCCCACAATGCTGTACCACCATTGATTTCTTGTCCGACGTTCGGTGTAAAAGGTATATCCATTGATATCATACCCCTCATACGATTTAAAGTGTCACGTGGATCGTATGCCAACCACTTAATTGTATCGGGTACATGATGGTTGTTTGCAAGACAATTCAGCAATTACTTTATTGTGGAACCCAATCAATGAAAGACTGTTATGCTCGATTCATCAACGCCCTCTCCCCTTTGACGGGTTTTTTGTGGCGCGATTCACGCATATGTCTCTCGAAGTATGGATTAACTTCAGTAACATGGTGCAACACGAAAAGATGAGCTTTATTCAATTCACTCAATGAAGGCGGAATATGTCGCATTCCGACCCCACCCTTGCCTTCTAACCTTCCCTCATGTCTGGACTTTGGAAGACCTATCGTCCGACCTTAGCAAAATGAGAAGAACAATATCCTCCAACCTCTTCGGCAATTGTTCCTTGAATAATACTAGCCTCTGGTCTTCTTTGGGTTCTTCACTTTCTTTATCAAAGAACCCATATGTCTCTCAAAAGGGTATGCCCATCTTAAAAACACGGGGCCACATAGTTTAATCTCTCTTATCAAATGAAGGACTAAGTGAACCATAATGTCAAAAAAGAAGGTGGAAAATACATCTCAAATTGACAAAGAGTTATCACCACCTCATTTTGCAAAAAGCATCCAACTTATCGGGTCAAGTACCTTGTTGCATATGGTATTGAAAAATGAACACAACCTCGTGATGGCAAGCGACATGTTTTGGAAGAATCCAGCGTATTGCAATCGGCAAAAACACTTGCATCAACACATGACAGTCATGGGACTTCAGCCCAATTAATTTCATACCGAGTCATAGAAACAAGTCTTCTCATGTTAGATGAGTATCCACTTTGGGAACCTTAATACCGTATAAACACTCACGGGAACAATTGTTTCTCTTGCCTAGACAATGTATAACAAGCCGGAGGCAAATACGTTGTTGTTCTCTTTCATTTCTTAGCTTTTTCCTTAACCTTTGGCCATAAATTAAGTTGAATCTTCCAATTTCTCCATATCTCTACGAACCTTCGTTCATCCTTAGTCTTTCTCGACAAATTCAGCAGTACCAATAATTGCATCACAAACATTTTTTCAATATGCATTACGTCGAGGCAATGTCTAAGCGGTAAGTATTTCCAATAAGGAAGTCTCCGAATATAGACTCTTTTTCCAAATGACACCATCATCTTCGAAGGTTTAACCCCCTGCCAAATATTGTGCCCGTCCCTTAACACGATTATAAACTTCTTTTCAGGTCAACGGTCCTAGGAGAGTTGGAGCATTTTCAACTACCTCAGTTAAATGGTGCTTTTCTTTCGATATGGATGAGAATTATGTAGGAATTGCCTATTAATGATATAGACATGTTTCCCACAATGTGGCAAATGTGTAGCCTCCATACCATTCTCACAAATGGGACATGCCTTTTTCCTTTGACCTTATACCCAGACAAATTGCCATAGCGGTATAATCATTTATAGTACGAATAGCATAGCACGAAGCTGGAGTTTTCATTGGAATACGCATCAAACACCATAACACCTTCGTCCCACATCTTTTTGAGATCTTGATGAGAGGTGCAATATAGATGTCGATATCATTTCCGATTGCTTAGGCCCATAAATTAAGAGAGACAACATAATATACTTACCGCTTCATGCCCAACCATGGAGGAAGATTGTATATCACTAAAAGAACATGCCAAGTACTATGTTGACTACTCAAAGTACCGTAAGGGTTCATTAAATACGTACACAATGCTGAGTCTCAAGTTCCTAGCTTCCGACCAAATTCCTATATCTAGAATGTATAGCCTTCATTGAGGAGAATCTGTTGGATGCCTAAGCATCTCATCTTTCTTTCTCCGATCGACATGCCATCTTAGGTTATTTGCATCTTCTTTGATAGAAAAGAGCCTCTTGAACCTTAGCACAATTGGAAGATACCACGACACTTTCATGAAGGACAGTCTTGCCGGCCCGGGCTCGGCCCATACGGTAATTTATAGCGGGACTTACCACACCTCGGGCATTCATAAAGGTCGCATACTCATTTTTAATCGTGAGCAATCACTCGGACATGCATCAATCCGCTCGTATTCTAAACCCGAAGGACACATTAATTTTTAGGCATAGTAGGTGGATTTTGGTAATAAATTACCCTCGGGAAACATATCTTGTAAAGCTTCTAAGAGTTACATGAAGCTTACATCGAGTCAAATTATGTTTCGCTTTGATGTTGAAAAAGGGTTAAAACCCCGCTCGATTGGTGTATTTTGTACACCACTGGATAAAGGGGTTTCCCAGTGACTTCAAACAAGCGTCGAAGACTCGTGGCCCAGCTCATTAAAATGGTCGCGGGCCCCCCTTCGACATCTCACCTAATCGATCATCACCGAACTCTTCATCCTCACGTGTCATTATTATCTCAGTGGTCATTTTCATTACTTACTACATCATCACCTTCAATCCTAACATGATCTTCAATCACAACTTCATTCTCGACCCGACATTCGACATATCGATCTCTAATGAGTTAATAGTGCCCGACATCGACAATAACCCTATTTTTGAGTATGAGTATATTTTCCCTTCTCACCGTGCCATAACCAAATATAATACTCGGCCCTAAATCCCACGATGAATAATATGATCCCTTATGGTCCTAATATTAGAAATCGTATTCACATTGTAGTAATCAACACATGGATGATAAATCTCATCCTCATGAGTAAGTTGTTGATGCTGCGGCACGTTTACAAAAATCATTCACACCTTGTACGAACTCCAACGTATTCCGCTTTCCATACATCGACTTCGATCCATTTCTAAAAACCCCCTTTTATACATACATACATACATAAAAAATTATTATCGATTAAAAAATTCACATAAATATAACCTGACAAGGCTAATATTCAATGCGTGCTTCCATTGGGTCCTTATCACTCCAACCTAACCCATCCTTAAACGTCCGATCCCACTAGTGAATGCATGTATCATCTTTGATTCTAAGTAAAATTCGTGACATTTCCCTTGGTTCTCCCAAGTACGATGAAGATAGTTGCTTATCTTATATGTACGGAGGCAAAATTGGGAAATGATTAGCAAATATTTCACTTAGAATCAAAGAATCAACACACATTCACTACCTAAGTGAGATGTGACGTTTAAGAAACAGTCTGGAAACGGAGACCATTCAAGACTTACTCCTAATGAGTAAGTCTTGAGCAGGCGATTATCTAGGCATTATGATGTACATAAAAACAATCGCCTTGAGCGATTCAGTCATCACCGAACGACAAATACCAAACCATTCTTTAGATTTCCTTCCCCCTCCCATTGGTGAGTCTATCAATATGAAGGCATTGCAAAAACAATCGCATTGTACATACAAACAATCGCGTTGACGATTCCAAGTCATCACCAAACAACAAATACCAAACCATGCCTTAGATTTCCTTCCCACTTCCCATTGGTGAGTCTATCAGTATGAAGGCGTTGCAAAAATAATCCCATTATACATATCACTTTAAATAGAGAACTTATGCAAAAACAATCCCGTATAACATTCTAGGGCATACAAAAAACTTAAAGCAAAATCATCACAAATTAGTTTTTAATCCTTAAATCTTATAACTAATCATATATATACATTATATTGAGCATTTTTAACCTTACTATTTAAGCGATTTTTTATTAAGGCACTATTAAATAAGAAAATTGAAAATTAATAAGAAATTATGAAAAACTAACCTCCTATGACAAGGGGGAAGGTGGCGCCAGGCGGTGAAGAATGAGTAGTGGCGGCGGTGAGACGGAGGAGAGGAGGAGAGGGGCGAAGCCGTCGGTGGAAAGAAGGGCTAAACAGTCGGTGGAGGAGAAAACCGCACCAAAGAGTGTGGAAGCGGGAGAAAAGGAAACTTAACTCTTATCGCCGAAAATATAACCCAGGATACGGCGAGGTAACGTGAACCACTTGTCGGAAGCCCAGGAACCCTTTTAGAGGAAATTGTAAGAGAGTGAGAAAGTGTGAGAGAAGAGAGAGAGAGAGGAAAGTCGAGAGAAACTAGTGAAAGGCGAGAAAAAAAGAAACCCGTGTTTTTTTACATCGCCCGAAACATATTGTTGCGGTTTTTATGTCGAAACGTGACAATATATATTAAAATAATATTTTTAATATATTGTTGCGGTTCTTGGCGAGCCCGGCAATATGTTTGCGCGATTCTAATCAACAGGACAAGCGTTTTTCAAAAAATTCGTTGGAATTATATTGTTGCGGTTTTTGTTAGACGCGGCAATATGGTTGGTGAATAGTCGACTTTTAACAAAAAATCCGTTGGAACTATATTGCGCGGTTTTGGAGGAAGCACTGGTAATATGGTTCTTTATATTTAACCTTTTCTTTTTTACGTGATATATTGCGAGTATGGGTAAAAGCGCGACCAATACCCATGGTGATAAGCATTTATTCTCCTAGTGGTTATGGGCGAAAATCTATTCACGTTGATGTAGGGCATTACGTGTATGAAAAATCCAACTTCATTTTTCCTACATTCGACGTGACGGAGTTGTAGAGCATGGGAAAAAAACACTTTAGGCACGAGAATTGTTTAGAAATGTTTTCGGGCTAATATAAGAATTAGGCCGAAAACACTTTTCGGCTACTATGCATGGCACAACTAGTACGAAAAATCCGACATCATTGTTTTTCCCATTCGGACTTGAGGAATATGTTGAGCATGGAAAAATGCCACTTTAGGGAAAGAATCAATGAGAAATGTTTTTCGAGATAAGAGTTATGGGCAAAATACTTTTCACGTTCAATATAGGGCACTTACGTCTACGAAAAATCCAACTTCATTTTTTCCAGTATTATGGCGTGTGCAGGTAGGCGTGAAGCATGTCAAAAAACCACTTTAGGCACAAGAATAGATTAGAAATGTTTTTCGGGCTAAGATATATGCCAAAAACACTTTTCAACTTCTATACGAGGACCTGGGCAGTCACGAAAAATCCGACATCATTTTTTTCCCATTCGGACTTGAGGTATCTATTCGGCATGGAAAAATGCCACTTTAGGCGCAAGAATCAATAAGAAATGTTTTCCGAGATAAAAGTTATAGGCAAAATACTTTTCACGTTCAATGTAGGGCACTACGTGTATGCGAAAAATCCGACTTCAAATTTTTCCCATTCGGACTTGAGGTATACATTCGGCATTGAATAATGCCACTTTAGCGACAGAATCAATTAGAAATGTTTTCCAAGATAAGAGTTATGGGCAAAATACTTTTCACACGTTCAATGTAGGCCCTTTACTTGTACGAAAAATTTAACTTCATTTTTCCACATTCTAACGTGACTAGCGAGTGGAGGATGGATTAAAACCACTTTCGGCACAATAATCGTTTAGAAATGTTTTTCGGGCTAAGGTTAACATTTAAACTGTGAAAATCAATATTTTATCATCGGACATGAGGTATACGTAGCGTAAAAATGTACTTTAGGGAAAGAATCAATAGAAATGTTTTGAGATAAGAGTTATAGCCGAAATCTTTTGCGTTATGTTGGATTACGTGTACGAAAATTCAACTTTTGTCCACATTCGACGTGGACAGACTAGAGCATGGAAAAAAAACCACTTTAGCACAAGAATCGTTTAGAAATGTTTTTCGGGCTAAGAGTTATGCCAAAAAAACTTTTCAACTTGTATGGAGGTCGATGGCCAGTAGAAAATCCGACTTCATTTTTTCCCATTCGGACTTAGCCGAATATGTTGAGCATGGAAAAAGCCACTTGGGGCTCAAGAATCAATCGAAATGTTTTCGAGATAAGAGTTATGGGCGAAATACCTTTCACGTTCAATGGAGGGCACTACTTGTACGAAAAATCCAACTTCATTTCTCAGCATTTTAACGTATGGGGGGCTGTGGAGCATGAAAAAAAACCACTTTAGGCCCAAGAATCATTTAGAAATGTTTTTCGGCTAAGAGTTATGCCAAAAACACTTTTCAACTTCTATGTAGGGCCAAGGCCAGTACGAAAAATCCGACTTCATTTTTTTCCCATTTAGACTTCAGGAATATGTTGAGCATGGAAAAATGACTCTTGAGGTGCAAGAATCAATAAGAAATATTTTCCGAGATAATAGTTATGGGCAAAATACTTTTCACGTTCAATGTAGGGCACTATTTGTACGAAAATCCTACTTCATTTTTTCAAATTATGACGTGACGATTGTGGAGCATGGGAAAAAACCACTTTAGGCCTGAGAATCGTTTAGAAATGTTTTTTAGGCTAAGAGTTATGCCAAAAACACTTTTCGGCTACTATGGAGGGCACGAAGTGGTACGAAAAATCCGACATCATTTTTTCCTATTCGGACTTGAGTATTCTATTGAGCATAGAAAATGCCACTTTAGGCACGAGAATCTATCGAAACGTTTTTACGAGATATAAGTTATAGGCGAAATACTTTTCACACGTTCAATGGAGGGCACTACTTGTACGAAAAACCAACTTCATGTTTTCCACATTCGGCGTGACGGAGCTATGGATCATGGAAAAAACCACGTTCGACACAAGAATCGTTTAGAAATGTTTTTCGGGCTAAGAGTTATGCCAAAACACTTTTGAAGCTTCATTCGGGGCACTACGGTCAGAAAAATCCGACTTCATTTTTTCCCATTCGGACTTTAGGTATTTATTGAGATGGAAAAAAATGTCACTTTAGGAGCAATAATCAATCGAAATGTTTTAGAGATAAGAGTTATGGGCAAAATATTTTCACGTTCAATGTAGGGGCGATACGTGTACGAAAAAACCTACTTCATATTTATGTATTGACGTGACGGAGTTGTAGAGCATGGGATTAAATAACTTTAGGCACAAGAATTGTTTAGAAATGGTTTTCGGGCAAAGAATTATGCCAAACACTTTTCGGCTTCTATGCATGGCACAAGTTGGTGCAATCCGACATCATTTTTCCCATTCGAACTTGAGGTATACATTGAGCATGGAAAAATGCCACTTTTAGGGGAAAGAATCAATGAGAAATATTTTCCGAGATAAGAGTTATGGGCAAAATACTTTTCGCGTTCAATGTAGGGCACTACCCATACGAAAAATTGAGCTTCATTTTTTCCGTCGACGTGACGGGTGCATTTGTAGAGCATGGAAAAAAACCACTTTAGGCCTAAGAATCGTTTAGAAATCCGACTTCATTTTTTTTCCCATTCGGACATGACTAAATATGTTGAGCATGGAAAAAAGCAACTTGGGCGCAAGAATCAATCGAAATGTTTTTCGAGATAAGAGTTATGGGCGAAATACTTTTTCCGTTCAATGTAGGGCACTACTTGTACGAAAAATTCAACTTCATTTTCCACATTCGACGTGGGCCAATTTGTAGAGCATGGAAAAAAAACCACTTTAGGCACAAGAATCGTTTAGAAATGTTTTTTCGGACTAGAGTTATGCAAAACACTTTTCGGACTTCTATGAAGGGCCTGCAAGTACGAAAATCCAGACGTCATTTTTTTTCCTATTCGGACTTGAGTAATCTATTCAACATGGAAAAATGCCACTTTACGCAGAATCAATCGGAAACTTTTTCCAGAGATTCAAAGTTATACGCAAAATACTATTCACGTTCAATGTAGGGCACTACGTGTACGAAAAATCCCATCTTCATTTATTTCACATTCCGACGTGGCGAAGTTGTAGAGCATGGAAAAAAAAACCACTTTAGGCACAAGATTCGATTAAAAATGTTTTTCGGGCTAAGAGCTATGCCAACAACACTTTTAGACTTCTATAGAGGGTACAATGTGTACGAAAAATCCGACATCATTTTCTTTCCCATTCGGACTTGAGTAATCTATTGAGCATGGAAATATGCCACTTTAGGCGCAAAAATCAATCACAAACGTTTTACGAGATAAAAGTTATAGGCAAAATAATTTTCACGTTGAATGTAGGGCACTACTTGTACAAAAAAATCAACTTCATTTTTCCACATTACAGCGTGGGCGAGTTTGTGGAGGATGGATTAAAACCACTTTCGACACAAGAATCGTTTAGAAATGTTCTTCGAGCTAAGAGTTATACCAAAAAATACTTTTACGCTTCAATGGAGGTCTAAGCGGTACGAAATATCCGACTTTATTTTTTTCCCATTCGGACTTAACGAATATGTTGAGCATGGAAAAATGCCACATGGGGGCGCAAGAATCAATCGGAAATGTTTTTCGAGATAAGAGTTATGGGCAAAATACTTTTCCAGTTCAATGTAGGGCACTACTTGTACGAAAAATCCAACTTCATTTTTTCCACATTCGGACGTGAGGGGCGTGGAGCATGGAAACAAACCACTTTAGGCACAAGAATCGTTTAAAAATGTTTTCGGCTAAGATTTATGCCAAAAACACTCTTTAACTTCAATGTAGGGCACATACGGGTACGAAAAATCCGACTTTATTTTTTTTCCCATTCGGACTTCGGGAATCCGTTGAGCATGGAAAAATGACACTTGAGGCGCAAGAATTAATCATAAATCTTTTCGAGATAACGGAGTTATGGGCAAAATACTTTTAACGTTCAATGTAGGGCACTATTTGTACGAAAAATGCAACTTCATTTTTTCCACATTATGACGTGTAATGGTGTGGAGAATGGAAAAAAACCACTTTAGGCACAAGAATCGTTTAGAAATGTTTTTCGAGCAAAGAGTTATGCCAAAAACACTTTTCAACTTCTATGCGACGCCCATGACTCTTACGAAAAATCCGACATCCTTTTTTTTTCCCATTCGGACTTGAGGTATACGTTGAGCATGGAAAAATGCCACTTTAGGTGCAAGAATCAAACAGAATTTTTTTTGAGATAAAAGTAATAGGCAAAATACTTTTTCACGTTCAATGTAGGGCACTACGTGTGCGAAAAAATCCAACTTCAATTTTTTTCCCATTAGGACTTAAGGAATATGTTGAGCATGAAAAAAATGGCACTTGAAGAGCGCAAGAATCAATTGAAATGTTTTCGAGATATGATTTATGGGCAAAATACCTTTCACGTTCAACGCGAGGGAACTACTTGTACGAAAAATCCAACATCATTTTTTTCCACATTTTAACGTGGGAGGCTGGTGGATCATGGAAAATAACCACTTTAGGCACAAGAATCATTTAGAAATGTTTTTCGGCTAAGAATTATGCCAAAAACACTTTTCAACTTCTATGCGGGCACAGGCGGTACGGAAAATCCGACTTCATTTTTATCCATTCGGACTTGAGAATCGTTGAGCATGGAAAAATGACACTTGAGGCGCAAGAATCAATCATAAATATTTTGGAGATAACGGTTATGGGCAAAAATACTTTTCACGTTCAACGTAGGGCACTATTTGTCGAAAAATCCAACTTCAATTTTTTCCACATTATGACGTGACGGAATTTGTGGAGAATGGAAAAGAAAAAAACCACTTTAGGCACAAGAATCGTTTAGAAATGTTTTTCAAGCAAAGAGTTATGCCAAAACACTTTTCAACTTTTATCTGTGCCTAGCGGAATTACAGAAAAATCCGACATCATTTTTTATCCCATTCGGACTTGAGGTATCGGTTGAGCATGGAAAAATGCCACTTTAGGTGCAAGAAACAATCATAAATCTTTTACGAGATGAAAGTGATAGGCAAAATACTTTTGACGTTCAATGTAAGGGCACTACGTGTACGAAAAATCCAATTTCATTTTTTCCCATTAGGACTTGAGGAATATGTTGAGCATGAAAAAATGGCACTTGAAATGCAAGAATCAATCGAAATGTTTTAGAGATATGAGTTATGGGCAAAATACCTTTCACGTTCAATGCGGGGCCTTACTTGTACAAAAAAATCCAAATTCATTTTTCCACATTCTTAAGTGAGGGAGGTTTTGTGGACCATAGAAAAAAAACCACTTTAGGCACAAGAATCGTTTAAATGTTTTTCGGGTAAGAGTTATGCCAAAAGCACTTTTCGGCTTCTATGGAGGTCACATGACTAATACGAAAAATCCGACTTCATTTTTTCCCATTCGGACTTGACGAATATGTTGAGCATGGAAAAAAGCCACTTGGGCGCAAGAATCAATCGAGAATGTTTTTCGAGATAAGAGTTATGGGCGAAAATACCTTTCACGTTCAATGGAGGCACTACTTGTACGAAAAATCCAACTTCATTTTCCACATTTTAACGTGAGGGAAGGCTGTGGGCATGGGGAAAAAAAAACCACTTTAGGCTTACAAGATTCATTTTGAAATGTTTTTTCGGCTAAGAGTTAAGCCAAAAACACTTTTCAACTTCTATGGAGGGCACAAGCGGTACGAAAAATCCGACTTCATTTTTTCCCATTTAGACTTCGAGAATGCATTGAGCATAAAAAATGACTCTTGAAGGCGCAAGAATCAATAAGAAATATTTTTCGAGATAATTGTTATGGGCAAAATTCTTTTCACGTTCAATGTAGGGCACTATTTGTACGAAAAATCCTACTTCATTTTTACCACATTCGACGTGACGGAGCTTTGGAGGATGGAAAAAATCACTTTAGGTACTAAGAATCGTTTCGAAATAATTTTTGGGCTAAGAGTTATGCCAAAAACACTTTTCGGCTTCTATGGAGGGCACAAGTGGTACGAAAAATCCGACATCATGTTTTTTCCTATTCGGACTTGAGTATTCTATTGAGCATGAAAAATGCCACTTTAGGCAAAAGAATCTATCGGAAACGTTTTCGGAGATAAAGTTCCAGGCAAAATACTTTTCACGTTCAATGGAGGGCACTACTTGTACGAAAAACCCAACTTCATGTTTTCCACATTCGACGTGACGGAGCTATGGATCATGAAAAAAGCCACTTTCGACACAAGAATTGTTTAGGAATGTTTTTCGGGCTAAGAGTTATGCCAAAAACACTTTTCAGCTTCTATTCGGGGCACGAGGCCGTGAAAAATCCGACTTCATTTTTTCCCATTCGGACTTCGGTATTTATTGAGCATGGAAAAATGTCACTTTAGGGGCAAGAATCAATCGGAAATGTTTCGAGATAAGAGTTATGGGCAAAATACTTTTCACGTTCAATTTAAAGGGCGATGCGTATGCGAAAAATCCAACTTCATATTTATGTATTCGACGTGACTGGAGTTGTAGAGCATGGAATTAAATAACTTTAGGCACAAGAATTGTTTAGAAATGGCTTTCGGGCTAAGAATTATGCCAAACACTTTTCAGACTTCTATGCATGGCACAAGCCGGTACGAAATCCAAGCCAACATTTTTCCCCATTCGAACTTGAGGTATTTGTTGAGCATGTAAAATGCCACTTTAGGGGAAAGAATCAATGAGAAATATTTTGAGATAAGAGTTATGGGCAAAATACTTTTCACGTTCAATGTAGGGCCTTACTGTACGAAAAATTGAACTTCATTTTTCCGCGATGCGACGTGACGAGTTGTAGAGCATGATAAAAAACCACTTTAGGCACAAGAATCGTTTAGAAATTTTTCGGGCTAAGAGTTATGCCAAAAAACCACTTTGTTCGGCTTCTATGGAGGTCTGGTGGTACGAAAAATCCGATTTCATTTTTTTCCCATTAGGACTTGAGGAATATGTTGAGCATGAAAAAATAGCACTTGAAGTGTAAGAATCAATCATAAATGTTTTCCGAGATAAGAGTTATGGGCAAAATACCTTTCACGTTCAATGCGGGGCATTACTTGTACAAAAATCCAAATTCATTTTTCCACATTCCTAACGTGGGGGGTTGTGGACCATGGAAAAAAACCACTTTAGGCACAAGAATCGTTTGGAAATGTTTTCGGTTAGAGTCATACCAAAAACACTTTTCGGCTACTATGTAAGGTCACAAGCGAGTACGAAAAATCCGACTTCATTTTTTCCCATTCGGACTTGACGAATATGTTGAGCATGGAAAAAAGCCACTTGGGGCGCAAGAATCAATCGAGGAATGTTTTCCGAGATAAGAGTTATGGGCAAAATACTTTTCACGTTCAATGTAGGGCCTTACTTGTCACGAAAAATTCAACTTCATTTTTCCAAATTCGGGACGTGACGGAGCTGTAGAGCATGGAAAAAAACCAATTTAGGCACAAGAATCGTTTAGAAATGTTTTCGGGCTAAGAGTTATGACAAAAACACTTTTCGGCTTCTATGGAGGGCAACTGACCCGTACGAAAAATCCGACATCATTTTTTTTCCTATTCGGACTTGAGTAATCTATTCAACATGGAAAAATGCCACTTTAGGCGCAAGAATCAATCGAAACGTTTTCCGAGATAGAAGTTATAGGCAAAATACTTTTCACATTCAATGTAGGGCACCTTTACCACTAGTAGATTAAACCTCTTTTACTACATTACAAATGCTTTGGTTGTTTAAACAACTAGCAGGCATTTGATAACCTTCCAAAAAAATAAAAGATAAAATTCATATATGCTTGGGTTATTTTTTAAAACAAGCAGGAGCATTTAATTATTTTTAACTAAAACTTTTTCTCCATCCCTCTTTCCCATATTTGTTCATTAGAATCCTTACCCCTCTTTCTCTCTCCCTCTTTTACACCTCCTCTCCTCAACCACCCTCCTCCCTCCTCAAATGTCTTCCAACTCTCACCTCTTCCTCGTCGAGCACGCCCAACTGACCAACCTGTACCCCACTTTACGCCATCCTTCTCTCTCCTTGTCCTTCTCCCTTATCACCACGTTGTTTTCATGCTTAAACCCCAAAGTCGTTCGCGAAGCTTTGATTTCGACTCGATCTCCCCATTTCGGGTTTTCGGTACCATTTTCACTGCATTTACCCCCGATCTTCACTAATACAAGTAAGCGACTCGAATTTGTTTGTTCTTTTCGATTTACGATTGATTTTGTTCGAAATGCGGAACCCTAGAAAACCTAATTATGGCTTCTCGATTTTGCCTCTTTTTGTTTGATTTTTTATGGTGATGACTATATGTGCTTTGCGATTTATTGTTAGAATATTGCTATTTTCTTCGATTTTCATCTTTACGTTCATGAAAATTCATGTAAGATTTGATGGTTTATATAATTTGTTGAGCTTTGAATATGAGGTCTTCTTTATTTCTCAGATTTCGACCATTGCCCAATAGATCTGTGGTTTGTTAAACATTGATTATGAGGTACTCTTTATTTCTCTTTCCCTTTGATGGTTTATATATTTAGTTGAAAATTGGATGTGTGCATTTTTGATGGTTTAGTTGAATATTGGATGTGTGAAATTTAGATATGTGAATTTTGATGGTTTAAGTGAAAATTGGGTGTGTGAGTTTTGATGGTTTAAGTGAAAATTGGGTGTGTGAGTTTTGCCGATTTAGTGGTAAATTGGATGTGTAAATTTTGATGGTTCCAGTAAAAATGAACGTGTTACACAAATTAATGATTACATACATAGGTGATTTTTAATGATAAAAAAACAATGGATCATAATTATACAAAAACATGGATTTTGATTGATAATGCAACTAAACTAGAAGGGTGTCATCCTAACCTGGTGAGTTATACGATTCCGTTAAGAGTTGAAATCGGATTTTAAGCTTAGCGACAACTAAAAGTATAATTACACATCCTCTATCCGAGATTTTAAGGCTAGTGACAACTAAAAAGCATAATTAAACGGCGCGCTAAACTAGAAGGGTTTCATATCATGCGGTATTAGCACTTGAACATGTCCCTCTTTATGATTTTTCTTTATGGTGGCTTGTTGTTGTTGGTGGTTACTTCTGAACCTGTTCTTTGTTGGTTTCTTTTTTAATTTTAATTGTTTTTGCAACCATTTTGATTACCTTCAAGTGTTGCTTCGGTTTACAGTAGGGTGCATCTGTCTCGGGGTCCCGTAAGTCTAAAATGCATTTGCCCCCACCCAGGTTCTTGAAATGACATAATCTCTGCATGTTTATCTTTGAAGGTTGTACTTCCAAATCCATTACTAATATGTTCAATGATGATGTTTCATATTTACGTGGGCTAAGCGAAGATTGTTAAGGCCGCTAAGCAGGCTTATACGTTACATTCAAGCAAAATCCTTTTTGGCATATATTGATTCTAAAGCATCTGTTGGGAAAAAGCAACTTAGACATCATACTATATGTGTTGGAGACTGCGAGTACGTATTTGAAAATCTTTCCTTTCTGCCCGGCTCGAATATCCGCCGCCTCTCTCGCCGTCCTTGAGTTTCTTACCATGTCGCATTTATGGAATCTTTTCTTTAAATTGATCGAAGAGGAATTGTCATTCGAGTTTTCAATCTTGTTGCTTTTGGGAAGTCATCTTTATGTTAGGGCACGATGGGTAATTTAGTTGTTTCAATATTTCTCGCATTGCAACTTTGGTTATGCCTTTAACAACCCTTTTTGCCCTTACCATGCCTTTTTGTAATCTATGCTCGCTGAATGCTTAATGGTTTTAATTTAACTTTATTAACAAGGGAAAAACTATTTTGATTATTCTCACGGTGAATGAAAGACAAAGAACCTTGCAAGGGGTAGGATATAATGCCTTGTGTACCGGTTGTTTATGTGCTTTATGCTGTATGTGCACACAACACTTTTAACAAATTACGCTTTCACAAGTAAGTGAGTACAACTCATCCTATGGTGCGTGCACGAAAAAGCTTTACCCTTGATTACTCATCTTTGTCTACGAAGAATGGTGGCTTCCGGGGTTCTTGCCAAAAATTGCCAGCTATATTGTTAAAAAATGCTAGATATGGCTTTAATTGCCGGATATCGAGTATTGTGGAAAGGATAACATTGAATGACCTTGTCACTCTCGTATAATGTTCATGTTTCAACTTTATTAAACTTATCTTAGAGTGGAAGTGACATTTAATAACATGTGCGGAATCGGATGAAGCTGCCTTTTCTCATGATCTTGTTTTGGACATGAGGAGTGGGATAGTATTACTTTTTAAATTTGTAATGATAGAGAGGTACCATCGAATCGTTGCATCTATTACGGTGTCTGTTTGTATTTGTTACTCCGTTGCTTGCATCTAAAAGGAAAAAGTATGCTTGATTGCATTGAACATAATTGAGGTATCTCTTGTTAACCCGTGAGTATTATCTTATTCATGTCTTTGGATGCTTTCATCATTTGATGTATCATTTACTTGCATTTGAATTTGTAACTCTTCTCCTTTAATTTATGCTTTTACATCGTACCAAAATTATTTTACACGCTTAATTATTTTACACTAAAATTATTTCTTGTGATTTGTGAAAGATGGTGGTCTCTAAATTTATATTATATATAACGGCTCTAAAGGAAGGGGATCCTTGAATCCACTCGCCTTAAGATTCTTTGTAGATATCGATGTTATTGATTATCAAGTGGAATTGTGAATGTCATCGCATTAGGGAGGACTACATAATAAGTGAAAGTTTTGTTTAGTGTTGCTCATTATATTTCTCTTGCTTAGGTCTTGGCTAAACCTTGTCATAGTTAGTTTAATTGTCCAGTTAAGTATGCAAGTGGCTAATTGATTCTTTGTTTTCTGGTCATTCACATAGGGATGGTATTGCTACCTTTGGTGAAAGTAGAGGGAAGCATTTAGACATGAGAAAGAATGTAATTAAAGAAGGCATTGAAGAAGTAGCATCTTTATGTTTGTTCCATAATCTTAAAGACATTCTTGATCTTTGGCGAAGGGGACCGATGGAAATAGATTACTACCATCAATGAACAAAATATGGCATTTCTTGGTTGCTTGTGTTCGAAATAGGATCCTGTGGTAAGCATTAATATATATTTATTATATTTTTGGCCACTAAATATCACTCTCTTGATTATCATCTATCACAAACTTGTCCTCTTAGTTCCTTTGAATGGCTTAATGGCAACAACTTTGACTTTATGTAATAAAACATAGAGGGATGACATAGGATAAAAAAGGTTTTGGAGTCGCGGGCGTAGTACGGCGTGCTTCTTGTTGTCCATTCGGGATGTATGTGGCTTTATTTCACTCTAGTATGACTTAACTTTCCGAGCGTTGATATTGGTTAAATATGTTAGGGGCTTAAATATTTCGGTTCCCCTTCTAACTTTTGTTGTCGGCAAAAACGTCCCATCGTTACTTTAGAGCAACTTTTTTCCAGTTTCTTATATCGAGGACGTACGATAGGGAGGGTTATAAGGGAATTGGAATCAAGACCCTTGTTTCCCTGTAGATGGTGTTTTGAAGATTTTTCTCCTAAGATATATGTAGTTAGGAACAAGTGATAATAGTTGTATTATATATTTCATGTACTTTGTTTTGCGGGTGCTACGTGGGCCCGAACACTAACAAACGCTATGATGCGTTGAATGTTTCTAATAATAGCTCCTTTCATTATCGACGGGTAACCATTCCTTGCTAATTACTCCAATATTCGATGAATGCTAAAAGGATTTAGATTGCAACATTTAATCTTGTTCTTATCCTTACTCCAAAATTCGTGAGATATAACAATTACTCGAAATATTTTTGATGTTTTGAACAATTCCGGAGTAAGTATATAATTTTTGTGGCTAAATCTTCACTTCTCATGTTAAGCTATCTTTGTTTAGTTTTAGCATTAATATATAGTTTATGATGGCTCTTTGAGGCCCTCCTCCTTTTCCCTTGCCTCTTATTGGTCCTGCTTCTTTACTTGAAGGAGTGATGTATGTTACCTCCTAATAATGATGGGCTTAAACAAATTGTTAGATGTTTAATTAATTTTGGGCTAATTCCTAATTAAGTGATTTAAAGAGGATAACCAAGCAATTCTCACTAATAGTCAAGTATTTTAAGCACTACCTTCATGTTTAACTAATGATATATTAGAAATCAAATTCTCTTCTTGATAAATTGATATGTTCTCTTTTTTTTTTTGTGAGGTGTTTATTTTGTTTTGTTGAGAGTGCTTGATTTGTGATTGAATGAGGTAATGCTTTTGAGGTGTGGTTAAGCCTTAGGCGTTGCCATACCATGAAGCGCCCCCAAGTCAGTGGCCTACTACCATAGGTGATTATTAGGTGGTGCCTAGGAAAGGTAATGTACATTTTGAAGTACGGTTACGTAGTTATAGAGATCGTTTGCTCACGCACCACATAAATGTAGATTAACAATTTAATCACACTTGTTTGGTCCATATCTATTTGAGACAAATGCAAGCGTCTTTTGACTTTTGAGGTTTGAGATCATTGAAGAGGAGAACAAACACTATATAACTTATAATTCCTTTCATTGCAGATATTGAACATCGATGGGATAGCGGCGGGTTCAATTTTGATTTACCTCTCCTCCAAATGCGATATTTCGTCATACTTTTTCTTTCAAGGGTCATATTATCCAAAAATGTCCCTATAATTTACGATAATAGATTAAAAAAAATATAACCCCTCAATCCATACTTATATGACCGTTTTACTCCCTCTGACTCAGTTCTTGTTCCACTTGCAAAAGATACTATCTTACTCCCTCGTAGATGTATTTTTCACCTTTTCATTTATAATATGGTTTGGTGATTTATTTCCATGGTCTCCAAAGTATAATCGTGTTATTTTCTATCCTTATATACTCAAATCACCTTTTGTTAAGCGGCTCTCCCTTCAGTTGTCTACATTTCTTTCTCACAGTACTAATATCTGTATTTAACTATTTATTAGGGTTATGTACTTTCCAATACTATGGTGATCTTCCCAAGGCTCTATAACACTCTATCCAATGTTTATGTTGGCAAAAAGCTCATTCAATTTTCATAACATCCGTTGTTCATTTTTTATTTTGTCGAGGTAAAGTTATATCAGATTCCTCAACTTTGGTTTTGTGGCTCCACCACTCTCAGCATTGCAAGTGCTTTGGGGCGATAAGTTATGAAATTTAGTTGAAATAACTCTCCTTTATTCGGTGTTAATGCTTTTAAAAGATGTGAAGTAAAGCGTACTTAGTAAAGCTTAAAAGTCGCAATTTCTAAGTGATTTGTGGGCTGAGTTAAAATGTAAACATTTTCTTTCTATAAATGGAACTTTTTGTTTTCTTTTGAGTGAGACGGGTTTGTGTTACTTATAAAGTCAACTTTTTTCTCTCTTTAAGCGAGTAATGAGATACTTTTGTTGTTCCGTTGCTTTACCTTTTGTTCTTTCATGGAAAATCTAGTCTATTTTAATATGTTTTTGGGAAAGGTAAGCGTGTGTGAGCTTCTCCGTTTCTAAGCATCTCTAATCAATCCTTCTATAGGGGTTTCCCGAGAGTGAAATTATAATGCAATTTTGGTGTTTTCGTGACATTTTATACTGTTTTATGTTAGACTTACAATTATAGTTATAGTGGGATTTGTAGCTTTTCTATCTGCATTCTTAACACTTTTTACGCATAATTTGAAAATGATGGTTGAAAAGGGATTGTGGGAGTAGATGTTAGTTTGGTTAATTTTTAGTTTCGTTGCATCTTATTATTTTAGCCAAATTATTAATTAATTGTTATTTTTAGATGGTGTTTTGAAGTCAGCTTATTTGGTGTGTTAAAGATGGTGTTTTGAAGATTTTGCTCGTAAGATGGTTTCCTGTATTTGTATATATGTAGTTAAGGAACAAGTGATTATAGTTGTATTATATATTTCATGTACTTTGATTCTAATTAATCATGGTTAATAAATTTTTTGTTTATTTTATTTGTATTGTAATGAATATATAATACCTCGATTTAGTTTTTGGTGCTACCTAGCTAGTTGTGTAATGTGGGGCACGCTGCGGTGCTAGGTGACGGTGTAATAGGACATTGCTATGGTGCTACTGGTTACTGTAGTCTTGGTACTACCTAAATGTTCATGCGATTTTTTTATTAAAAAAGCGGAAGCAAATGCTCGGTTGTTAAGTGAAAACCGGAGCATTTGACTACTAAATCTCTGGTTTTCCCTTAATAACCGAAGCATTTGTTAGTCAAATGCTTCGGTTTTATCTTACAACCAGGACATTTGACTATCAAATGCTTCGGTTAACAACGGAAGCATTTGTAAAACATCAAATGCTCGTATGAGTGTATGCTACGGGTCGAATACGGAGCATTTGTGGCCTTAAAAACCCAGGCGAGTAGAGGTTTTTCTACTAGTGTACATGTCTGAAAAATCCGACATCATTTTTTCCATTCGGACTTGAGGTATCCGTTGAGCATGGAAAAATGTCATTTAGGTGCAAGAAACAATCGAAATGTTTTACGAGATAAAAGTGATAGGCAAAATACTTTTCACGTTCAATGTAGGGAACTACGTGTACTGCGAAAAATCCGATTTCATTTTTTCCCATTAGGATTTGAGGAATATGTTGAGCATGAAAAATGACACTTGAAGTGCAAGAATCAATCGGAAATGTTTCGAGATAAGAGTTATGGGCAAAATACCTTTCACGTTCAATACAGGGGCACTACTAGTACAAAAAAATCCAAATTCATTTTTTCCACATTCTAACGTGAGGGGTGTGGACCATGGAAAAAACCACTTTAGGCAAAAGAATCGTTTAGAAATGTTTTCGGGCTAAGATTTATGCCAAAAACACTTTTCAGCATCTATGGAGGTCACTGCCCGGTACCGAAAAATCTGACTTCATTTTTCCATTCGGACTTGATCGAATATGTTGAGCATGGAAAAAAGCCACTTGGGGCGCAAGAATCAATCGAGAAATGTTTTCGAGATAAGAGTTATGGGCAAAATACTTTTCACGTTCAATGTAAGGCACAACTTGTACGAAAAATTCAACTTCATTTTTTCCACATTCGACGTGACGGGAGTTGTAGAGCATGGAAAAAAACCACTTTAGGGACAAGAATCGTTTAGAAATATTTTTCGGGCTAAGAGTTATGCCAAAAACACTTTTGACTTTTATGGAAGGCACAACTGGGTACGAAAAATCCGACATCATTTTTTTACTATTCGGACTTGAGTAATCTATTCAACATGAAAAAATGCCACTTTAGGCGCAAGAATCAATCGAAACGTTTTCGAGATAAAAGTTATAGGCAAAATACTTTTCACGTTCAATGTAGGGCACTATGTGTACGAAAAATCCATCTTCATTTTTTCACATTACGAAGTGGCGAGTTGTAGAGCATGCAAAAAAAAAAAAAACCACTTTAGGCACAAGATTCGTTTAGAAATGTTTTCGGGCTAAGAGTTATGCCAAAAACACTTTTCAGCTTCTATAAGGGTACAACTGTAGTACGAAAAATCCGACATCATTTTTTCCCATTCGGACTTGAGTAATCTATTGAGCAAGGAAATTGCCACTTTAGGCGCAAAAATCAATCGAAACGTTTTTCCGAGATAAAAGTTATAGGCAAAATAATTTTCACGTTGAATGTAGGGCACTACTTGTACAAAAATTCAACTTCATTTTTTTACATTCCGACGTGATTGGTGTGGAGGATGGATTAAACCACTTTCGTCCACAAGAATCATTTAGAAATGTTTTTCAGGCTAAGAGTCATACAAAAAATACTTTTCGGCTTCTATGGAGGTCTGACCGAGTACGAAAAATCCGACTTCATTTTTTTCCCATTCGGACTTAACGAATATGTTGAGCATGGAAAAATGCCACTTGGGAGCAAGAATCAATCAAAAATGTTTTTCGAGATAAGAGTTATGGGCAAAATACTTTTCCCGTTCAATGTAGGGCACTACTTGTACGAAAAATCCAACTTCATTTTTTTCACATTCTAACGTGAGGGAAGCGCGTGGAGCATGGAAAAAAACCACTTGAGGCACAACAATCGTTTAAAAATGTTTTTCGGCTAAGATTTTTGCCAAAAACACTCTTTAACTTCAATGTAGGGCACATCGGGGTACGAAAAATCCGACTTTATTTTTTTCCCATTCGGACTTCAAGAATCGGTTGAGCATGGAAAAATGACACTTGAGGCGCAAGAATTAATCATAAATCTTTTCCAAGATAACGAGTTATGGGCAAAATACTTTTCACGTTCAATGTAGGGCACTATTAGTACGAAAATCCAACTTCATTTTTTCGACATTATGACGTGACGGAGTTGAGGAGAATGGAAAAAAACCACTTTAGGCACAGAATCGTTTTGAAATGTTTTTCGAGCAAAGAGTTATGCCAAAAACACTTTTCAACTTCTATGCGACGCATAGCCGATCTGAAAAATCCGACATCATTTTTGTCAAGTCGGACTTGAGGTATCTGTTGAGCATGGAAAAATGCCACTTTAGGTTCAAGAATCAATCGGAAATGTTTTTCGAGATAAAAGTTATAGGCAAAATAATTTTCACGCTCAATGTAGGGCACTTAAGTGTACGAAAAATCCAACTTCAATTTTTTTTCCCATTAGGACTTAAGGAATATGTTGAGCATGAAAAAATGGCACTTGAAGCGCAAGAATGAATCGAAATGTTTTTCGAGATAAGAGTTATGGGCAAAATACCTTTCACGTTCAATGCGGAACTACTTGTACGAAAAATCCAACATCATTTTTTCCAAATCTTAACGTGAGGGAGGCTGTGGAGCATGGAAAATAACCACTTTAGGCACAAGAATCATTTAGAAATGTTTTCGGCTAAGAGTTATGCCAAAAACACTTTTCAACTTCTATGCGGGCACAGCTGGTAAGAAAAATCCGACTTCATTTTTATCCCATTTAGACTTAGGAATCATTGAGCATGGAAAAATGACACTTGAGGCGCAAGAATCATTCATAAATATTTTTAGAGATAACGGTTATGGGCAAAATACTTTTCACGTTCAACGTAGGGGCACTATTTGTACGAAAAATCCAACTTCATTTTCCACATTATGACGTGGCAGTTATGGAGAATGGAAAAAAACGACTTTAGGCACAAGAATCGTTTAGAAATGTTTTTCGAGCAAAGTGTTATGCCAAAAAACACTTTTCAACTTTTTATGCAACGTAGCAACCGGTACGAAAAATCCGACATCATTTTTTTCCCATTCGGACTTGAGGTATACGGTGAGCATGGAAAAATGCCACTTTAGGTGCAAGAAACAATCGAAATGTTTACGAGATAAAAGTTATAGGCAAAATACTTTTCACGTTCAATGTAGGGCACTACGTGTACGAAAAATCCGATTTAATTTTTTTCCCATTAGGACTTGAGGAATATGTTGAGCATGAAAAAATGGCACTTGAAGTGCAAGAATCCATCGAAATGTTTTTCGAGATAAGAGTTATGGGCAAAATACCTTTCACGTTCAATGCACAGGGCACTACATGTACAAAAAAATCCAAATTCATTTTTCCACATTCTAACGTGAGGGAGCTATGGACCATGGAAAAAAACCACTTTAGGCACAACAATCGTTTAGAAATGTTTTTGGGCTAATAGTTATGCCAAAAACACTTTCGGCTTCTATGGAAGTCACAACTAGTACGAAAAATCCGACTTCATTTTTTTCCCATTCGGACTTGAGGAATACGTTGAGCATGTAAATATGGCACAAGAATCAATCGAAATGTTTTCGAGATAAATGTTATTCGCAAAATACTTTTCATGTTCAATGTAGGCACTACTTGTACGAAAAAACAAACTTCATTTTTTCCACATTATGACGTGACGGGCGTGGAGGATGGGAAAAAAACACTTTAGGTACTAAGAATCGTTTAGAAATAATTTGTATGCCAAAAATAATTTTCAAGTTCTATGGAGGGCACAAGCGGGTACGAAAAATCCGACATCATTTTTTTTCTCATTCGGACATGAGGAATATGTTGAGCATGAAAAAATGGCACTTGAGGCCAAATAATCAATCATAAATGTTTCGAGATAAATGTTATTGGCAAAATACTTTTCACGTTCAATGTAGGCACTACTTGTACGAAAAGCTCTAACTTTCATTTTTTCCTCATTCGGCGGACGGTTCGTGTAGGATGGGAAAAAACCACTTTAGGTACAAAGAATCGTTTGGAAATATTTTAGCGTAAGAGTTATGCATAAAACAATTTTTCGGTTTCTATGGAGGGCAACCACAGTGCGAAAAATCCAACTTTATTTGTTTCCCATTCGGACTTGAAGAATATGCGAGCATGAAAAATGGAACTTGAGGCGCAAGAATCAATCGGACATTTTTCGAGATAAGAGTTATGAGCAAAAATACTTTTCACGTTTAATGTAGAGCACTACTTGTGCGTAAAAATCCCACTTCATTTTTTCCACATTACGACGTGACGGAGATGTGGAGCATGGAAAAAACAACTTTAGGAACAACAATCGTTTAGAAATGTTTTTCGGGCTAATTGTTATGCCAAAAATACTTTTCGACTTCTATGGAGGACACTCTTGGCACGAAAAATCCGACATCATTTTTTCCCCCATTCGGACTTGAGGAATACGTTTGAGCATGTAAAAATGGCACTTTAGGCGCAAGAATCAATAAATGTTTTTTCGAGAAAAATGTTATTGGCAAAATACTTTTCACTTTCAATGTAGGCACTACTTGTACGAAAAATCCAACGTCATTTTTTTCCACATTCGACGTGACGGAGCGTGGACGATGGGAAAAAACCACTTTAGGTACTAAGAACCGTTTAGAAATAATTTTCGGGCTAAGAGTTATGCAAAAAACAATTTTCGGCTTCTATGGAGACACAGGCTTGGAGCGAAAAATCCGACTTCATTTTTTCCCATTCGGACTTGAGGAATGTGTTGAGCATGAAAAAATGGCACTTGAAGTGCAAGAATCAATCGGAAATGGTTTCGAGATAAGAGTTATGGGCAAAATACTTATCACGTTCAATGTAGGGCATACTTGTGCACGAAAAATCAAACTTCATTTTTTCCACATTCTAACGTGAGGGAGTCTGTGGAGCATGGAAAAAAACCACTTTAGGCACAACAATCGTTTAGAAATGTTTTTCGGGCTAATAGTTATGCCAAAAACACTTTTGCTTCTATGGAGGACACAGGCAAGTACGAAAAATCCGACTTCATTTTTTTTCCCATTTGGACTTGAGGAATACGTTGAGCATGTAAAAATGGCACTCTAGGCGCAAGAATCAATCGAAATGTTTTCCGAGATAAATGTTATTGGCAAAATACTTTTCACGTTCAATGTAGGTACTACATGTACGAAAAATCCAACTTTCATTTTTTCCTCGTTCGACGTGGCGGAGCTGTGGAGGATGGGAAAAAACCACTTTAGGTACAAGAATCGTTTAGAAATATTTTCGGGTTAAGAGTTATGCATAAAACACTTTTCGGTTTCTATGGAGGGCAACCACAGTACGAAAAATCCAACTTCATTTTTTCCCATTCAAACTTGAGGAATATGCCGAGGATGTAAAATGCCACTTGGGCGCGAAAATCAATCATAAATTTTTCGAGATAAGAGTTATGGGCAAAATACTTTTCACGTTCAATGTAGGGCACTACTTGTACGAAAAATCCAACTTAATTTTTTTCCACATTCGAGCGTGACGGAGTTGTGGATCATAATAAAACCACTTTAGGCACAAGAATCGTTTAGAAATGTTTTTCGGGCTAAGTGTTATGCCAAAAACACTTTTACGCTTCTATAGAGGGTACAACAATGTACGAAAAATCCGACATCATTTTTTTTCCCATTCGGACTTGAGTAATCTATTGAGCATGGAAATATGCCACTTTAGGCGCAAGATTTAATCGAAACGTTTTCGAGATAAAAGTTATAGGCAAAATAATTTTCACGTTGAATGTAGGGCACTACTTGTACAAAAATTCAACTTCATTTTCCCACATTCTGAGTGAGCGAATTGTGGAGGATGGATTAAAACCACTTTCGACACAAGAATCATTTAGAAATGTTTTTTCGGGCTAAGAGTTATACCAAAAATACTTTTCGGCTTCTATGGAGGTCTGGCCCGGTACGAAAAATCCGACTTCATTTTTTCCATTCGAACGTAATGAATATGTTGAGCATGGAAAAATGCCACTTGGGACGCAAGAATCAATCGAAATGTTTTCCGAGATCGAGTTATGGGCAAAATACTTTTCCCGTTCAATGTAGGAGCCCTACTTGTACGAAAAATCCAACTTAATTTTTTTACATTCGACGTGAGGAGGAGCGTGGAGCATGGAAAAAACCACTTTAGGCACAAGAATCGTTTACAAATGTTTTTCGACTAAGATTTATGCCAAAAACACTCTTTAACTTCTATGTAGGGCACATTCCAGTACGAAAAATCCGACTTTATTTTTTCCCATTCGGACTTGGGAATACGTTGAGCATGGAAAAATGACACTTGAGGCGCAATAATCAATCATAAATATTTTCGAGATAATGGTTATGGGCAAAATATTTTTCACGTTCAACGTAGGGCACTATTTGTACGAAAAATCCAACTTCATTTTTTTCCACATTATGACGTGTGGTGTGGAGAATGGAAAAAAACCACTTTAGGCACAAGAATCGTTTTGAAATGTTTTTCGAGCAAAGAGTTATGCCAAAAACACTTTTCAACTTTTATGCAGCCTTAAGCCAGTACTGAAAAATCCGACATCATTTTTTTTCCCATTCGGACTTGAGGGATATGTTGAGCATGAAAAAATGGCACATGGGCGCAGAATCAATCATAAATGTTTTAGAGATAAATGTTATTGGCAAAATACTTTTCACGTTTAATGTAGGCACTACTTGTACGAAAAATCCAACTTTCATTTTTTCCTCATTACGGCGTGACCAGTTGTGGAGGATGGGAAAAAACCACTTTAGGTACAAGAATCGTTTGGAAATATTTTTCGGGCTAAGAGTTATGCATAAAACATTTTTCGGTTTCTATAGAGGGCAACCACAGTACGAAAAATCCAACTTTATTTGTTTCCCATTCGGACTTGAAGAATATGCAGAGCATGAAAAAATGCGACTTGAGGCGTAAGAATCATCGAAATTTTTCAAGAGATAAGAGTTATGAGCAAAATACTTTTCATGTTCAATGTAGAAGCACTACTTGTACGAAAAATCCCACTTCTTTTTTCATATTACGACGTGACGGAGAGGTGTGGAGCATGGAAGAAAACAACTTTAGGAGCAACAATCGTTTAGAAATGTTTTCGGGCTAATTGTTATGCCAAAAGCACTTTTCGGCTTCTATGGAGGACACAATGGCACGAAAAATCCGACTTCATTTTTTCCCCATTCGGAGTTGAGGAATACGTGAGCATGTAAAAATGGCACTTTAGGCGCAAGAATCAATCGAAATGTTTTCGAGATAAATGTTATTAGCAAAATACTTTTCACGTTCAATGTAGGCACTTACTTGTACGAAAAATCCAACTTTTATTTTCTCCTCATTCTGACGTGTGAGGCTGTGTGGAGGGGGGAAAAAACCACCTTAGTTACAAGAATCGGTTAGAAATATTTTTCGGGTTAAGAGTTATGCATAAAACACTTTTCGGTTTCTATGGAGGGCAACGTACAGTACGAAAAATCCAACTTCATTTTTTCCCATTCGGACTTGAGGAATATGCCAAGGATGAAAAAATGCCACTTGAGGCGCAAGAATCAATCATAAATTTTTTAGAGATAAGAGTTATGGGCAAAATACTTTTCACGTTCAATATAGGGCACTACTTGTACGAAAAATCCAACTTCATTTTTTTCACACTCGGCGTGGAATTGTGGATCATGGAAAAAAACCACTTTAGGCACAAGAATCGTTTAGAAATGTTTTCGGGCTAAGTGTTATGCCAAAAACACTTTTCGGCTTCTATGGAGGGGACAACAGGTAACGAAAATCCGACTTCATTTTTTCCCATTCGGACTTGAGGAATACGTTGAGCATGCAAAAATGGCACTTTAGGCGCAAGAATCAATCGGAAATGTTTTTCGAGATAAATGTTATTGGCAAAATACTTTTCACGTTAAATGTAGGCATTACTTGTACGAAAAATCCAAATTCATTTTCCGCATTCGACGTGAATTTGTGGAGGATGGGAAAAAAACTACTTTAGGTACAAGAATCGTTTAGAAATATTTTTGGGCGAAGAGTTATGCATAAACGCTTTTGAGTCTCTAGGGGAGGCCTGGCGAGTACGAAAAATCCATCTTCATTTTTTTCCCATTCGGACTTGACGAATATGTCGAGCATGAAAAATGCCACTTGAGGCGAAAGAATCAATCGAAAAATTTTCGAGATAAGAGTTATGGGCAAAATACTTCACTTTCAATGTAGGCCACTACTTGTACGAAAAATCCAACTTCATTTTCAACATTACGATGTGACGGAGGCGTGGATCATGGAAAAAATCCACTTAAGTTAAAACAATCGTTTAGAAATGTTTTTCGGGCTAATAGTTATGCCAAAAACACTTTTCGGCTTCTATGGAGGACACAACAGTACGAAAAATCCGACTTTATTTTTTCCCATTTTGGACTTGGAGTCTCTTTGAGCATGTAAAAATGGCACTTTAGGCGCAAGAATCAATCGAAATGTTTTTCGGGATAAATGTTATTGGCAAAATACTTTTCACGTTCAATGTAGGCACTACTTGTACGAAAAATCCAACTTTCATTTTCTCCTCATTCGACGTGACGGACTGTGGAGGATGGGAAAAAAACCACTTTAGGTACAAGAATCGTTTAGAAATATTTTTCGGGCTAAGAGTTATGCATAAAACACTTTTCGGTTTCTATAGAGGGAGCCTAGCCCAGTACGAAAAATCCAACTTCAATTTTTCCCATTCGGACTTAGGGAATATGTCGAGCATGAAAAAATGCCACTTGAGGTGCTAGAATCAATCGAAATGTTTTCGAGATAAGAGTTTTGGGCAAATACTTTTCACGTTCAATGCGAAGGCACTACTTGTACGAAAAATCCAACTTCATTTTTTCCACATTCTAACGTGAGTGAGTTGTGGAGCATGGAAAAAAACCACTTAAGGCACAACAATCGTTTAGAAATGTTTTTCGGGCTAATAGTTATGCCAAAACCACTTTTCGGCTTCTATAGAGGACACAAGCGGTACGGAAAATCCGACTTCATTTTTTTTCCCATTCGGACTTGAGGAATCTGCTTGAGCATGTAAAAATGGCACTTTAGGCGCAAGAATACGTCGGAAATGTTTTCCGAGATAAATGTTATTGGCAAAATACTTTTCACGTTCAATGTAGGCACTATTTGTACGAAAAATCCAACTTCATTTCTTCCACATTCTAACGTGACGGTGTGGCTCATGGAAAAATACCACTTTAGGCACAAGAATCATTTAGAAATGTTTTTCGGGCTAATAGTTATGCAAAAAGCTTTTCGGCTACTATGGAGGCCCAATGTACGAAAAATCCGACTTCATTTTTTTCCCATTGAGACTTGAGGAATACGTGAAGCATGTAAAAATGGCACTTCGGGCGCAGAATCAATCGAAATGTTTTCGAGATAAGAGTTATGGGCAAAATACTTTTCACGTTCAATGTAGGGCCCTACTTGTAAGAAAAATCCAACTTCATTTTTTCCACGATACGACGTGGCCAATTTGTGGAGGATGGGAAAAAAAACCACTTTAGGTACTAAGAATCGTTTAGAAATAATTTTCGGGCTAGAGTTATGCCCAAAAACAATTTTCGGCTTCTATGGAGTGCCTAGCGGTACGAATTATCCGGCTTCATTTTTCCCATTCGGACTTGAGGAATATGTTGAGCATGGAAAAATGGCACTTGAATTGCAAAAATCAATCGGAAATGTTTTCCGAGATCAGAGTTATGGTTAAAATACTTTTCACGTTCAATGCGGGCACTACTTGTACGAAAAATCCAACTTTATTTTTTCCACATTCTAACGTGAGTGGAGTTTGTGGAGCATGGAAAAAAACCACTTTAGGCACAACAATCTTTTGAAATGTTTTTCGGGCTAATAGTTATGCCGAAACACTTTTCGGCTTCTATGGAGGACACAGGCGGAATTACGAAAAATCCGACTTCATTTTATTTCCCATTCGGACTTGAGGAATACATTGAGCATGTAAAAATGGCACTTTAGGCGCAAGAATCAATTAGAAATATTTTCGAGATTAATGTTATTGGCAAAATACTTTTCATGTTTAATGTAGGCATTACTTGTACCAAAAATCCAACTTTCATTTTCCACATTCGACGTGGTAATTTGTGGAGGATGGGAAAAAACCACATATGGTACTAAGAATCGTTTAGAAATAATTTTCGGGCTAAGAGTTATGCCAAAAAAATTTCGGCTTCTATGGAGGCGGTTCTCCCATAACAAAAGAAATCAAGTACAATTCGGACATAGATTAATAAGAAAGGAAACATAAGGTTAAGACAACTATGACATGCATCCCAAAATCATAAAGCTCTCCAAGTAATACAAAAAATAAAATGAATAAATCATCTCAGGGTACTTCAATATAATAAAAACATAGATAAATCGGTTATTGAGTCGAAACCGAACGCCATAGAATCGCGATTCACTTCCCTAAAGTTTGTCGGATCGCAATCTCCGGAGTCGGTCTAGGGCTTACGTTCCCCAGCACTGTGTCTAAGAATGGCCAAACTCCGGATGTAGGGTAGAACACGCGAGAACTCCGCGACCTCTCGGACGAGCAACAATTAACCCGAGTGTACCCCTAGTTCGCAAACCATGTGGTTGGCATGTTCTTCATAAGGGGACTACATCTATCCATAGGATATTCTTATCTCAAAATAAAATCATAAATATCATCAAAGTATCATTAATCTCAAAAATATTCGTCAAAAGGGATACCCTGGCCTTATACCCATAATTCATCAAAGTAATTCTTCAAAAATCCTCAAGTAGTAACTTACAAACTTACAACAAATATCTCCAACCACAATACTTTGAACATCACTAAGCATCAACAATGATAATGAAATAGTTTTTACGGCACTAACAGTATCAATCGGAAATGCATCATATCAAATAAGATCACCAACCGAAGTAGAACATACGTACATGATCATATGAAAAATTAGACTACACAAAAGCGTACTCGGCGCATGAGCTTGCGCTCGGCACCACCTTTGTGCGGCGGCGCACTAACCAAACTACGTCGACGCATCGAATGCGTGCCACGCCTACCACCTATTAACTCCAAGGCTTATTAAATCAATGAAACGTACACGACTAATCATTTTTACAAAACCAACGTAAACATAATGATATTCAATAATAACCCGAGTAACCTACAAATCATAAACTTCCAAGAACATAAAAGGTCTCAATTTATTTCGATTATTAAACCATTAAATAATTTAAAAGAATATCCTCAAACTCATAACAAAAACACAATAAAAATTATTAAACTAATAAAAACAATCAGTAAATTATCACAAAAATTATCATACGACCATTATGACTCTCTTTTGACATGGTACAAATTTTATTCATAATTTTCGGACTCTAAAAGTAATTTTAAATGTTAATTTACGAATACTCAATAAAGCCAATAAAATATATTAAAATATAAATAAATGCCCAAAAATGTCCAAAAATTCATATAACATGCATAAACCCACGGTAATACATAATATGCAAAAATTCCCTAGCGTAATAATCTAATTAGAAAAATACTCTAATCTCTATCGTTCTAAGATAACTATTAGTTACCGGATCGTCGGAGGAAGGCTGAGTCTAAAAAAATACGAATATATGTGCAATCCAAGTCCTCCATGAACGGAAATTGTAGCAACAAGTCACTAGGCGTTTTCTTCTTGAACGTTGAAAAATCTCATTTCGTACTCTTATGTTCCGACCATGATTCCCAGCTATTGAAAGATTGGATTCCAAATCACTCCGGTCAAAGTGAATTCCAAGATGTTCTAAACTTGCTGTCTAAATTTGAGGACGATCCAACGGTTAGATCTCCGGATATGTTTATTTTTGTGAAGGTGTGACAGAAAAAACCGGGGTTGAACCTTTCTCTTCTTTTCCTCTTCCTTTTCTCTCTTTCTTTTCTTGAAAACGGCGTGGGTCAAAAGACAATGATGCTGAACTTCTCTTATTAAAAATCAGAATTTTATGCCAAGGAAAAATGAAGGGTTTAGGAGAATGTTAATGAGGGATTAAATGAGCGGACACAAGATATTCAAAGGTTAGCTTAATAAGCACCAAAACTCTTCATCCTCCATTCCATAATTGCTGATAAATGTTTTGAGATAAATGTTATTGGCAAAATACGTTTCACGTTCAATGTAGGCACTACTTGTACGAAAAAATCCAACCTTCATTTTTCCACATTACGACGTGGCAGGGTCGTGGAGGATGGGAAAAAACCACTTTGGGTACTAAGAATCGTTTAGAAATAATTTTCGGGCTAAGAGTTATGCCAAAAAAATTTCAGCTTCTATGGAGGGCACAAGTGATACGAAAAATCCGACTTCATTTTCTTCCCATTCGACTTGAGGAATATGTAGAGCATGAAAAAATGGCACTTGAGGCGCAATAATCAATCGAATTGTTTTCCGAGATATGAGTTATGGGCAAAATACTTTTTACGTTCAATGCGGGGCACTACTTGTATAAAAATCCAACTTCACTTTTTCCACATTCTAAATGAGGGAGCTGTGGAGCATGGAAAAAAACCACTTTAGGCACAATAATCGTTTAGAAATGTTTTTCCAGGCTAATAGTTATGCCAAAAACACTTTTTCGCTTTTTACTTGGAGGACACAAGCATTACGAAAAATCCAACTTCATTTTTTTCCCATTTGGACTTTAGGAATCGGTTGAGCATGTAATAATGGTACTTTTGGCGCAAGAATCAATCGGAAATGTTTTCGAGATAAATGTTATTGGCAAATACTTTTCATGTTCAATGTAGGCATTACTTGTACGAAAAATCCAAATTCATTTTCCTCATTACAGTGATGGAGTTGTGGAGGTTGGGGAAAAAAACCACTTTGTACAAGAATCGTTTAGAATTATTTTTGGGTGAAAAGTTATGCATAAAACACTTTTCGGGTTTCTATGGAGGGGCACAGCGGTACGAAAAATCCAACTTCATTTTTTCCCATTCGGACTTGAGTAATCTATTGAGCATGGAAAAATGCCACTTTAGGGGCAAGAATCGATCATAAACGTTTTCCGAGATAAAAGTTATAGGCAAAATACTTTGCACGTTCAATGTAGGGCACCACGTGTACGAAAATCCAACTTCATTTTTTCCACATTCACGTGACGAAGGCTGTATAGCATGGAAAAAAACACTTCGTTTATAAATGTTTTTTCGGGCTAAGAGTTATGCCAAAAACACTTTCGAGCTTTTATGGAGGGCACAAGCCGAGTACGAAAAATCCGACATTATTTTTCTCCCATTCGGACTTGAGTAATCTATTGAGCATGGAAATATGCCACTTTAGGTGAAAGAATCAATCGAAATGTTTTACGAGATAAAAGTTATAGGCAAAATAATTTTCACGTTCAATGTAGGGCACTACTTGTACGATAAATCCAACTTCATTTTTTTCACATTCGACATGATCGAGGTGTGGAGGATGGATTAAAACCATTTCGGCACAAGAATCGTTTAGAAATGTTTTTCGGGCTAAGACTTATACCAAAAATACTTTTCAACTTCTATGGGAGGTCACAGGCGGTTCGAAAAATCCGACTTAATTTTTTTTCCCATTCGGACTTGTCGAATATGTTGAGCATGGAAAAAGGCCACTTGGGCGCAAGAATCAATAAGAAATGTTTTCAGAGATAAGAGTAATGTGCAAAATACTTCACATTCAATGTAGGGCACTACTTGTACAAAAAATTCAACTTCATTTTTTCCACATTCGACGTGACGAGCTATAGAGCATGGAAAAAAACCACTTTAGGGACAAGAATCGATTCGAAATGTTTTTCGGGCTAAGAGTTAGGGCAAAAACACTTTTCAACTTCTATGCGGGGCATAAGCCGGTCCTAAAAATCCGACTTCATTTTTTTCCCCATTCGGACTTCAAGAATCAGTTGAGCATGGAAAAATGCCACTTTTAGGGGAAAGAATCAATGAGAAATGTTTTCCGAGATAAGAGTTATGGGCAAAATATTTTTACGTTAAATTTAGGGGAACTACGTGTACGAAAAATCCAACTTCATTTTTTCCACATTCGACATGGCCAATTTGTAGAGCATGGAAAAAAAACCACATTAAGGCACGGGAATCGTTTAGAAATATTTTCGGGCTATGAGTTATGCCAAAAACACTTTTGGCTACTATGGAGGGCACAATTGGTACGAAAAATCGACATCATTTTTTTCCTTTTCATACTTGAGGTAATCTATTGATCAAAATGCCACTTTAGGCGCGAATCAATCGAACGTTTTCCGAGATAAAAGTTATAGGCAAAATACTTTTCACGTTCAATGTAGGGCACTACGTGTAGGAAAAATCCAACTTCATTTTTTCCATATTCCAGGCGTGAAGCGTGGAGCATGGAAAAAACCACTTTAGGCACAAGAATCGTTTAGAAATGTTTTTCGAGGCTAAAAGTTATGCCAATCACACTTTTCAACTTCTATGTTGGGCATAAGTACGAAAAATCCGACTTCATTTTTTCCCATTCGGACTTCGGGAATCACGTTGAGCGTGGAAAAATGCCACTTAGGGGATAGAATCAATGAGAAATGTTTTCGAGATAAGAGTTATGGGCAAAATACTTTTACGTTCGAGTGTAGGGCCCTACGTGTACGAAAATCCAACTTCACCTTTTCCACATTCGGACATGGCAGTTGTAGAGCATGGAAAAAAAACACTTTAGGCACAAAAATCGCTTAGAAATATTTTTGGGCTAAGAGTTATGCCAAAAACACTTTCCATCTTTTATGGAGGGCACAACGGAGTTACGAAAAATCCGATTCATTTTTTCCCAATCGGACTTGAGGTATTTATTGAGCATGGAAAAATGCCACTTTAGGGGAAAGAATCAATGTGAAGTGTTTTTTCGAGATAAGAGTTATGGGCAAAATGCTTTTCACGTTCAATGCGGGGCACTACGTGTACGAAAAATCCAACCTAATTTATTCCTCATTCGAGGTGGGACTGTGTAGAGCATGAAAAAAAACCACATTAGGCACACGAATCTTTTAGAAATGTTTTTCGAGCAAAGAGTTATGCCAAAAACACTTTTCGGCTTCTATGGAGGGCACAACAAGTACGAAAAAATTCGACATCATTTTTTCCTATTCGGACTTGAGTAATCTATTGAGCATGGAAAAATGCCACTTTAGGGGCAAGAATCAATCGAAACGTTTTTAGAGATAAAAGTTATAGGCAAAATACTTTGCACGTTCAATGTAGGGCACTACGTGTACGAAAAATCCAACTTCATTTTTTCCTCATTCGACGTGACGAAGGCGTAGAGCATGGAAAAAAATCACTTTAGGCACAAGATTCGTTTAGAAATGTTTATCGGGCTAAGAGTTATGCCAAAACACTTTCCGACATCTATGGAGGGCGGGAGCGGTACGAAAAATCCGACAACATTTTTTTCCTATTCGGACTTGAGTAATCTACGAGCATGGAAAAATGCCACTTTAGGGGAAAGAATCAATGAGAAATGTTTTCCGAGATAAGAGTTATGGGCAAAATACTTTTCATGTTCAATGTAGGGCACTATTTGTACAAAAAATCCAACATCATTTTTTCCACATTATGACATGACGGAGCTTAGGTTCATGGAAAAAAATCCCTTTAGGCATAAGAATCGTTTAGAAATGTTTTTGGGCCAAGATTTATGCCAAAAACACTTTTCAACTCGTACGAGGCACAACTAGTATGAAAAATCCGAAATTATTTTTTTTTCCCATTCGGACTTGAGGTATCGGTTGAGCATGGAAAAATGCCACTTTAGGTGCAATAATCAATCAAAAATGTTTTCGAGATAAAAGTGATAGGCAAAATACTTTTCACGTTCAATGTAGGGCACTACGTGTACGAAAAATCCAACTTCATTTTTTCCACATTACGACGTGAGAGAGCTTTGGAGCATGGAAAAAAACCACTTTAGGCACAAGATTCGTTTAGAAATATTTTTCGGGCTAAAGTTATGCCAAAAACACTTTTCAACTTCTATGCGGGGTATAAGCTGTTACGAAAATCCGACTTCATTTTTTCCCATTTCGAGACTTCGGGGAATACGTTGAGCATGGAAAAATGCCACTTTAGGGGGAAAGAATCAACGAGAAATGTTTTCCGAGATAAGAGTTATGGGCAAAATACTTTTTCGTTCAATGTAGGGCACTACGTGTACGAAAAATCCAACTTCATTTTTTCCACATTCGACATGGCGGAGGTGTAGAGCATGGAAAAAAACCACTTTTAGGCATTAGAATCGTTTAGAAATGTTTTTCGGGCTAAGAGTTATGCCAAAAACACTTTCCGGCTTTTATGGAGGATGCAACTGGTACGAAAAATCCGACATCATTTTTTTCCCATTCGGACTTGAGGTATACATTGAGCATGGAAAAATGCCACTTTAGGCGCAAAAATCGTTTTCCGAGATAAAAGTTATAGGCAAAATACTTTTCACGTTCACGGTAGGGCACTACGTGTAGGAAAAATCCAACTTCATTTTTTCCACATTCTGACGTGAGAGTTGTGGAGCATGGAAAAAAACCAATTTAGGCATAAGAATCGTTTAGAAATGTTTTTCGGGCTAAACGTTATGCCAAAACACTTTTCAACTTCTATGCGGTGCATAGCTAGTACGAAAAATCCGGCTTCATTTTTTGCCATTCGGACTTTAAGAATACGTTGAGCATGGAAAAATGCCACTTTAGGGAAAGAATCAATGAGAAATGTTTTCGAGATAAGAGTTATGGGCAAAATACTTTTTTACGTTCAATGTAGGGCACTACGTGTACGAAAAATCCAATTTCGTTTTCCACATTACGACATGACGGAGTGTAGAGCATGGAAAAAACCACTTTAGGCACAAGAATCGCTTAGAAATGTTTTTCGGGCTAAGAGTTATGTCAAAAACACTTTTCGGTTCTATGGAGGGCACAAATAGTACCAAAATTTCGACGTTATTTTTTCCCTATTCGGACTTGAGTAATATATTGAGCATGGAAAAATGCCACTTCGGGCGCAAGATTCAATTAGAAACGTTTTCCGAGATAAAAGTTATAGGCAAAATACTTTTCACGTTCAATGTAGGGCACTACGTGTACGAAAAATCCAACTTCATTTTTCCACATTCGACGTGTGACGGTTGTAGAGCATGGAAAAAAACCACTTTAGGCACAAGATTCGTTTAGAAATATATTTCGGGCTAAGAGTTATGCCAAAAACACTTTCGGCTTCTATGGAGGGCACAGGCGTACGTATGAGAAAATCCCGACAACATTTTTTTCCTATTCGGACTTGAGTAATCTCGAGCATGGAAAAATGCCACTTTAGGGGCAAGAATCAATCGAAACGTTTTCCGAGATAAAAGTTATAGGCAAAATACTTTGCACGTTCAATGTAGGGCACTACGTGTACGAAAAATCCAACTTCATTTTTTCCTCATTCGACGTGTGAAGGCTGTAGAGCATGGAAAAAAATCACTTTAGGCACAAGATTCGTTTAGAAATGTTTATCGGGCTAAGAGTTATGCCAAAAACACTTTCCGGCATCTATGGAGGGCGAGCGAGTACGAAAAATCCGACAACATTTTTTTCCTATTCGGACTTGAGTAATCCCTGCGAGCATGGAAAAATGCCACTTTAGGGAAAGAATCAATGAGAAATGTTTTCCGAGATAAGAGTTATGGGCAAAATACTTTTCATGTTCAATGTAGGGCACTATTTGTACAAAAAATCCAACATCATTTTTCCACATTATGACATGACGGAGCTTAGGTTCATGGAAAAAAATCCCTTTAGGCATAAGAATCGTTTAGAAATGTTTTTTTGGGCCAAGATTTATGCCAAAAACACTTTTCAACACCTGTGCAAGGCACAACTAGTATGAAAAATCCGAAATTATTTTTTTCCCATTCGGACTTGAGGTATCGAGTTGAGCATGGAAAAATGCCACTTTAGGTGCAAGAATCAATCAAAAATGTTTTTCGAGATAAAAGTGATAGGCAAAATACTTTTCACGTTCAATGTAGGGCACTACGTGTGCGAAAAAATTCAACTTCATTTTTTCCTCATTCGACGTGACGAAAGCTTGTAGAGCATGGAAAAAAAATCACTTTAGGCACAAGATTCGTTTAGAAATGTTTATCGGGCTAAGAGTTATGCCAAAAACACTTTCCGACATCTATGGAGGGCGAGCGGGGGTACGAAAAATCCGACAACATTTTTTTCCTATTCGGACTTGAGTAATCTGCGAGCATGGAAAAATGCCACTTTAGGGGAAAGAATCAATGAGAAATGTTTTCCGAGATAAGAGTTATGGGCAAAATACTTTTCATGTTCAATGTAGGGCACTATTTGTACAAAAATCCAACATCATTTTTCCACATTATGACATGACGGAGCTTAGGTTCATGGAAAAAAATCCCTTTAGGCATAAGAATCGTTTAGAAATGTTTTTGGGCCAAGATTTATGCCAAAAACACTTTTCAACCTTCAATGCAGGCCAACTAGTATGAAAAATCCGAAATTATTTTTTTTCCCATTCGGACTTGAGGTATCGAGTTGAGCATGGAAAAATGCCACTTTAGGTGCAAGAATCCAATCAAAAATGTTTTCGAGATAAAAGTGATAGGCAAAATACTTTTCACGTTCAATGTAGGGCACTACGTGTACGAAAAATCCAACTTCACTTTTTCCACATTCGACGTGACGGAATTGTAGAGCATGGGAAAAAAACACATTATGCACAAGAATTGTTTGAAATGTTTTTCGGGCTATGAATTATGCCAAACACACTTTTCGACTTCTATGCATGGCACCGAGTACGAAAAATCCGACATCATTTTTTCCCATTCGGACATGAGGTATACGTTGAGCATGGAATAATGCCACTTTAGGCGCAAGAATCAATCGAAACATCTTACGAGATAAAAGTTATAGGCAAAATACTTTTCACGTTCACTTTGAGTACTACATGTTGGAAAAATCCAACTTCATTTTTTCCACATTACAAGTGAGAGAGCTTTGGAGCATGGAAAAAAACCACTTTATGCACAAGAATCGTTTAGAAATATTTTTCGGGCTAAAAGTTATGCCAAAACACTTTTCAACTTCTATGCGGGGTATAAGCCGGGTACGGAAAATCCGACTTCATTTTTTCCCATTCGGGACTTCGGGAATACGTTGAGCATGGAAAAATGCCACTTTAGGGGAAAGAATCAACGAAATGTTTTCCGAGATAAGAGTTATGGGCAAAATACTTTTTACGTTCAATGTAGGGCACTTACGTGTACGAAAAATCCAACTTCATTTTTTCCACATTCGACATGGCGGAGGCGTAGAGCATGGAAAAAACCACTTTAGGCATTAGAATCGTTTAGAAATGTTTTTCGGGCTAAGAGTTATGTCAAAACACTTTCCGGCTTTTATGGAGGGTACAAGCGGTACGAAAAATCCGACATCATTTTTTCCCATTCGGACTTGAGGTATACGGTGAGCATGGAAAAATGCCACTTTAGGCGCAAAAATCGTTTTCGAGATAAAAGTTATAGGCAAAATACTTTGCACGTTCACGGTAGGGCACTACGTGTAGGAAAAATCCAACTTCATTTTTTCCACATTCGACGTGAGAGTTGTGGAGCATGGAAAAAAACCAATTTAGGCATAAGAATCGTTTAGAAATGTTTTTCGGGCTAAACGTTATGCCAAAAACACTTTCCGGCATCTATGGGAGGCGGGGCGAAGCGTACGAAAAAAATCCGACAACAATTTTTTTCCTATTCGGACTTGAGTAATCTACGAGCATGGAAAAATGCCACTTTAGGGGAAAGAATTAATTAGAAATGTTTTTCGAGATAAGAGTTATGGGCAAAATACTTTTCGTGTTCAATGTAGGGCACTACTTCTACGAAAAATTCAACTTTATTTTTTCCACATTACGACGTGACGGATTTGTACGAGCATGGAAAAAACCACTTTAGGCATAAGAATCGATTAGAAATGTTTTTGGGCCAAGATTTATGCCGAAAACACTTTTCTACTTCTATACAAAGCCTGCAAGCGGTTCGAAAAATCCGAAATTATTTTTTCCCATTCACACTTGAGGTATCGGTTGAGCATGGAAAAAGCTACTTTAGGTGCAAGAATCAATCAGAAATGTTTTCCGAGATAAAAGTTGTAGGCAAAATACTTTTTACGTTCAATGTAGGGCACTACGTGTACGAAAAATCCAACTTCACTTTTTCCACATTCGACGTGACGGAGTTGTAGAGCATGGGAAAAAAAACACATTATGCCCAAGAATTGTTTCGAAATGTTTTTCGGGTTATGAATTATGCCAAACACACTTTTCGGCTTCTATGCATAAGCACTGGTGGTACTAAAAATCCCACATCATTTTTTTCCCAATCGGACTTGAGGTATTTGTTGATCATGGAAAAATGCCACTTTAGGCGCAAGAATTAATCAGAAACGTTTTCTGAGATAAAAGTTATAGGCAAAATACTTTTCACGTTCACTGTAGGGTACTACATGTTGGAAAAATCCAACTTCATTTTTCCACATTCTACGTGAGGGAGCTTTGGAGCATGGAAAAAAACCACTTTAGGCACCGAGAATCGCTTAGAAATATTTTCGGGCTAAAAGTTATGCCAAAAACACTTTTCAACTTCTATACGGGGCATAGTTGGTACGAAAATCCGACTTCAATATCTTCCCATTCGGACTTCGGGAATACGGTGAGCATGGAAAAATGCCACTTTAGGGAAAGAATCAATGTGAAATGTTTTCCGAGATACGAGTTATGGGCAAAAAACATTTTACGTTCAATGTAGGGCACTACGTGTACGAAAAATCCAACTTCATATTTTCCACACTCGACATGACGTTGTTGTAGAGCATGGAAAAAACCACTTTAGGCACAAGAATCGTTGAGAAATGTTTTTCGGGCTAAGAGTTATGTCAAAACCACTTTTCGGCTTCTATGGAGGGCACAGACCCGTACGAAAATTTCGACGTTATTTTTTTCCTATTCGGACTTGAGTAATCTATTGAGCATGGAAAAATGCCACTTTAGGCGCAAGAATCAATCGAAACGTTTTTCCGAGATAAAAGTTATAGGCAAAATACTTTTCACGTTCAATGTAGGGCACTACGTGTACGAAAAATCCAAGCGCATTTTTTCCACATTCGACGTGACGAAGATGTAGAGCATGGAAAAAAACCACTTTTGGCACAAGATTCGCTTAGAAATATTTTTCGGCCTAATAGTTATGCCAAAAACACTTTCACAGCTTCTATGGAGGGCACAGGCGAGTTACGAAAAAACCCGACATTATTTTTTTCCAATTCGGACTTGAGTAATCTGTTGAGCAAGGAAAAATGCCATTTTAGGTGAAAAAATCAATCGAAATGTTTTCAGAGATAAAAGTTATAGGCAAAATAATTTTCACGTTCAATGTAGGGCACTACTTGCATACGAAAAATCCAACTTCATTTTATCACATTCGACGTGAGTGGTGTGGAGGATGGATTAAAACCACTTTCGGCAAGAATCGTTTAGAAATGTTTTCGGGCTAAGAGTTATACCAAAAAATACTTTTCGACTTCTAGGGAGATCACAAGCCTGGAACGAAAAATCCGATTTCCTTTTTTTTCCCATTCGGACTTGACGAATATGTTGAGTGTGGAAAAAAGCCACTTGGGCGCAAGAATTAATCATAAATGTTTTCGAGATAAGAGTTATGGGCAAAATAATTTTCGTGTTCAATGTAGGGCACTACTTGTACGAAAAATTCAACTTCATTTTTCCACATTCGACGTGACGGAGGTGTACGGCATGGAAAAAACCACTTTAGGCATAAGAATCATTTAGAAATGTTTTTTGGGCCTAGATTTATGCCAAAAACACTTTTCAACTTCTATACGAGAGCCTAGCTGGTTCGAAAAATCCGAAATTATTTTTTTTCCCATTCGGACTTGAGGTATCGGTTAAGCATGGAAAAATGCCCACTTTGTAGGTGCAAGAATCAAACATAAATGTTTTTCGAGATAAAAGTTATAGGCAAAATACTTTTCACGTTCAATTTAGGGCACTACGTGTACGAAAAATCCAACTTCACTTTTTCCACATTCGACGTGACGGAGTTGTAGAGCATGGGAAAAAAACACATTATGCATGAGAATTGTTTCGAAATGTTTTTTCGGGCTATGAATTATGCCAAAAACACTTTTAAGCTTCTATGCATGGCACAACTCGGTACTAAAATCCCACATCATTTTTTTCCCATTCGGACTTGAGGTATTTGTTGATCATGGAAAAATGCCACTTTAGGCGAAGAATTAATCGAAACGTTTTCGAGATAAAAGTTATAGGTAAAATACATTTCACGTTCCTTTGTAGAGTACTACATGTTGGAAAAATCCAACTTCATTTTTCCACATTCGACGTGAGAGAGCTTTGTAGCATGGAAAAAACCAGTTTAGGCACAAGAATCGCTTTAGAAATATTTTTCGGGCTAACGGTTATGCCAAAAACACTTTTCAACTTCTATGCCAAAAGCCACTTGGGGCGCAAGGATTAATCGAAATGTTTTCGAGATAAGAGTTATGGGCAAAATACTTTTCACGTTCAACATAGGGCACTATTTGTACGAAAAATCCAACATTATTTTTCCACATTATGAAGTGACGGAGCTTAGCAGCATTGAAAAAAATCACTTTAACCATAAGAATCGTTTAGAAATGTTTTTGGGCCAAGATTTATACCAAAAACACTTTTTAACTTCTATGCAAGGCACAAGCCGGTACGAAAAATCGGAAATTATTTTTTCCCATTCGACCTTGAGGTATACGTTGAGCATGAAAAAATGCCACTTTAGGTGCAAGAATCAATCGAAATGTTTTTCGAGTTAAAAGTTATAGGCAAAATACTTTTCACGTTCAATGTACGGCACTACGTGTACTAAAATTCCAACATCACTTTTCCACATTCGACGTGAGGTTGTAGAGCATGTAAAAAAACCACTTTAGGCACGAAGAATCGTTTAGAAATGTTTTTCGGACTAAGAGTTATGCCAAAAACACTTTTCGGCTTCTACGAAGGCAAAACTTGTACGAAAAATCCGACATCATTTTTTCCCGTTCGGACTTGAGTAATCCGTTGAGCATGGAAAAAAGGCCACTTTAGGTGCAAGAATCAATCGAAATGTTTTCCGAGATAAAAGTCATAGGCAAAATACTTTTCACGTTCAATGTAGGGCACTACGTGTACGAAAATCCAACTTCACTTTTTCCACATTCTAACGTGACGGAGTTCTAGAGCATGGGAAAAAAACACATTATGCACCCAGAATTGTTTCGAAATGTTTTTCGGGCTATGAATTATGCAAAAACACTTTTCGGCTTCTATGCCTACACGGCTGAGTACGGAAAATCCGACATCATTTTTTCCCATTCGGACTTGAGGTATTTGTTGATCATGGAAAAATGCTACTTTAGGCGCAAGAATTAATCGAAACGTTTTAGAGATAAAAGTTATAGGCAAAATACTTTTCCACGTTCTTTGTAGGGGTACTACATGTTGGAAAAATCAACTTCATTTTTTTCCACATTCACAGTGAGAGAGCTTTGTAGCATGGAAAAAAACCAGTTTAGGCACAAGAATCGCTTAGAAATATTTTCCGGGCTAACGAGTTATAGCCAAAAACACTTTCAACTTCTATGCCAAAAGCCATTTGGGGCGCAAGAATTAATCGGAAATGTTTCCTAGATAAGAGTTATGGGCAAAATACTTTTCACGTTCAACATAGGGCACTATTTGTCGAAAATTCCAACATTATTTTTTCCACATTATGAAGTGACGGAGGCTTAGCGGCATTGAAAAAATCACTTTAACCATAAGAATCGTTTTGAAATGTTTTTGGGCCAAGATTTATACCAAAAACACTTTTAACTTCTATGCAAGGCACAATGTACGAAAAATCCGAAATTATTTTTTTCCCATTCGACCTTGAGGTATCTGTTGAGCATGGAAAAATGCCACTTTAGGTGCAAGAATCGATTAGAAATGTTTTTCGAGTTAAAAGTTATAGGCAAAATACTTTTCACGTTCAATGTATCGGCACTACGTGTACGAAAAATCCCAACATCACTTTTCCACATTCGACGTGTGACGGAATTTGTAGAGCATGTAAAAAACCACTTTAGGCACAAGAATCGTTTAGAAATGTTTTTGGGCTAAGAGTTATGCAGAAAACACTTTTCAGGCTTCTACGAGAGGGCAAAACTTGTACGGAAAATCAACATCATTTTTTCCCGTTCGAATGTAGATGACTGTTGAGCATGGAAAAAGGCCACTTTAGGTGCAAGAATCGATCGGAAATGTTTTCCAGAGATAAAAGTCATAGGCGAAATACTTTTCACGTTCAATGTAGGGCACTACGTGTCTGAAAAATCCAACTTCACTTTTTCCACATTCGACGTGACGGAGTTCTAGAGCATGGGAAAAAAACACATTATGCACAAGAATTGTTTGAAATGTTTTTCGGGCTATGAATTATGCCAAAAACACTTTCGACTTCTATGCATGGCCACAACCAGTCCGAAAAATCCGACATCATTTTTTCCCATTCGGACTTGAGGTATCCGTTGATCATGGAAAAATGCCACTTTAGGCGCGAAAATCAAGAAACGTTTTCGAGATAAAATTTATAGGCAAAAATACTTTTCACGTTCAACGTAGGGTAGTCTACATGTTGGAAAATCCAACTTCATTTTTTCCACATTACGACGTGAGAGAGCTTTGTAGCTTGGAAAAAAACCACTTTAGGCACAAGAATCGCTTAGAAATATTTTTTCGGGCTAAAAGTTTTGGCAAAAACACTTTTCAACTTCTATGCCAAGAAAAGCCACTTGGGGCGCAAGTGTCAAATGTTTTTGAGATAAGAGTTATGGGCAAAATACTTTTGAGTTTCAATGTAGGGCACTATTTGTACGAAAAATCCAACATCATTTTTCCACATTATGACGTGAAGGAGCTTAGGAGCATTGAAAAAATCACTTTAACCATAAGAATCGTTTAGAAATGTTTTTGGGCCAAGATTTATGCCAAAACACTTTTTTAACTTCTATGCAAGACACAGCCAGTCCGAAAAATCCGAAATTATTTTTTTTCGCATTCGACCTTGAGGTATACGTTGAGCATGGAAAAATGCCACTTTAGGTGCAAGAATCAATCAAAAATGTTTTTCGAGTTAAAAGTTATAGGCGAAATACTTTTCAGCGTTCAATGTAGGGCACTACGTGTACGAAAAATCCAACATCACTTTTCCACATTCGACGTGACGAAGTTTGTGAGCTTGTAAAAAACCCACTTTAGGCACCTAGAATCATTTAGAAATGTTTTTTCGGGCTAAGAGTTATGCCAAAAAACACTTTTCAAACTTCTACAGAGGGCAAAACTTGTATACGAAAAATCCGACATCATTTTTTTCCGTTCGGACTTGAGTAATCTGTGAGCATGGAAAAAGGCCACTTTAAGTGCAAGAATCAATTAGAAATGTTTTCCGAGATAAAAGTCATAGGCAAAATACTTTTCACGTTCAATGTAGGCCATTTACTTGTACGAAAATCCAACTTCATTTTTTCCACATCCTTGACGTGGTGGAATGTGTTGGATGGATTAAAACCACTTTGGCACAAGAATCGATTAGAAATGTTTTTCGGGCTAAGAGTTACACTAAAAATACTTTTTAGCTTCTACGGAGGTACCTGGCGAGTAAAATCCGAGCTTCATTTTTCCGATTCGGACTTGACGAATATGTTGAACATAGAAAAATGCCACTTGGCGCAAGAATCAATCAAAAATGTTTTCCGAGATAAGAGTTATGGGGAAATACTTTTCACGTTCAATGTAGGGCACTACTTGTACGAAAAATCAACTTCATGTTTTCCACATTCGGACTGAATGAGTTGCTGAGACATGGAAAGAAACCACTTTAGGCACAAGTGTCGTTTAGAAATGTTTTTCGGCCTAAGAGTTAAGCGAAAACACTTTCCGACTTTTATGGAGGGCACGACGGGACGAAAATCCGATTCATTTTTTTCCCATTCGGATTTGAGGTATATATTGAGCATGGAAAATGTCACTTTAGGGGCAAGAATCAATCGAAATGTTTTTCGAGATAAGAGTTTTGGGCAAAAATCTTTTCACGTTCAATGTATGGCATTACGTGTACGACAAATCCAACTTCATTTTTTCCACATTCGACGTGACGGAATTGTAGAGCATGGGAAAAAAGCACATTATGCACAAGAATTGTTTAGAAATGTTTTTTCGGGCTATGAATTATGCAAAAACACTTTTCGACTTCTATGAATGGCAAGGCCAGTACGAAAAATCCGACATCATTTTTTTCCCATTCGGACTTTGAGGTATCATTGAGCATGGAAAAATGCCACTTTAGCGCAAGAATCAATCGGAACGTTTTCCTAGATAAAAGTTATAGGCAAAATACTTTTTCACGTTCAGCTATAGGGCACTACGTGTAGGAAAAATCCAACTTCATTTTTTCCACATTCGACGTGAGAGATTTGTGGAGCATGGAAAAAACCACTTTAGGCACAAGAACCTGGTTTAGAAATGTTTTTGGGCTAAAAGTTATGCAAAAACCACTTTTCAACTTCTATGCGGGGCCCACGAGTACGAAAAATCCAACTTCATTTTTTCCAATTGGGACTTCGGGAATGGTTGAGCATGGAAAAATGCCACTTTAGGGGAAAGAATCAATGAGAAATATTTTCCGAGATAAGAGTTATTGGCAAAATACTTTACGTTCAATGTAGGGCATTACGTGTACGGAAAATCCAACTTCGTTTTCCACATTCGACATGACCAATTGTAGAGCATGGAAAAACCACTTTAGGCCTAAGAATCGTTTGGAAATGTTTTTCGGGCTTAGATTTATGCCAAAACACTTTTCGACTTCTATGTAGGGCACTGGAAATAGAACGAAAAATCCGACATCATTTTTTTCCCTTTCGGACTTGAGGTATACGTTGAGCATAGGGGGAAAGAATCAAGAGAAATGTTATCGGAGATCGAGTTATGGGCAAAATACTTTCACGTCAATGTAGGTAACTACGTGTAGAAAAATCCAACTTCATTTTCCACATTATGGCGTGACGGGGGTGTAGGGGCATGTAAAAAAACCACTTTAGGCACAAGAATCGTTTATAAATGTTTTCGGGATAAGAGTTATGCCAAAAACAATTTTTGACTTCTATGGAGGTCACAAGCGATACGAAAAATCCGACATCATTTATTTCCCATTCGGACTTGAGTGATCGGTTGAGCATGGAAAAATGCCACTTTAGGTGCAAGAATCAATCGAAATGTTTTTGAGATAAAAGTTATTGGAAAAATATTTTTCACGTTCAATGTAAGGCACTACTTGCGAAAAATCAACTTCAATTTTTCCACATTCGGCGTGGTGGAGTTGTGGAGGATGGATTAAATCACTTTCGGCACAAGAATCGTTCAAAAATGTTTTCGGGCTAAGAGTTATGCCAAAAACACTTTTCAACTTCAATGCACGCACTACTAGTACGAAAAATCCGACTTTATTTTTTTTCCCATTCGGACTTCGGGGAATCTGCAGCATGGAAAAATGACACTTAGGCGCAAGAATCAATCATAAATGTTTTCAGATATATAAGTTATGGGCAAAATTCTTTTCACGTTCAATGTAAGGCACTTATTTGTATGAAAAATCCAACTTCATTTTTTCCACATTATGACGTGAGAGTGTGTGGAGCATGGAAAAAAACCACTTTAAGCCTACAAGAATCATTTAGAAATGTTTTTGGGCTAAGTTATACCAAAAACACTTTTCAACTTCTATCGGGGCACAAGCCAGTGCAGAAAATCCGACTTCATTTTTTTCCCATTCGGACTTCCGGAATCTATGTGAGAATGGAAGTAGACACTTGAGGCGCAAGATTCAATCGAAATGTTTTCCGATATAAGAGTTATGGGCAAAATACTTTTCACGTTCATTGTAGGCACTACGTGTACGAAAAATCCAACTTCAATTTTTCCACATTACGAGTGACGGTAAGAGCATGGAAAAACCACTTTAGGCTCGAAGAATCATTTAGAAATGTTTTTCGAGCAAAGAGTTATGCCAAAAACACTTTTCGGCTTCTATGGAGGGCACAACGGTTGAAAAATCCGACATCATTTTTCCCCATTTGGACTTGGCCAGTATGTTTAACATGAAAAAATGCCACTTGAGGGCGCAAGAAGCTGATCGGAAATGTTTTTCGAGATAAGAGTTATGGGCAAAATACTTTTCACGTTCATGGTAGGCCTACTGCTTGTACGAAAAATCCAACTTCATTTTTTCCACATTCGACGTGACATAGCTGCGGAAGATGGATTAAAACAACTTTCGACCGGGAATCCTAAGAAAAAGTTTTTCCACTAAGGTTTATGCCAAAATCACTTTTCAGCTTCTATGGATAGCACAGCGGTACGATAAATCCGACATCATTTTTTCCCATTCGGACTTGAGTAATGCGTTGAGCATGGAAAAATGCCTCTTTAGGTGCATGAATCAATCATTAATGTTATCCGAGAAAAAAGTTATAGGCAAAATACTTTTCACGTTCCATTTTGTACGAAAATCCAACTTCATTTTTTTTCCACATTCTAACTGGTCGAGCTACGGAGGATGGATTAAAACCACTTTCGGCACAAGAATCGTTTAGAAATGTTTTCGGGCTAAGAGTTCAACTAAAAACACTTTTCAACTTCTATGCACCGGCATTGCGGTTCGAAAATCTGACTTCATTTTTTTTTTCCATTCGAACTTCGGGATTCTATTGAGCATGGAAAAATGACACAAAGGCGCAGAATAAATCGAAATGTTTTCCGAGATAAGAGTTATGGGCAAAACACTTTTCACGTTCATTGCACGAGCACCTACGTGTCTGACGAAGGTGTAGAGCATGGAAAAAATCACTTTAGGCACAAGAATCGTTAAGAAATGTTTTTCGAGCAATGAGTTATGCCAAAAACACTTTTCAACTTCTATGGAGGGCACTAGCTAGGTACGAAAATCCGACACCATTTTTTCCCATCCGGACTTGAGTAATCTCTTGAGCATGGAAAAATCCACTTTAGGTGCAAGAATCAATCGAAATGTTTTTCAGAGATAATAGTTATAAAGGAAAATACTTTTCACGTTAATGTAGGGAACTACATGAACCGAAAATCCATATTCATTATTTTTACATTCGACGTGAGCGAGTGTGGAGGATGGATTAAAACCACTTTCGGCACAAGAATCGTTTAGAAATGTTTTTCGGGCTAAGATTTATGCCAAAAACACTTTTCAGCTTCTATGGAGGAGCCTGACTAGTACGGAAAATCCGACTTCATTTTTCCCATTTGGACATGACGAATATGTTGAACATGGAAAAATGGGACTAGAGGCGCAGAATCAATCGAAATGTTTTCGAGATAAGAGTTATGGGCAAAATACTTTTCACGTTCAATGTAGGGCACTACTGTATGAAAAATCAACTTCATTTTTCCACATTCGGACGTGAGAGAGCTGTGGAGCATGGAAAAAAAACCACTTTAGGCCTAAGAATCGTTTTGAAATGTTTTTCGTGCTATAAGAGTTATGCCAAAACACTTTTCAACTTCTATGCGGGGCAGTACGAAAAACCCAACTTTATTTTTTTTTTCCCATTCGGACTTAGGAATCTATTGAGCATGGAAAAATGACACTTGAGGTGCAAGAATCAATCGAAATGTTTTTAGAGATAAGAGTTATTGGCAAAATACTTTTCACGTTCATTGTAGGCACTACGTGTACGAAAAACCCAACTTCAATTTTTCCACATTCGGCGTGACAAAGATGTAGAGCATGGAAAAAAACCACTTTAGGCACAAGAATCATTTAGAAATGTTTGTGAGCAAAAGTTATGCCAAAAACACTTTTCGGCTTCTATGGAGAGCCTGGCCAGTCACGAAAAATCCGACATCATTTTTTTCCCATTCGGACTTGAGTAATCTTTTGAGCATGGAAAAATGCCACGTTAGGTGCAAGAATCAATCGAAATGTTTTCGAGATAATAGTTATTGGCAAAATACTTTTCATGTTCAATGTAGGGCACTACTTGTACCAAAAATCCATATTCATCATTTTTAAATTCTTACGTGACTTAGTTGCGAGAGGATGGATTAAAACCACTTTCGGCACAAGAATCGTTTAGAAATGTTTTTCGGGCTAAGATTTATGGCAAAAACACTTTTCGGCTTCTATGGGGGGCACAGGCGGGTACGAAAAATCCGACATCATTTTTTCCCATTCGGACTTGAGTATCAAGTTGAGCATGGAAAAATGCCACTTTAGGTGCAAGAATCAATCGAAATTTTTTACGAGATAAAAGTTATAGGCAAATATTTTTCACGTTCAATGTAGGGCACTACTTGTACGAAAAATCCAACTTCATTTTTTCCACATTGTGAGGTGATTGACTGTGGAGGGTGGATTAAAACCACTTTCGGCACAAGAATCGTTTAGAAAAGTTTTTCGGGCTAAGAGTTATACTAAAAATACTTTTCGGCTTCTTTGGAGGTCCTGACTGCTACGAAAATCCGACTTCATTTTTCCCATTTGGACTTGACGAATATGTTGAACATGGAAAAATTGCACTTGAGGTATGAATCAATCGTGAATGTTTTTGAGATAAGAGTTATGTGCAAAGTACTTTTTTACGTTCAATGTAGGAGCATTACTTGTACGAAAAATCCAACTTCATTTTCCACATTTATGACGTGACGGGGTGTAGAGCATGGAAAAAAAACCACTTTCGGCATAAGAATCGTTTTGAAATGTTTTTCGGGCAAAGAGTTATGCTTAAAACACTTTTCAACTTCAATGCAAGGCACAGTGTACGAAAATTGCAACTTCATTTTTTTCCCATTCGAGACTTCGGGAATCTATTGAGCATGGAAAAATGACACTTGAGGCGCAAGAATCAATCGGAAATGTTTTCGAGATAAGAGTTATGGGCAAAATACTTTTCACATTCATTGTAGGCACTACGTTAGTGCAGAAAAATCCAACTTCAATTTTTCCAAATTCGACGTGACGAAGTTGTAGAGCATGGGAAAAAACCACTTTAGGCACAAGAATCATTTAGAAATGTTTTTCGAGCAAAGAGTTATGCGAAAAACACTTTTTAGCTTTCGCGGAGGGCACATTGGTACGAAAAATCCGACATCATTTTTTTTCCCATTCGGACTTGAGTAATCATTGAGCATGGAAAAATGCCACTTTAGGTGCAAGAATCATTGGAAATGTTTTCGAGATAATAGTTATAGGCAAAATACTTATCCACGTTCAATGTAGGGGCAACTTACTTGGACGAAAAATCCATATTCACTATTTTTACATTCGACGTGGCTGTCTTGTGGAGGATGGATTAAAACCACTTCGGCACAAGAATCGTTTAGAAATGTTTTGGGCTAAGAGTTGTACAAAAATATACTTTTCGGCTTCTATGGAGGTCACAAGCGGGTACGGAAAATCCAATTTCATTTTCCCATTTGGACTTGACGAATATGTTGAACATGGAAAAATGCCACTTAAGGCACGAGAATCAATCGAAATGTTTTTCGAGATAAGAGATGTGGGCAAAATACTTTCACGTTCAATGTAGGGCACTTACTTGTACGAAAAATCCAACTTCATTTTTTCCACATTCCGGACGTGAGAGAGGCGTGGAGCATTGAAAAAACCACTTTAGGCATAAGAATCGTTTAGAAATGTTTTCGGGCTAAGAGTTATGCCTAAAACACTTTTCAACTTCTATGCACGGGCCACAACTAGTACGAAAAATCCAACTTCATTTTTTCCCATTCGGACTTCCGGAATCTATTGAGCATGGAAAAATGACACTTGAGGCCCATGAATCAATCGAAATGTTTTAGAGATAAGAGTTATGGGCAAATTACTTTTCACGTTCATTGTAGGCACTACGTGTACGAAAACCCAACTTCAATTTTTCCACATTCGCGTGCCAGGCGTTGAGCATGGAAAAAAACCACTTTAGGCACAAGAATCATTTACAAATGTTTTCGAGCAAAGAGTTATGCCAAAACACTTTTCGGCTTCTATGGAGGGAGCACAAGCGGTACGAAAAATCCGACATCATTTTTCCCATTCGGACTTGAGTAATACGTTAAGCATGGAAAAATGCCACGTTAAGTTTGCATGAATCAATCGAAATGTTTTCCGAGATAATAGTTATAGGCAAAATACTTTTCACGTTCAATGTAGGGCACTACTTTACCAAAAATCCATATTTATTATTTTTACATTCGACGTGACATAGGCTGCGGAGGATGGATTAAACCCACTTTCGGCACAAGAATCGTTTAGAAATGTTTTTCGGGCTAAGATATATAGTAAAAAAATACTTTTAAGCTTCTATGGAGGTCACAACTTGTACGAAAAAATCCGCCTTCATTTTTCCCATTTGGACTTGACGAATATGTTGAACATGGAAAAATTGCACTTGAGGCGCAAGAATCAATCGAAATGTTTTTCGAGATAAGAGTTATGTCTGCAAAATATTTTCACGTTCAATGTAATTGCACTACTTATGCAGAAAAATCCAACTTCATTTTTTCCACATTATGACGTGACTGGGGGCTGTAGAGCATGGAAAAAAATCACTTTAGGCATAAGAATCGTTTAGAAATGTTTTCGGGCTTAGATTTATGCCAAAAACACTTTCGGCTTCTATGAAGGGCACAATTGGTACGAAAAGTCCGACATCATTTTTTCCCATCCGGACTTTAGTAATCCGGTGAGCACGGAAAAATGCCACTTTAGGTGCACAAATCAATCGAAATTTTTTCGAGATAAAAGTTATAGGCATAATACTTTTCACGTTCAATGTTGGGCACTACTTGAGCAGGAAAATCCAACTTCATTTTTTTCCACATTATGACGTGGTAGAGTATGGAGCATGGAAAAAAACCACTTTAGGCATAATAATCGTTTTGAAATATTTTTTGGGCTAAGAGTTATGGCAAAAACAATTTTTCAACTTCTATGCGAGGGCCAAGCAGATGCGAAAATCCGACTTCATTTTTTTCCCATTCGGACTCGGGGAATATATTGAGCATGGAAAATGACACTTGAGGCGCAAGAATCAATCGGAAATGTTTTCCGAGATAAGAGTTATGGGCAAAATACTTTTCACGTTCATTGTAGGCACTTTCGTACTAAAAATCCATATTCATTAGTTTTACATTCGCGTGGTGAGATTTGTGGAGGATGGATTAAAACCCACTTTCGGCACAAGAATCATTTAGAAATGTTTTTCGGGCTAAGATATATAGTAAAAAATACTTTGCAAATATATGGGGGTCACAACTTGCGAAAAATCCGCCTTCATTTTTCCCATTTGGACTTGACGAATATGTTGAACATGGAAAAATCACACTTGAGGGCAAGAATCAATCGAAATGTTTTCGAGATAAGAAGTTATGTGCAAAATACATATCACGTTCAATGTAGGGCACTACTTGTACGAAAAATCCAACTTTATTTTTTCCACATTATGACGTGGTTGGGTTGTAGAGCATGGCAAAAAAACAACTTTAGGCATAAGAATCGTTATGAAATGTTTTTCGGGCTAAGCTTTATGCCAAAACACTTTTCGGCTTCTATAGGAGCACAGGTGAGTACGAAAAATCCGACATCATTTTTTTCACATTCGGACTTGAGTAATACGTTGAGCATGGAAAAATGCCCCCTTCGGTGCAAGAATCAATCGAAATTTTTTACCGAGATAAAAGTTATAGGCAAAATACTTTTCACGTTCAATGTAGGGCACTACTAGTACGGAGAATCCAACTTCATTTTTTCCACATTCGGCGTAGTGGCCGAGTTGTGGACGATGGATAAAAACCACTTACGGCCTGAGAATCGTTTAGAAAGGTTATCGGGCTAAGAGTTATACTAAAAATACTTTTCGGCTTCTATGGATGTCACAGTTCAGTACAGGAAAATCCGACTTCATTTTTGCCATTTGGACATGACGAATATGTTGAACATGGAAAAATTACACTTGAGGCGTATGAAATCAATCGAAATGTTTTCCGAGATAAGAGTTATGTGCAAAATACTTTTCACGTTCAATTTTTCCACATTCGACGTGATGGAGCTTGTTGAGCATGGAAATAACCACTTTAGCCACAAGAATCGTTTAGAAATGTTTTTCGAACAAAGAGTTATGCCATAAACACTTTTCGGCTTCAATGGAGGGAGCACAATTGGTACGAAAAATCCGACATCACTTTTTTCCCATTTGGACTTGAGTAATCTATTGAGCATGGAAAATTGCCAACTTGGGTGCAAGAATCAATGCGAAATGTTTTCGAGATAATAGTTATAGGCAAAATACTTTTCACGTTCAATGTAGGGCCGTTGCTTGTACGAAAATCCAACTTTATTTTTTTCCACATTATGACGTTCATTGGGTTGTAGAGCATGGAAAAAAACCACTTTAGGCCCAAGAATCGTTTAGAAATGTTTTTCGGGCTAAGATTTATGCCAAAAACACTTTCGGCTTCAATGCATGGCACAAGCGGTACCTAAAATCCGACATCATTTTTTTCCCATTCGGACTTGAGTAATCCGTTGAGCATGGAAAAATGCCACTTTAGGGTGCACGAATCAATCGGAAATATTTCCCGAGATAATAATTATAGGCAAAATACTTTTGACGTTCAATGTAGGGCACTATTTGTACTACAAATCCATATTCATTATTTTTACATTCAGCGTAAGCGAGTTTGTGGAGGATGGATTAAAACCACTTCGACCCAATAATAGTTTAGAAATGTTTTTCGGGCTAAGAGTTATACTAAAAAATACATTTCGGCTTCTATGGAGGTCTGGCGAGTACGAAAAATCCGACTTCATTTTTCCCAGTTGGACTTGACCAATATGTTGAACATGGAAAAATTGCACTTGAGGCGCAAGAATCAATCAAAAATGTTTTTAGAGATAAGAGTTATGTGCAAAATACTTTTCACGTTCAATGTAGGGCACTACTTGTACGAAAAATCCAACTTTATTTTTTCCACATTATGACGTTGCTGGGGTGTAGAGCATGCAAAAATACCACTTTAGGCAAAGAATCGTATAAAAATGTTTTTCGGGCTATGATTTATGCCAAAAACACTTTTCGGCTTTAATGCGGGAGCCTGGCCCAGTACGAAAAATGCGACATCATTTTTTCCCATTCGGACTTGAGTAATACATTGAGAATGGAAAAATGCCACTTTAGGTGCAAAAATCAATCGGAAATGTTTTCCGAGATAATAATTATAGGCAAAATACTTTTCACGTTCAATGTAGGGCACTACTTGTACGAAAAATCCAACATCATTTTTTACACATTATGACGTGATGTGGCTGTAGAGCATAGAAAAAAACCACTTTAGGCACAAGAATCGTTTAGAAATATTTTTCGGGCTAAGAGTTATGCCAAAAACACTTTTAAACTTCTATGCGGGGGCACAAGCGGGTACGAAAAATCCGACTTCGTTTTCTTCCCATTCGGACTTCGGGAATCTATTGAGCATGGAAAAATGACACTTGACGCAAAGAATCAATCGAAATGTTTTCCGAGATAAAAGTTATGGGCAAAATACTTTTCACGTTCATTGTAGGCACTATGTGTACGAAAAATCCAATTTCAATTTTTCCACATTCGGCGTGACGAAGGCATTGAGCATGGAAATAACCACTTTAGCCCCAAGAATCGTTTAGAAATGTTTTTTGAACAAAGAGTTATGCCAAAAACACTTTTCAACTTCTATGGAGGGCCCAATTGGTACGAAAAATCCGACATCACTTTTTTTCCCATTCGGGCTTGAGTAATCTAATGAGCATGGAAAAATGCCACTTTAGGTGCAAGAATCAATCGAAATGTTTCCGAGATAATAGTTATAGGCAAAATACTTTTCACGTTCAATGTAGGAGCCTTTGCTTGTACGAAAAATCCAACTTTATTTTTTCCACATTATGACGTTCTTGGGTTGTAGAGCATGGAAAAAAAACCACTTTAGGCACAAGAATCGTTTAGAAATGTTTTCGGGCTAAGATTTATGCCAAAAACACTTTTCGGCTTCAATGCATGGCACAAGCCCAGTGCGAAAAATCCGACATCATTTTTTCCCATTCGGACTTGAGTAATCGTTGAGCATGGAAAAATGCCACTTTAGGTGCAAGAATCAATCGAAATGTTTTTGAGATAATAATTATAGGCAAAATACTTTTCACGTTGATACGGGGCACTATTTGTACTACAAATCCATATTCATTATTTTTACATTCGTACGGAAGCTGATTTGTGGAGGATGGATTAAAACCACTTTAGGCACAAGAATAGTTTAGAAATGTTTTTCGGGCTAAGAGTTATACTAAAAAATACATTTCGGCTTATATGGAGGTCCTGGCCCAGTACGAAAAATCCGACTTCATTTTTCCAGGTTGGACTTGACCAATATGTTGAACATGGTAAAATTGCACTTGAGGCGCAAGAATCAATCAAAAATGTTTTTAGAGATAGAGAGTTATGTGCGAAATACTTTTCACGTTCAATGTAGGGCACTACTTGTACGAAAAATCCAACTTTATTTTTTCCACATTATGACGTTCTTTGGGGTGTAGAGCATGCAAAAATACCACTTTAGGCACAAGAATCGTATAAAAATGTTTTTTCGGGCTATGATTTATGCCAAAAACACTTTTCGGCTTTGTACGGGGAGCCTAAGCGTAGTACGAAAAATCGACATCATTTTTTTTCCCATTCGGACTTGAGTAATCTGTTGAGCATGGAAAAATGCCACTTTAGGTGCAAAATCAATCGAAATGTTTTTCGAGATAATAATTATTGGCAAAATACTTTTCACGTTCAATGTAAGGCACTACTTGTATTAAAAATCCATATTCATTATTTTTACATTCGACGTGGCGAGTTGTGGAGGATGGATTAAAACCACTTTCGGCACAAGAATCGTTTAGGAATGTTTTTTTGGGCTAAAAGTTATACTAAAAAATACAATTCGGCTTCTATGGAGGTCACAAGCGGTACGAAAAATCAATCGAAATGTTTTCGAGATAATAGTTATAGAGCGAAATACTTTTCACGTTCAATGTAGGGCACTACTTGTACGAAAAATCCAACTTCATTTTTTCGACATTATGACGTGACTGGGGTTGTAGAGCATGGAAAAAAAACCACTTTAGGCACAAGAATCGTTTAGAAATGTTTTTAGGGCTTAGATTTATGCCAAAAACACTTTTTGGCTTACATGGAGGCACAGTGGTACGAAAAATCCGACATCATTATTTTCCCATTCCGGACTTGAGTAATCTGGTGAGCATGGAAAAATGCCACTTTAGGTGCAAGAATCAATCAAGAAATTTTTTTTGAGATAAAAGTTATTGGCAAAATAATTTTCACGTTCAATGTAGGGCACTACTTGTACGACAAATCCAACTTCATTTTTTCCACATTCGGCGTGAGCGAGGTTTGTGGAGCATGGAAAAAAACCAATTTAGGCATAAGAATCATTTAGAAATATTTTCGGGCTAAGAGTTATACCAAAAACACTTTTCAACTTCTACGCGGGACACGGCGGATTACGAAAAATCTTACTTCTTTTTTTTCCGTTCGGACTCCCGGGTTTCAATTGAGCATGGAAAAATGACACTTGAGGCGCAAGAATCAATCGAAATGTTTTTCGAGATAAGATTTATGGGCAAAATACTTTTCACGTTCATTGTAGGCCTTACTTGTACTAAAAATCCATATTTATTATTTTTACATTCGCATGGCGATTGTGGAGGATGGATTAAAACCACTTTCGGCACAAGAATCGTTCGGTAATCTTTTTTCGGGCTAAGATATATAGTAAAAAGTACTTTTCAGCTTCTATGGAGTTCACAACTTGTACGAAAAATCCGACTTCATTTTTACCATTTGGACTTGACAAATATGTTGAACATGGAAAAATTACACTTGATGCGCAAGAATCAATCGAAATGTTTTCCAAGATAAGAGTTTTTGTGCAAAATACTTTTCACGTTCAATGTAGGGCACTACTTGTACGAAAAATCGAACTTCATTTTTCCACATTCGCGTGGGCGAGCTATGGAGGATGGATAAAAACCACTTTCGGCACAAGAATCGTTTAGAAAAGCTTTTCGGGCTATGAGTTATACAAAAAAATACTTTTCGGCTTCTATGGAGGTCCATGAGTTAAGTACGAAAAATCCGACTTCATTTTTCCCATTTGGACATGACGAATATGTTGAACATGGAAAAATTACACTTGAGGCGCAAGAGTCAATCGAAATGTTTTTCGAGATAAGAGTTATGTGCAAAATACTTTTCACGTTCAATGTAGGGCACCTACTTGTAGCAGAAAAATCCCAACTTTATTTTTTCCACATTATGACGTGGCCGGGGCTGTAGAGCATAGAAAAAAAACCACCTTAGGCACAAGAATCGTTTAGAAATGTTTTTCGGGCTAAGAGTTATGTCAAAAACACTTTTCAACTTCTATGCGGGGCACAAGCCGGTACGAAAAATCCGACTTCATTTTCTTCCCATTCGGACTTCGGGAATCTATTTAGCATGGAAAAATGACACTTGAGGCGCAAGAATCAATCGAAATGTTTTCCGAGATAAGAGTTATGGGCAAAATACTTTTCACGTTCATGGTAGGCACTACGTGTACGAAAAATCCAACTTCAATTTTTCCACATTCGACGAGACGAAGTTTGTTGAGCATGGAAAAAACCACTTCGAGCACAAGAATCGTTTAGAAATCTTTTCGAGCAAAGAGTTATGCCAAACACTTTTCGGCTTCTATGTAGGGCACAGCGGGTACGAAAAATCCGACATCATTTTTTCCCATTCGGACTTGTGTAATCGTTGAGCATGGAAAAATTGCACATGAGGCGCAAGAATCAATCCGGAAATGTTTTCCGAGATAAGAGTTATGTGCAAAATACTTTTCACGTTCAATGTAGGGCACTACTTGTACGAAAAATCCAACTTCATTTTTCCACATTATGACGTGGCCGGGTTGTTGAGCATGGAAAAAAACCACTTTAGGCACAAGAATCGTGAGAAATGTTTTTCGGGCTAAGATTTATGCCAAAACACTTTTCGGCTTCTATGGAGGGCACAATTGGAACGAAAATCCGACATTATTTTTTTCCCATTCGGACTTGAGTAATCTGTTGAGCATGGAAAAATGCCACTTTAGTTGCAAGAATCAATCGGAATTTTTTCGAGATAAAAGTTATTGGCAAAATACTTTTCACGTTCAATGTAGGGCCTTACTTGTACGAAAAATCCAACTTAATTTTTTCCACATTACGACGTGGGCGATTTGTGGAGGATGGATAAAAACCACTTTCGGCAAAGAATCATTTAGAAAAGCTTTTCGGGCTATGAGTTATACAAAAAAATACTTTTCGACTTCTATGGAGGTCACGGTTAGTTACGAAAAATCCGACTTCATTTTTCCCATTTGGACATGACGAATATGTTGATCATGGAAAAATTACACTTGAGGCGCAAGAATCAATCGAAATGTTTTAGAGATAAGAGTTATGTGCAAAAATACATTTCACGTTCAATGTAGGGCACTACTTGTACGAAAAATCAATTTTATTTTTTCCACATTATGACGTGTGAGGGCTGTAGAGCATAGAAAAAAACCACCTTAGGCACAAGAATCGTTTAGAAATGTTTTTCGGGCTAAGAGTTATGCCAAAAACACTTTTCAACTTCTATGCGGGGGCACCAAGCAGTGCACGAAAAATCCGACTTCATTTTCTTCCCATTCGGACTTCGGGAATCTATTTAGCATGGAAAAATGACACTTGAGGCGCAAGAATCAATCGAAATGTTTTTCGAGACAAAGTTATAGGCAAAATACTTTTCACGTTCAATGTAGGGCACAACTTGTACGAAAAATCCAACTTCATTTTCCACATTCTTATGTGAGAGAAGGCATGTGGAGGATGGATTAAAACCACTTTCGGCACAAGAATCGTTTAGAAAAGCTTTTCGGGCTAAGAGTTATACAAAAAAATACTTTTCGGCTTCTATGGAGGTCCAGAACAGTGCACGAAAAATCCGACTTCATTTTCCCATTTGGACATGACGAATATGTTGAACATGGAAAAATTACACTTGAGGCGCAAGAATCGTTTAGAAATGTTTTTCAAGCAAAGAGTTATGCCAAAAACACTTTTTCGGCTTCTATGGAAGGCACAATTGGTACAAAAAATCGACATTATTTTTTCCTATTCGGACTTGAGTAATCTATTGAGCATGGAAAAATGCCACTATAGGTGCAAGAATCAATCGAAATATTTTCCGAGATAATAGTTATAGGCAAAATACTTTTCACGTTCAATGTAGGGCCTTTGCTTGTACGAAAAATCCGGATTCATTATTTTTACATTCGACGTGGATGTGTGGAGGATGGATTAAAACTACTTTCGGCACAAGAATCGTTTAGAAATGTTTTTCGGGCTAAGAGTTATACTAAAAAATACTTTTCGGCTTCTATGGAGGTCACGAGCAGTACGAAAAATCCGACTTCATTTTTTCCCATTTGGACTTGACCAATATGTTGAACATGGAAAAATTGCACGTGAGGCGCAAGAATCAATCGAAATGTTTTCCGAGATAAGAGTTATGTGCAAAATACTTTTCACGTTCAATGTAGGGCACTACTTGTACGAAAAATCCAACTTCATTTTTTCCACATTATGACGTGAGTACATTCGAGCATGGAAAATAACCACTTTAGGCACAAGAATCGTCGAGAAATATTTTTTGGGCTAAGATTTATACCAAAAACACTTTTCGGCTTCTATGGAGGGCACAATTGGTACGAAAAATCCGACATTATTTTTTTCCCATTCGGACTTGAGTAATCGTTGAGCATGGAAAAATGCCACTTTAGTTGCAAGAATCAATCGAAATTTTTTACGAGATAAAAGTTATTGGCAAAATACTTTTCACGTTCAATGTAGGGCACTACTTGTACGAAAAATCCAACTTCATTTTTCCACATTCGACGTGGCGAGATTGTGGAGGATGGATTAAAACCACTTTCGGCACAAGAATCGTTTAGAAAAGCTTTTCGGGCTAAGAGTTATACAAAAAAATACTTTCGGCTTCTATGGAGGTCGCAGTGGTACGAAAAATCCGACTTCATTTTCCCATTTGGACATGACGAATATGTTGAACATGGAAAAATTACACTTGAGGGGCAAAAATCGTTTAGAAATGTTTTTCGGGCTAAGAGTTATGCCAAAAACACTTTTCAACTTCTATGCGGGGCACAATTTGGTAAGAAAAATCCGACTTCATTTTCTTCCAATTCGAGTCGGAATCTACTTAGCATGGAAAAATGACACTTGAGGTGCAAGAATCAATCGAAATGTTTCTAGAGATAAGAGTTATGGGCAAAATACTTTTCACATTCATTGTAGGCACTACGTGTTCGAAAAATCAAACTTCAATTTTTTCCACATTCGACGTGGGTTGTTGAGCATGGGAAAAACCACTTCGAGCCCAAGAATCGTTTATAAATGTTTTTCGAGCGAGTTATGCAAAAACACTTTTCGGCTTCTATGGAGGGCACTAATTGTTACAAAAAAAATCCAGACATTATTTTTTTTCCTATTCGGACTTGAGTAATCTATTGAGCATGGAAAAATGCCACTATAGGTGCAAGAATCAATCGAAATGTTTTCCGAGATAATAGTTATAGGCAAAATACTTTTCACGTTCAATGTAGGGGCGTGCTTGTACGAAAAATCCATATTCATTATTTTTACATTATGACGTGGCGAGAGATTGTGGAGGATGGATTAAAACTACATTCGACACAGAATCGTTTAGAAATGTTTTCGGGCTAAGAGTTATACTAAAAATACTTTTCGGCTTCTATGGAGGTCATGGCCCGGTACGAAAAATCCGACTTCATTTTTCCCATTTGGACATGACCAATATGTTGAACATGGAAAAATTGCACTTGAGGCGCAAGAATCAATCGAAATGTTTTCCGAGATAAGAGTTATGTGCAAAATACTTTCACGTTCAATGTAGGGCCTTACTTGTACGAAAATCCAACTTCATTTTTTCCACATTATGACGTGTCGGGCGTAGACCATGGAAAAAAACTACTTTAGGCACAAGAATCGTTGAGAAATGCTTGTCGGGCTAAGATTTATGCCAAAAACACTTTTCGGCTTCTATGGAGGGCCCGATTGGTACGAAAAATCCGACATTATTTTTTCCCATTCGGACTAAAGTAATCGGTTGAGCATGGAAAAATGCCACTTTAGGTGCAAGAATCAATCGGAATTTTTTTACGAGATAAAAGTTATTGGCAAAATACTTTTCACGTTCAATGTGGGGCACTACTTACGTACGAAAAATCCAACTTCATTTTTTCCACATTACGCGTGGGCGGGCGTGGAGCATGAAAAAAAACCACTTCGAGCCTGAGAATCGTTTAGAAATGTTTTCGAACAAAGAGTTATGCCAAAACACTTTTCGGCTTCTATGGAGAGCCCGATCGGTACAAAAATCCGACATTATTTTTTTCCTATTCGGACTTGAGTAATCTATTGAGCATGGAAAAATGCCACTATAGGTGCAAGAATCAATCGAAATGTTTTCGAGATAATAGTTATAGGCAAAATATTTTCACGTTCAATGTAGGGCCTTTGCTTGTACGAAAAATCAGATTCATTATTTTTTACTTTCTGACGTGCCGAAATGGAGGATGGATTAAAACTACTTTCGCACAAGAATCGTTTAGAAATGTTTTTCGGGCTAAGAGTTATACTAAAAAATACTTTTCGGCTTCTATGGAGGTCACAGCTAGTACGAAAAATCCGACTTCATTTTTCCCATTTGGACATGACGAATATGTTGAACATGGAAAAATTACACTTGAAGCGCAAGAATCGTTTAGAAATGTTTTTCAAGCAAGAGTTATGCCAAAAACACTTTTCGGCTTCAATGGAGGGCACAATTGGTACGAAAAATCCGACATTATTTTTTCCCATTCGGACTTGAGTAATATTGAGCGTGGAAAAATGCCACTTTAGTTGCAAGAATCAATCAGAATTTTTTTACGAGATAAAAGTTATTGGCAAAATACTTTTCACGTTCAATGGAAGCCTTACTTGTACGAAAAATCCAACTTCATTTTCCACATTCGACGTGAGAGTTGTGGAGGATGGATTAAAACCACTTTCGGCACAAGAATCGTTTAGAAAAGCTTTTCGGGCTAAAGTTATACAAAAAATACTTTTCGGCTTCTATGGAGGTCCTGAGTGAAATTACGAAAAATCCGACTTCATTTTCCCATTTGGACATGACGAATATATTGAACATGGAAAAATTACACTTGAGGCGCAAAAATCGTTTAGAAATGTTTTTCGGGCTAAGAGTTATGCCAAAAACACTTTTCAACTTCTATGCGGAGGCACAGGCCCAGTACAGAAAAATCCGACTTCATTTTCTCCCAATTCGGAATTCGGGAATCTATTTAGCATGGAAAAATGACACTTCATTGTGCAAGAATCAATCGAGAAATGTTTTCGAGATAAGAGTTATGGGCAAAATACTTTTCACGTTCATGGTAGGCACTACGTGTACGAAAAATCCAACTTCAATTTTCCACATTACGACGAGACGAAGGCGTTGAGCATGGAAAAAACCACTTCGAGCCTAGAATCGTTTAGAAATCTTTTTCGAGCAAAGAGTTATGCCAAACACTTTTCGACTTCTATGTAGGGCACAAGCCGGTACGAAAATCCGACATCATTTTTCCCATTCGGACTTGTGTAATCTGGTGAGCATGGAAAAATTGCACTTGAGCGCAAGAATCAATCGAAATGTTTTCCGAGATAAGAGTTATGTGCAAAATACTTTTCACGTTCAATGTAGGAGCCCTACTTGTACGAAAAATCCAACTTCATTTTTCCACATTATGACGTGACGGGGCTGTTGAGCATGGAAAAAAACCACTTTAGGCACAAGAATCGTCGAGAAATGTTTTTCGGGCTAAGATTTATGCCAAAAACACTTTTCGGCTTCTATGGAGGGCACAATTGGTACGAAAAATCCGACATTATTTTTTCCCATTCGGACTTGAGTAATACGGTGAGCATGGAAAAATGCCACTTTAGTTGCAAGAATCAATCGAATTTTTACCGAGATAAAAGTTATTGGCAAAATACTTTTCCCGTTCAATGTAGGGCACTACTTATACGAAAAATCCAACTTAATTTTTCCACATTCGACGTGACTAAGGCTGTGGAGGATGGATAAAAACCACTTTCGGCAAAAGAATCATTTAGAAAAGCTTTTCGGGCTATGAGTTATACAAAAAAATACTTTTCAGGCTTCTATGGAGGTCACGGTGGTACAGAAAAATCCGACTTCATTTTTCCCATTTGGACATGACGAATATGTTGAACATGGAAAAATTACACTTGAGGCGCAAGAATCAATCGAAATGTTTTTCGAGATAAGAGTTATGTGCAAAATACATTTCACGTTCAATGTAGGGCACTACTTGTACGAAAAATCCAATTTTATTTTTCCACATTATGACGTGACGGGGCTGTAGAGCATAGAAAAAAACCACCTTAGGCCAAAGAATCGTTTAGAAATGTTTTTTCGGGCTAAGAGTTATGCCAAAAACACTTTTCAACTTCTATACGAGGGCACAGCGGTACGAAAAATCCGACTTCATTTTCTTCCCATTCGGACTTCGAGGAATCTATTTAGCATGGAAAAATGACACTTGAGGCGCAAGAATCAATCGAAATGTTTTCCGAGACAAAGTTATAGGCAAAATACTTTTCACGTTCAATGCGGGGGCACAACTTGTACGAAAAATCCAACTTCATTTTTTCCACATTCTTATGTGAGAGAGCTGTGGAGGATGGATTAAAACCACTTTCGGCACAAGAATCGTGTAGAAAAGTTTTCGGGCTAAGAGTTATACAAAAAAATACTTTTCGGCTTCTATGGAGGTCACGAGTGAGTACGAAAAATCCGACTTCATTTTTCCCATTTGGACATGACGAATATGTTGAACATGGAAAAATTACACTTGAGGCGCAAAGAATCGTTTCGAAATGTTTTTCAAGCAAAGAGTTATGCCAAAAACACTTTTCGGCTTCTATGGAGGGCACAATTGGTACAAAAATCTAACATTATTTTTTTCCTATTCGGTCTTGAGTAATCTATTGAGCATGGAAAAATGCCACTATAGGTGCAAGAATCAATCGAAATATTTTCGAGATAATAGTTATAGGCAAAATACTTTTCACGTTCAATGTAGGGACCTTGCTTATACGAAAATCAGATTCATTATTTTTACTTTCGACGTGCAGAGTTGTGGAGGATGGATTAAAACTACTTTCGGCACAAGAATCGTTTAGAAATGTTTTTCGGGCTAAGAGTTATACTAAAAAATACTTTTCGACTTCTATGGAGGTCACGGCTAGTACGAAAAATCCGACTTCATTTTTCCCATTTGGACATGACGAATATGTTGAACATGGAAAAATTACACTTGAGGCGCAAGAATCGTTTAGAAATGTTTTTCAAGCAAAGAGTTATGCCAAAAACACACTCGACTTCAATGGAGGGCACAATTGGTACGAAAAATCCGACATTATTTTTTTTCCCATTCGGACTTGAGTAATACGTTGAGCGTGGAAAAATGCCACTTTAGTTGCAAGAATCAATCGGAAATTTTTTCGGATAAAAGTTATTGGCAAAATACTTTTCACGTTCAATGTAGGGCACTACTTGTACGAAAAATCCAACTTCATTTTTCCACATTCGAGCGTGAGCGGAGTTGTGGAGGATGGATTAAAACCACTTTCGGCCAAGAATCGTTTAGAAAAGCTTTTCGGGCTAAAGTTATACAAAAAAATACTTTTCGGCTTCTATGGAGGTCACGGTACAGTACGAAAAATCCGACTTCATTTTCCCATTTGGACATGACGAATATATTGAACATGGAAAAATTACACTTGAGCGCAAAAATCGTTTAGAAATGTTTTTCGGGCTAAGAGTTATGCCAAAAACACTTTTCAACTTCTATGCGGGGCACAAGCGAGTACGAAAAATCCGGCTTCATTTTTTTCCAATTCGAAGTCGGAATCTATTTAGCATGGAAAAATGACACTTCTTTGTGCGAATCAATCCAAAATGTTTCCGAGATAAGAGTTATGGGCAAAATACTTTTCACGTTCATGGTAGGCACTACGTGTACGAAAAATCCAACTTCAATTTTTCCACATTCGACGAGACGAAGGCTTGAGCATGGAAAAAACCACTTGGCACAAGAATCGTTTAGAAATCTTTTCGAGCAAAGAGTTATGCCAAACACTTTTCGGCTTCTATGTAGGGCACAGCGGGTACGAAAAATCCGACATCATTTTTCCCATTCGGACTTGTGTAATGCCATTGAGCATGGAAAAATTGCACTTAGGCGCAAGAATCAATCGAAATGTTTTCGAGATAAGAGTTATGTGCAAAATACTTTTCACGTTCAATGTGGGGCCTTTACTTGTACGAAAAACCAACTTCATTTTTCCACATTATGACGTGGCGAGGCTGTTGAGCATGGAAAAAAACCACTTTAGGCACAAGAATCGTCGAGAAATGTTTTTCGGGCTAAGATTTATGCCAAAAACACTTTTCGGCTTCTATGGAGGGCACAATTGGTACGAAAAATCCGACATTATTTTTTCCCATTCGGACTTGAGTAATACGTTGAGCATGGAAAAATGCCACTTTCGTTGCAAGAATCAATCGGAATTTTTTACGAGATAAAAGTTATTGGCAAAATACTTTTCACGTTCAATGTAGGGCACTACTTGTACGAAAAATCCAACTTAATTTTTTTCCACATTCGACGTAAGCGGGAGTTTGTGGAGGATGGATAAAAACCACTTTCGGCAAAAGAATCATTTAGAAAAGCTTTTCGGGCTATGAGTTATACAAAAAATACTTTTCGGCTTCTATGGAGGTCACGGTTAGGTACGAAAAATCCGACTTCATTTTTCCCATTTGGACATGACGAATATGTTGAACATGGAAAAATTACACTTAGGCGCAAGAATCAATCGGAAATGTTTTCCGAGATAAGAGTTATGTGCAAAATACATTTCACGTTCAATAGGGCACTACTTGTACGAAAAATCCAATTTATTTTTTCCACATTATGACGTGACGGGGTTGTAGAGCATGAAAAAACCACCTTAGGCACAAGAATCGTTTAGAAATGTTTTTCGGGCTAAGAGTTATGCCAAAAAACACTTTTCAACTTCTATGCGGGGCACAAGGCCAGTACGAAAAATCCGACTTCATTTTCTTCCCATTCGGACTTCGGGAATCTATTTAGCATGGAAAAATGACACTTGAGGCGCAAGAATCAATCGAAATGTTTTCGAGAGAAAAGTTATAGGCAAAATACTTTTCACGTTCAATGTAGGGCACAACATGTGAAAAATCCAACTTCATTTTTTCCACATTCTTATGTGAGAGGCCGTGGAGGATGGATTAAAACCACTTTCGACACAAGAATCGTTTAGAAAAGCTTTTCGGGCTAAGAGTTATACAAAAAATACTTTTCGGCTTCTATGGAGGTCACAGTAGTGCACGAAAAATCCGACTTCATTTTTCCCATTTGGACATGACGAATATGTTGAACATGGAAAAATTACACTTGAGGCGCAAGAATCGTTTAGAAATGTTTTTCAAGCAAAGAGTTATGCCAAAAACACTTTTCGGCTTCTATGGAGGGCACAATTGGTACAAAAAATCTGACATTATTTTTTTCCTATTCGGACTTGAGTAATCTATTGAGCATGGAAAAATGCCACTATAGGTGCAAGAATCAATCGAAATGTTTTTCGAGATAATAGTTATAGGCAAAATACTTTTCACGTTCAATGTAGGGCGGCGCTTGTATGAAAAATCCATGTTTATTATTTTTACATTACGGCGTGAGTAGTTGTGGAGGATGGATTAAAACTACATTCGGCACAAGAATCATTTAGAAAAGCTTTTCGGGCTATGAGTTATACAAAAAAATACTTTTCGGCTTCTATGGAGGTCCTTGTTGGTACGAAAAATCCGACTTCATTTTTCCCATTTGGACATGACGAATATGTTGAACATGGAAAAATTACACTTGAGGCGCAAGAATCAATCGAAATGTTTCCGAGATAAGAGTTATGTGCAAAATACTTTTCACGTTCAATGTAGGGCACTACTTGTACGAAAAATCCAATTTTTTTTTTCCACATTATGACGTGACGGAGTTGTAGAGCATAGAAAAAAACCACCTTAGGCACAAGAATCGTTTAGAAATGTTTTCGGGCTAAGAGTTATGCCAAAAACACTTTTCAACTTCTATGCGGGGCACAAGCGAGTACGAAAAATCCGACTTCATTTTCTTCCCATTCGGACTTAGGGAATCTATTTAGCATGGAAAAATGACACTTGAGGCGCAAGAATCAATCGAAATGTTTTTCGAGACAAAAGTTATAGGCAAAATACTTTTCACGTTCAATGTAGGGCACAACTTGTACGAAAAATCCAACTTCATTTTTTCCACATTCTTATGTGAGAGAGGCTGTGGAGGATGGATTAAAACCACTTTCGGCACGAGAATCGGGTAGAAAAGTTTTTCGGGCTAAGAGTTATACAAAAAAATACTTTTCGGCTTCTATGGAGGTCCACGGTTGGTACGAAAAATCCGACTTCATTTTTCCCATTTGGACATGACGAATATGTTGAACATGGAAAAATTACACTTGAGGCGCAAGAATCGTTTCGAAATGTTTTTCAAGCAAAGAGTTATGCCAAAAACACTTTTCGGCTTCTATGGAGGGCACAATTGGTACAAAAAATCTAACATTATTTTTTTCCTATTCGGTCTTGAGTAATCTATTGAGCATGGAAAAATGCCACTATAGGTGCAAGAATCAATCGAAATATTTTCCGAGATAATAGTTATAGGCAAAATACTTTTCACGTTCAATGTAGGGGCCTTTGCTTGTACGAAAAAATCGGATTCATTATTTTTACTTTCGACGTGCCTTAGTTGTGGAGGATGGATTAAAACTACTTTCGGCACAAGAATCGTTTAGAAATGTTTTCGAGCTAAGAGTTATACTAAAAAATACTTTTCGGCTTCTATGGAGGTCACGCACTAGTACGAAAAATCCGACTTCATTTTTCCCATTTGGACATGACGAATATGTTGAACATGGAAAAATTACACTTGAGGCGCAAGAATCGTTTAGAAATGTTTTTCAAGCAAAGAGTTATGCCAAAAACACTTTTCGGCTTCAATGGTGGGCACAATTGAGTACGAAAAATCCGACATTATTTTTTCCCATTCGGACTTGAGTAATGCGTTGAGCGTGGAAAAATGCCACTTTAGTTGCAAGAATCAATCGAATTTTTTACGAGATAAAAGTTATTGGCAAAATACTTTTCACGTTCAATGTAAGGGCACTACTTGTACGAAAAATCCAACTTCATTTTTCCACATTCGGCGTGTAGTTTGTGGAGGATGGATTAAAACCACTTTCGGCACAAGAATCGTTTAGAAAAGCTTTTCGGGCTAAAAGTTATACAAAAAAATACTTTTCGGCTTCTATGGAGGTCACGGTGAAGTACGAAAAATCCGACTTCATTTTCCCATTTGGACATGACGAATATATTGAACATGGAAAAATTACACTTGAGGCGCAAAAATCGTTTAGAAATGTTTTTCGGGCTAAGAGTTATGCCAAAAACACTTTTCAACTTCTATGCGGGCACAAGGCCGGTACGAAAAATCCGACTTCATTTTCTTCCAATTCGAGTCGGGAATCTATTTAGCATGGAAAAATGACACTGCATGCGAGAATCAATCGGAAATGTTTTTCGAGATAAGAGTTATGGGCAAAATACTTTTCACGTTCATGGTAGGCACTACGTGTACGAATAATCCAACTTCAATTTTTCCACATTCGGCCGGACGAGAGGCTGTTGAGCATGGAAAAAACCACTTGAACCTGAGAATCGTTTAGAAATCTTTTTCGAGCAAAGAGTTATGCCAAACACTTTTCGGCTTCTATGTAGGGCACAAGCCCGTACGAAAAATCCGACATCATTTTTTTCCCATTCGGACTTGTGTAATCTGTTGAGCATGGAAAAATTGCACTTAGGCGCAAGAATCAATCGAAATGTTTTCCGAGATAAGAGTTATGTGCAAAATACTTTTCACGTTCAATGTAGGGCCCTACTTGTACGAAAAATCCAACTTCATTTTTCCACATTATGACGTGACGGGTGCGTTGAGCATGGAAAAAAACCACTTTAGGCACAAGAATCGTCGAGAAATGTTTTTCGGGCTAAGATTTATGCCAAAAACACTTTTCGGCTTCTATGGAGGGCACAATTGGTACGAAAAATCCGACATTATTTTTTTTCCCATTCGGACTTGAGTAATCTGTTGAACATGGAAAAATGCCACTTTAGTTGCAAGAATCAATCGAAATTTTTTACGAGATAAAAGTTATTGGCAAAATACTTTTCACGTTCAATGTAGGGCACTACTTGTACGAAAAATCCAACTTAATTTTTCCACATTACGACGTGGGAGTTTTGTGGAGGATGGATAAAAACCACTTTCGGCAAAGAATCATTTAGAAAAGCTTTTCGGGCTATGAGTTATACAAAAAAATACTTTTCGGCTTCTATGGAGGTGACCGGTTGGTACGAAAATCCGACTTCATTTTTCCCATTTGGACATGACGAATATGTTGAACATGATAAAATTACACTTGAGGCGCAGAATCAATCGAAATGTTTTTCCGAGATAAGAGTTATGTGCAAAATACATTTCACGTTCAATGTAGGGCACTACTTGTACGAAAAATCAATTTTATTTTTTCCACATTATGACGTGACGAACGGTGTAGAGCATAGAAAAAAACCACCTTAGGCACAAGAATCGTTTAGAAATGTTTTTTCGGGCTAAGAGTTATGCCAAAAACACTTTTCAACTTCTATACGGGAGCCTGGCCCAGTACGAAAAATCCGACTTCATTTTCTTCCCATTCGGACTTGGGGAATCTATTTAGCATGGAAAAATGACACTTGAGGCGCAAGAATCAATCGGAAATGTTTTAGAGACAAAAGTTATAGGCAAAATACTTTTCGCGTTCAATGTAGGGCACTAACTTGTACGAAAAATCCAACTTCATTTTTCCACATTCTTATGTGAGAGAGTTGTGGAGGATGGATTAAAACCACTTTCGACACAAGAATCGTTTAGAAAAGCTTTTCGGGCTAAGAGTTATACAAAAAAATACTTTTCGGCTTCTATGGAGGTCCACTGGTAGTACGAAAAATCCGACTTCATTTTTCCCATTTGGACATGACGAATATGTTGAACATGGAAAAATTACACTTGAGGCGCAAGAATCGTTTAGAAATGTTTTTCAAGCAAAGAGTTATGCCAAAAACACTTTTCGGCTTCTATGGAGGGCCCGATTGGTACAAAAAATCGACATTATTTTTTCGTATTCGGACTTGAGTAATCTATTGAGCATGGAAAAATGCCACTATAGGTGCAAGAATCAATCGGAAATATTTTCGAGATAATAGTTATAGGCAAAATACTTTTCACGTTCAATGTAGGGCCTTTGCTTGTACGAAAAATCCAGATTCATTATTTTTACATTCGCGCGTGAGCGAGTGGAGGATGGATTAAAACTACTTTCGGCACAAGAATCGTTTAGAAATGTTTTTCGGGCTAAGAGTTATACTAAAAGATACTTTTCGGCTTCTATGGAGGTCACTGTTAGTACAAAAAATCCGACTTCATTTTTCCCATTTGGACTTGACCAATATGTTGAACATGGAAAAATTGCACGTGAGGCGCAAGAATCAATCGAAATGTTTTTCGAGATAAGAGTTATGTGCAAAATACTTTTCACGTTCAATGTAGGGCACTACTTGTACGAAAAATCGAACTTCATTTTTCCACATTATGACGTGACGAGGCTGTTCAGCATGGAAAAAAACCACTTTAGGCACAAGAATCGTCGAGAAATATTTTTTGGGCTAAGATTTATGCCAAAAACACTTTTCGGCTTCTATGGAGGGCACAATTGGTACGAAAAATCCGACATTATTTTTTTCCCATTCGGACTTGAGTAATCGTTGAGCATGGAAAAATGCCACTTTAGTTGCAAGAATCAATCGGAATTTTTTCGAGATAAAAGTTATTGGCAAAATACTTTTCACGTTCAATGTAGGGCACTACATGTACAAAAAATCCAACTTCATTTTTTCCACATTCGACGTGCGAGTTGTGGAGGATGGATTAAAACCACTTTCGGCACAAGAATCGTTTAGAAAAGCTTTTCGGGCTAAGAGTTATACAAAAAAATACTTTTCAGCTTCTATGGAGGTCACAGCTGGTACGAAAAATCCGACTTCATTTTCCCATTTGGACATGACGAATATGTTGAACATGGAAAAATTACACTTGAGGCGCAAAAATCGTTTAGAAATGTTTTTCGGGCTAAGAGTTATGCCAAAAACACTTTTCAACTTCTATGCGGGGCACAAGCTGGTAAGAAAAATCCGACTTCATTTTCTTCCAATTCGAATCGGGAATCTATTTAGCATGGAAAAATGACACTTGAGGTGAAAGAATCAATCGAAATGTTTTCGAGATAAGAGTTATGGGCAAAATACTTTTCACATTCATTGTAGGCACTACGTGTTCGAAAAATCAAACTTCAATTTTTCCACATTCTGACGTGACGAAGATGTTGAGCATGGGAAAAACCACTTCGAGCACAAGAATCGTTTATAAATGTTTTTCGAGCAAAGAGTTATGCCAAAAACACTTTTCGGCTTCTATGGAGGGCACAATCGGTACAAAAAATCCGACATTATTTTTTTCCTATTCGGACTTGAGTAATCTATTGAGCATGGAAAAATGCCACTATAGGTGCAAGAATCAATCAGAAATGTTTTCCGAGATAATAGTTATAGGCAAAATACTTTTCACGTTCAATGTAGGGCAAGGTGCTTGTACGAAAAATCCATATTCATTATTTTTACATTATGACGTGGTCGAATTTGTGGAGGATGGATTAAAACTACATTCGGCACAAGAATCGTTTAGAAATGTTTTTCGGGCTAAGAGTTATACTAAAAAATACTTTTCGGCTTCTATGGAGGTCACTAGCGAGTACGAAAAATCCGACTTCATTTTTCCCATTTGGACATGACCAATATGTTGAACATGGAAAAATTGCACTTGAGGCGCAAGAATCAATCAGAAATGTTTTCCGAGATAAGAGTTATGTGCAAAATACTTTTCACGTTCAATGTAGGGCACTACTTGTACGAAAAATCCAACTTCATTTTTTCCACATTATGACGTGTCGGGGACGTAGACCATGGAAAAAAACCACTTTAGGCACAAGAATCGTTGAGAAATGTTTGTCGGGCTAAGATTTATGCCAAAAACACTTTTCAGGCTTCTATGGAGGGCACAATTGGTACGAAAAATCCGACATTATTTTTTTCCCATTCGGACTTGAGTAATCTGTTGAGCATGGAAAAATGCCACTTTAGGTGCAAGAATCAATCAGAATTTTTTTCTGAGATAAAAGTTATTGGCAAAATACTTTTCACGTTCAATGTAGGGCACTACTTGTACGAAAAATCCAACTTCATTTTTCCACATTCCGACGTGAGCTGAGCCGTGGAGCATGAAAAAAAAACCACTTCGAGCCTAAGAATCGTTTAGAAATGTTTTTCGAACAAAGAGTTATGCCAAAAACACTTTTCAACTTCTATGGAGGGCACAATCGGTACAAAAATCCGACATTATTTTTTTCCTATTCGGACTTGAGTAATCTATTGAGCATGGAAAAATGCCACTATAGGTGCAAGAATCAATCAGAAATGTTTTCCGAGATAATAGTTATAGGAAAAATACTTTTCACGTTCAATGTAGGGCAGCGCTTGTATGAAAAATCCATATTTATTATTTTTACATTCTGACGTGACTGAGCTGTGGAGGATGGATTAAAACTACATTCGGCACAAGAATCGTTTAGAAAAGCTTTTCGGGCTATGAGTTATACAAAAAAATACTTTTCAGCTTCTATGGAGGTCCTTTGTTGGTACGAAAAATCCGACTTCATTTTTTCCCATTTGGACATGACGAATATGTTGAACATGGAAAAATTACACTTGAGGCGCAAGAATCAATCGAAATGTTTCCGAGATAAGAGTTATGTGCAAAATACTTTTCACGTTCAATGTAGGGCACTACTTGTACGAAAAATCCAATTTTATTTTTTCCACATTATGACGTGACGGGGCTGTAGAGCATAGAAAAAAACCACCTTAGGCACAAGAATCGTTTAGAAATGTTTTTCGGGCTAAGAGTTATGCCAAAAACACTTTTCAACTTCTATGCGGGGCACAACCTGGGTACGAAAAATCCGACTTGATTTTCTTCCCATTCGGACTTCGGGAATCTATTTAGCATGGAAAAATGACACTTGAGGCGCAAGAATCAATCGAAATGTTTTCCGAGACAAAAGTTATAGGCAAAATACTTTTCACGTTCAATGTAGGGCACAACTTGTACGAAAAATCCAACTTCATTTTTTCCACATTCTTATGTGAGAGAGCTGTGGAGGATGGATTAAAACCACTTTCGGCACAAGAATCGTGTAGAAAAGCTTTTCGGGCTAAGAGTGATACAAAAAAATACTTTTCGGCTTCTATGGAGGTCACATGTGGTAAAAAAATCCGACTTCATTTTTCCCATTTGGACATGACGAATATGTTGAACATGGAAAAATTACACTTGAGGAGCAAGAATCGTTTAGAAATGTTTTTCAAGCAAAGAGTTATGCCAAAAACACTTTTCAGCTTCTATGGAGGGCACAATTGGTACAAAAAATCTAACATTATTTTTTTCCTATTCGGTCTTGAGTAATCTATTGAGCATGGAAAAATGCCACTATAGGTGCAAGAATCAATTGGAAATATTTTCCGAGAAAATAGTTATAGGCAAAATACTTTTCACGTTCAATGTAGGGCCTTGCTTGTACGAAAAATCCAATTCATTATTTTTACTTTCGACGTGGGCGAGTTGTGGAGGATGGATTAAAACTACTTTCGGCACAAGAATCGTTTAGAAATGTTTTTTCGGCTAAGAGTTATACTAAAAATACTTTTCGGCTTCTATGGAGGTCACAGCTAGTACGAAAAATCCGACTTCATTTTTCCCATTTGGACATGACGAATATGTTGAACATGGAAAAATTACACTTGAGGCGCAAAGAATCGTTTAGAAATGTTTTTCAAGCAAAGAGTTATGCCAAAAACACTTTTCAGCTTCTATTGAGGGCACAATTGGTACGAAAAATCCGACATTATTTTTTTCCCATTCGGACTTGAGTAATCTGTTGAGGCGTGGAAAAATGCCACATTAGTTGCAAGAATCAATCGAAATGTTTTCCGAGATAATAGTTATAGGCAAAATACTTTTTCACGTTCAATGGAGGGCGGTGCTTGTACGAAAAATCCATATTCATTATTTTTACATTATGACGTGGCGAGTCGTGGAGGATGGATTAAAACTACATTCGGCACAAGAATCGTTTATAAATGTTTTTCGAGCAAAGAGTTATGCCAAAAACACTTTTCGGCTTCTATGGAGGGCACAATCGGTACAAAAAATCCGACATTATTTTTCCTATTCGGACTTGAGTAATCTATTGAGCATGGAAAAATGCCACTATAGGTGCAAGAATCAATCACAAATGTTTTCCGAGATAATAGTTATAGGCAAAATACTTTTCACGTTCAATGTGAGGGCGGTACTTGTACGAAAAATCCATATTCATTATTTTTACATTATGACGTGGCGATTTGTGGAGGATGGATTAAAACTACATTCGGCACAAGAATCGTTTAGAAATGTTTTTCGGGCTAAGAGTTATACTAAAAAATACTTTTCGGCTTCTATGGAGGTCTGGCCGATGTACGAAAAATCCGACTTCATTTTTTCCCATTTGGACTTGACCAATATGTTGAACATGGTAAAATTGCACTTTAGGCGCAAGAATCAATCGAAATGTTTTCCGAGATAAGAGTTATGTGCAAAATACTTTTCACGTTCAATGTAGGGCACTACTTGTACGAAAAATCCAACTTCATTTTTTCCACATTCGACGTGAGCGAGTGTGGAGGATGGATTAAAACCACTTTCGGCCCAAGAATCGTTTAGAAAAGCTTTTCGGGCTAAGAGTTATACAAAAAAATACTTTTCAGCTTCTATGGAGGTCACAGCTCGTACGAAAAATCCGACTTCATTTTTCCCATTTGGACATGACGAATATGTTGAACATGGAAAAATTACACTTGAGGCGCAAGAATCGTTTAGAAATGTTTTTCAAGCAAGAGTTATGCCAAAAACACTTTTCGGCTTCTATTGAGGGCACAATTGGTACGAAAAATCCGACATTATTTTTTCCCATTCGGACTTGAGTAATCTGTTGAGCGTGGAAAAATGCCACATTAGTTGCAAGAATCAATCGAAATTTTTTCGAGATAAAAGTTATTGGCAAAATACTTTTCACGTTCAATGTAGGGCACTACTTGTACGAAAAATACAACTTCATTTTTTCCACATTCCGACGTGGTAGTATGTGGAGGATGGATTAAAACCACTTTCGGCACAAGAATCGTTTAGAAAAGCTTTTCGGGCTAAAAGTTATTCAAAAAAATACTTTTCAGCTTCTATGGAGGTCACGAGTGGTACGAAAAATCCGACTTCATTTTCCCATTTGGACATGACGAATATATTGAACATGGAAAAATTACACTTGAGGCGCAAAAATCGTTTAGAAATGTTTTTCGGGCTAAGAGTTATGCCAAAAACACTTTTCAACTTCTATGCGGGGCACAAGCCCGGTACGAAAAAGCCGACTTCATTTTCTTCCAATTCGGAATTCGGGAATCTATTTAGCATGGAAAAATGACACTTGTTTGTGCAAGAATCAATCGAAATGTTTTCCGAGATAAGAGTTATGGGCAAAATACTTTTCACGTTCATTGTAGGCACTACGTGTTCGAAAAATCAAACTTCAATTTTTCCACATTTCGACGTGTGAAGTTTGTTGAGCATGGAAAAAACCATTTCGAGCACAAGAATCGTTTAGAAATGTTTTTCGAGCAAAGAGTTATGCCAAAAACACTTTTCGGCTTCTATGGAGGGCACAATTGGTACAAAAATCCGACATTATTTTTTTCCTATTCGGACTTGAGTAATCTATTGAGCATGGAAAAATGCCACTATAGGTGCAAGAATCAATCGAAATGTTTTTCGAGATAATAGTTATAGGCAAAATACTTTTCACGTTCAATGTAGGGGCGGTGCTTGTACGAAAAATCCATATTCATTATTTTTACATTCGACGTGGCTTATTTGTGGAGGATGGATAAAAACTACATTCGGCACAAGAATCGTTTAGAAATGTTTTTCGGGCTAAGAGTTATACTAAAAAATAGTTTTCGGTTTCTATGGAGGTCAGGCTGAGTACGAAAAATCCGACTTCATTTTTCCCATTTGGACTTGACCAATATGTTGAACATGGTAAAATTGCACTTTAGGCGCAAGAATCAATCGAAATGTTTTCCGAGATAAGAGTTATGTGCAAAATACATTTCACGTTCAATGTAGGGCACTACTTGTACGAAAAATCCAACTTCATTTTTTCCACATTATGACGTGACGGGGCTGTAGAGCATGGAAAAAAACCACTTTAGGCACAAAAATCGTTGAGAAATGTTTTTCGGGCTAAGATCTATGCCAAAAACACTTTTCGGCTTCTATGGAGGGCACAATTGGTACGAAAAATCCGACATTATTTTTTTCCCATTCGGACTTGAGTAATCGTTGAGCATGGAAAAATGCCAATTTAGTTGCAAGAATCAATCGGAATTTTTTTTCGAGATAAAAGTTATTGGCAAAATACTTTTCACGTTCAATGTAGGGCACTACTTGTACGAAAAATCCAACTTCATTTTTTCCACATTCGACGTGGCGGGATTTGTGGAGCATGGGAAAAAACCACTTTAGGCATAAGAATCGTTTAGAAATGTTTTTCGGGCTAAGAGTTATGCCAAAAACACTTTTCAACTTCTATACGGGGCACCTGGCGGGTACGAAAAATCCGACTTTATTTTTTTCCCATTCAGATTTCAGGAATCTATTGAGCATGAAAAAATGACACTTGAGGCGCAAGAATCAATCGAGAAAATGTTTTCCGAGATAAGAGTTATGGGCAAAATACTTTTCACGTTCATTGTAGGCACTACTAGTACGAAAAATCCATATTCATTATTTTTACATTACGACGTGACAGAATGTGGAGGATGGATTAAAACCACTTTCGGCACAAGAATCGTTTAGAAATGTTTTTCGGGCTAAGAGTTATACTAAAAAATACTTTTCAGGCTTCTATGGAGGTCACAAGCCGGTACGAAAAATCCGACTTCATTTTTTCCCATTTGGACATGACGAATATGTTGAACATGGAAAAATTGCACTTGAGGCGCAAGAATCAATCGAAATGTTTTCGAGATAAGAGTTATGTGCAAAATACTTTTCACGTTCAATGTAGGGCACTACTTGTACGAAAAATCCAACTTCATTTTTTCCACATTCGACGTGACCGAGCTGTGGAGGATGGATTAAAACCACTTTCGGCACAAGAATCGTTTAGAAAAGCTTTTCGGGCTAAGAGTAATACAAAAAAATAGTTTTCGGCTTCTATGGAGGTCACGAGTGGTACGAAAAATCCGACTTCATTATTCCTATTTGGACATGACGAATATATTGAACATGGAAAAATTACACTTGAGGCGCAAGAATCAATCGAAATGTTTTCCGAGATAAGAGTTATATGCAAAATACTTTTCACGTTCAATGTAGGGCACTACTTGTACGAAAAATCCAACTTTATTTTTTCCACATTATGACGTGACGGGGTTGTAGAGCATAGAAAATAAACCACCTTAGGCACAAGAATCGTTTAGAAATGTTTTTCGGGCTAAGAGTTATGCCAAAAACACTTTTCAATTTCTATGCAGGGCACAACTAGTACGAAAAATCCGACTTCATTTTCTTCCCATTCGGAATTCGGGTATCTATTTAGCATGGGAAAATGACACTTGAGGCGCAAGAATCAATCGAAATGTTTTTCCGAGATAAGAGTTATGGGCAAAATACTTTTCACGTTCATTGTAGGCACTACGTGTACGAAAAATCCAACTTCAATTTTTCCACATTCCGACGTGGCGAAGCTGTTGAGCATGGAAAAAACCACTTCGAGGCACAAGAATCGTTTAGAAATGTTTTTCGAGCCAAGAGTTATGCCAAAAACACTTTTCGGCTTCTATGGAGAGCACAATTGGTACAAAAAATCCGACATTATTTTTTTCGTATTCGGACTTGAGTAATCTATTGAGCATGGAAAAATGCCACTATAGGTGCAAGAATCAATCCGAAATGTTTTCCGAGATAATAGTTATAGGCAAAATAATTTTCACGTTCAATGTAGGGCGGTGCTTGTACGAAAAATCCATATTCATTATATTTACATTCGACGTGAGCGTTGTGGAGGATGGATTAAAACTACATTCGGCACAAGAATCGTTTAGAAATATTTTTCGGGCTAAGAGTTATACTAAAAAATACTTTTCAGCTTCTATGGAGGTCACAACCGGTACGAAAAATCCGACTTCATTTTTCCCATTTGGACTTGACCGATATGTTGAACATGGAAAAATTGCACTTGAGGCACAAGAATCAAATAAAAATGTTTTCCGAGATAAGAGTTATGTGCAATATACTTTTCACGTTCACTGTAGGGCACTACTTGTACGAAAAATCAAACTTCATTTTTTCCACATTATGACGTGTCGGGGCTATAGAGCATGGAAAAAAACAACTGTAGGCACAAGAATCGTTGAGAAATGTTTTTCGGGCTAAGATTTATGCCAAAAACACTTTTCGGCTTCTATGGAGGGCACAATTGGTACGAAAAATCCGACATTATTTTATTCCCATTCGGACTTGAGTAATCTGTTGAGCATGGAAAAATGCCACTTTAGGTGCAAGAATCAATCAGAATTTTTTTCTGAGATAAAAGTTATTGGCAAAATACTTTTCACGTTCAATGTAGGGCACTACTTGTACGAAAAATCCAACTTCATTTTTTCCACATTCTGACGTGACCGAGCTGTGGAGCATGAAAAAAAACCACTTTAGGCATAAGAATCGTTTAGAAATGTTTTTTGAGGCTAACGGTTATGCCAAAAACACTTTTCAACTTCTATACGGGGCACTGGCCCAGTACGAAAAATCCGACTTTATTTTTTTTTTCCCATTCGGACTTCAGGGAATCTATTGAGCATGAAAAAATGACACTTGAGGCGCAAGAATCAATCGGAAATGTTTTGCCGAGATAAGAGTTATGGGCAAAATACTTTTCACGTTCATTGTAGGCACTACTTGTACGAAAAATCCATATTCATTATTTTTACATTCTGACGTGACAGAGCTGTGGAGGATGGATTTAAACCACTTTCGGCACAAGAATCGCTTAGAAATGTTTTTCGGGCTAAGAGTTCTACTAAAAAATACATTTCAGCTTCTATGGAGGTCACTAGCCGGTACCAAAAATCCGACTTCATTTTTCCCATTTGGACATGACGAATATGTTGAACATGGAAAAATTGCACTTGAGGCGGAAGAATCAATCGAAATGTTTTCCGAGATAAGAGTTATGTGCAAAATACTTTTCACGTTCAATGTAGGGCACTACTTGTACGAAAAATCCAACTTCATTTTTTCCACATTATGACGTGAGTGGGGCTGTAGAGCATGGAAGAAAAACCACTTTAGGCACAGGAATCGTTTAGAAATGTTTTTCGGGCTAAGATTTATGCCAAAAACACTTTTCAGCTTCTATGGAGAGCATGGCCCAGTACGAAAAATCCGACATCATTTTTTTCCCATTCGGACTTGAGTAATCTGTTGAGTATGGAAAAATGCCACTTCAGGTGCAAGAATCAATCAGAAATTTTTTATGAGATAAAAGTTATAGGCAAAATACTTTTCACGTTCAATGTAGGGCACTACTTGTACGAAAAATCCAACTTCATTTTTTCCACATTCGACGTGGCCGATTTGTGGAGGATGGATTAAAACCACTTTCGCCCCAAGAATCGTTTAGAAAAGCTTTTCGGGCTAAGAGTTATACAAAAAAATACTTTTCGGCTTCTATGGAGGTCACAATTGGGACGGAAAATCCGACTTCATTTTTCCCATTTGGACATGACGAATATGTTGAACATGGAAAAATTACACTTGAGGCGCAAGAATCAATCACAAATGTTTTCCGAGATAAGAGTTATGTGCAAAATACTTTTCACGTTCAATGTAGGGCACTACTTGTACGAAAAATCCAACTTTATTTTTTCCACACGATGACGTGACGGGGTTGTAGAGCATAGAAAAAAAAAACCACCTTAGGCACAAGAATCGTTTAGAAATGTTTTTCGGGTTAAGAGTTATGCCAAAACCACTTTTCAACTTCTATGCGGGGCACCACCGGTACGAAAAATCCGACTTCATTTTCTTCCCATTCGGAATTCGGGAATCTATTTAGCATGGAAAAATGACACTTGAGGCGCAAGAATCAATCAGAAATGTTTTCCGAGATAAGAGTTATGGGCAAAATACTTTTCACTTTCATTGTAGGCACTTCGTGTACGAAAAATCCAACTTCAATTTTTCCACATTCTGACGTGACGAAGCTGTTGAGCATGGAAAAAACCACTTCAGGCACAAGAATCGTTTAGAAATGTTTTTCGAGCAAAGAGTTATGCCAAAAACACTTTTCAGCTTCTATGGAGGGCACAATTGGTAAAAAAAATCCGACATTATTTTTTTCCTATTCGGATTTGAGTAATCTATTGAGCATGGAATAATGCCACTATAGGTGCAAGAATCAATCGAAATATTTTCCGAGATAATAGTTATAAGCACTTTTCACGTTCAATGTAGGGGCGGTGCTTGTACGAAAAATCCATATTCATTATATTTACATTCGGACGTGGCGAGCTGTGGAGGATGGATTAAAACTACTTTCGGCACAAGAATCGTTTAGAAATGTTTTTCGGGCTAAGAGTTATACTAAAAAATAATTTTCAGCTTCTATGGAGGTCACAACTGGTACGAAAAATCCGACTTCATTTTTCCCATTTGGACTTGACCAATATGTTGAACATGGATAAATTGCACTTGAGGCGCAAGAATCAATTAGAAATGTTTTCCGAGATAAGAGTTATGTGCAAAATACTTTTCACGTTCAATGTAGGGCACTACTTGTACGAAAAATCCAACTTCATTTTTTCCACATTATGACGTGATCGGGCTGTAGAGCGTGGAAAAAAACCACTTTAGGCACAAGAATCGTTGAGAAATGTTTTTCGGGCTAAGATTTATGCCAAAAACACTTTTCAGCTTCTATGGAGGGAACAATTGGTACGAAAAATCCGACATTATTTTTTTCCCATTCGGACTTGAGTAATCTGGTTGAGCATGGAAAAATGCCACTTTAGGTGCAAGAATCAATCGGATTTTTTTTACGAGATAAAAGTTATTGGCAAAATACTTTTCACGTTCAATGTAGGGCACTACTTGTACGAAAAATCCAACTTCATTTTTTCCACATTCGACGTGAGCGAGTTTGTGGAGCATGAAAAAAAACCACTTTAGGCATAAGAATCGTTTAGAAATGTTTTTCAGGGCTAAGAGTTATGCCAAAAACACTTTTCAACTTCTATACCGGGGCACTGGGTACGAAAAATCCGACTTTATTTTTTTTTTTCCCATTCGGACTTCGAGGAATGCGTTGAGCATGAAAAAATGACACTTGAGGCGCAAGAATCAATCAGAAATGTTTTTCAGAGATAAGAGTTATGGGCAAAATACTTATCACGTTCATTGTAGGCACTACTTGTACGAAAAATCCATATTCATTATTTTTACATTCTGACGTGACAGAGCTGTGGAGGATGGATTAAAACCACTTTCGGCACAAGAATCGTTTAGAAATGTTTTTCGGGCTAAGAGTTATACTAAAAAATACTTTTCGGCTTCTAAAGAGGTCATAACGGGTACGAAAAATCCGACTTCATTTTTCCCATTTGGACATGACGAATATGTTGAACATGGAAAAATTGCACTTGAGGCGCAAGAATCAATCAGAAATATTTTCCGAGATAAGAGTTATGTGCAAAATACATTTCACGTTCAATGTAGGGCACTACATGTACGAAAAATCCAACTTCATTTTTTCCACATTATGACGTGACGGGGCTGTAGAGCATGGACAAAAACCACTTTAGGCACAAGAATCGTTTAGAAATGTTTTTCGAGCAAAGAGTTATGCCAAAAACACTTTTCAGCTTCTATGGTGGGCACAACTGGTATGAAAAATCCGACATCATTTTTTTCCCATTCGGACTTGAGTAATCTGTTGAGCATGGAAAAATGCCACTTAAGGTGCAAGAATCAATCATAAATGTTTTCCGAGATAATAGTTATAGGCAAAATACTTTTCACGTTCAATGTAGGGCACTACATGTACGAAAAGTCCATATTCATTATTTTTACATTCTGACGTGACTGAGCTGTGGAGGATGGATTAAAACCACTTTCGGCACAAGATTCGTTTAGAAATGTTTTTCGGGCTTAGAGTTATACTAAAAAGTACTTTTCAGCTTCAATGGAGGTCACAACTGGTACGAAAAATCCGACTTCATTTTCCCATTTGGACTTGACGAATATGTTGAACATGGAAAAATTACACTTGAGGCGCAAGAATCAATCAGATTTGTTTTCCGAGATAAGAGTTATGTGCAAAATACTTTTCACGTTCAGTGTAGGGCACTACTTGTACGAAAAATCCAACTTCATTATTTCCACATTATGACGTGACGGGGCTGTAGAGCATGGATACAAAACCACTTTAGGCACAAGAATCGTTTAGAAATATTTTTCGGGCTAAGAGTTATGCCAAAAACACTTCTCTATTTCTATGGAGGGCACAACTGGCTCGAAAAATCCGACATCATTTTTTTCCCATTCGGACTTGAGTAATCTATTGAGCATGGAAAAATGCCACTTTAGGCGCAAGGATCAATCAGAAAAGTTTTCCGAGATGAAATTTATAGGCAAAATACTTTTCACGTTCAATGTAGGGCACAACTTGTACGAAAAATCCAACTTCATTTTTTCCACATTCTTATGTGAGAGAGCTGTGGAGCATGGAAAAAAACCACTTTAGGCACAAGAATCATTTAGAAATGTTTTTCGGGCTAAGAGTTATGCCAAAAACACTTTTCAACTTCTATGCAGGGCACAACTGGTACGAAAAATCCGACTTCATTTTTTTCCCATACAGACTTCAGGAATTTGTTGAGCATGGACAAAATGACACTTGAGGCGCACGAATAAATCAGAAATGTTTTCCGAGATAAGAGTTATGGGCAAAATACTTTTCACGTTCAATGTAGGGCACTACTTGTACGAAAAATCCAACTTCATTTTTTCAACATTCTGACATGAGAGAGCTGTGGAGCATGGAAAAAAACCACTTTAGGCACACGAATCGTTTAGATATGTTTTTCGGGCTAAGAGTTATGCCAAAAACACTTCTCAATTTCTATGGAGGGCACAACTGGCTTGAAAAATCCGACATTATTTCTTTCCCATTCGGACTTGAGTAATCTATTGAGCATGGAAAAATGCCACATTAGGCGCAAGGATCAATCAGAAAAGTTTTCCGAGATAAATGTTATAGGCAATATACTTTTCACGTTCAATGTAAAGCACTACTTGTACGAAAAATCCAACTTCATTTTTTTCCCATACAGACTTCAAGAAATTGTTGAGCATGGACAAAATGACACTTGAGGCGCACGAATAAATCAGAAATGTTTTCCGCGATAAGAGTTATGGTTAAAATACTTTTCACGCTCAATGTAGGGCACTACTTGTACGAAAAATCCAACTTCATTTTTTCAACATTCTGACATGAGAGAGCTGTGGAGCATGGAAAAAAACCACTTTAGGCACAAGAATTGTTTAGAAATGTTTTTCGGGCAAAGAGTTATGCCAAAAACACTTCTCAATTTCTATGGAGGGCACAACTGGGTTGAAAAATCCGACATTATTTTTTTCCCATTCGGACTTGAGTAATGTATTGAGCATGGAAAAATGCCACTTTAGGCGCAAGGATCAATCAGAAAAGTTTTCCGAGATAAAAGTTATAGGCAAAATACTTTTCACGTTCAATGTAGAGCACTACTTGTACGAAAAATCCAACTTCATTTTCTTCCCATTCAGAATTGAGGAATCTATTTAGCATGGAAAAATGACACTTGAGGCGCATGAATCAATCAGAAATGTTTTCCGAGATAAAAGTTATAGGCAAAATACTTTTCACGTTCAATGTAGGCATTACGTGTACGAAAAATCCAACTTCATTTTTTCAACATTTTGACGTGACTGAGCTGTGGACGATGGATTAAAACCACTTTAGGCACAAGAATCGTTTAGAAATGTTTTTCGGGCTAAGAGTTATACTAAAAATTACTTTTCAGCTTCTATGGAGGTCACAACTGGTACGAAAAATCGGACTTATTTTTTCCCATTTGGACTTGACGAATATGTTGAACATGGAAAAATGCCACTTGAGGCGCAAGAATCAATCAGAAATGTTTTCCAAGATAATAGTTATGGGCAAAATACTTTTCACGTTCAATGTAGGGCACTACGTGTACGAAAAATCCAAATTCATTTTTTCTACATTATGACGTGGCGGGGCTGTAGAGCATGGAAAAAACCACTTTAGGCCCAAGAATCGTTTTGAATTGTTTTACGGGCTAAGAGTTATGCCAAAAACAATTTTCAACTTCTATTGAGGGCACAACTGGTACGAAAAATCCGACTTCATTTTTTTCCGATTCAGACTTCAGGAACCTATTTAGCATGGAAAAATGACACTGGAGGCGCAAGAATCAATCAGAAATGTTTTCCGAGATAAGAGTTATGGGCAAAATACTTTTCACGTTCAATGTAGACACTACTTGTACGAAAAATCGAACTTCATTATTTCCAGATTCTGACGTGAGAGAGCTGTGGAGCATGGAAAAAAACCACTTTTAGCACAAGAATCGTATAGAAATGTTTTTCGGGCTAAGAGTTATGCCAAAAACACTTTTCAACTTCTATGCAGGGCACAACTGGTACGAAAAATCCGACTTCATTTTTTTACTATTCAGACTTCAGAAATCTATTGAGCATGGAAAAATGACACTTGAGGCGCAAGAATCAATCCGAAATGTTTTCCGAGTTAAGAGTTATGGGCGAAATACTTTTCACGTTCAATGTAGGCACTACGTGTACGAAAAATCCAACTTCATTTTTTTCCACATTCTGACGTGACGAAGCTGTAGAGCATGAAAAAAACCACTTTAGGCACAAGAATCGTTTAGAAATGTTTTTCGGGCTAAGAGTTATGCCAAAAACACTTTTCAGCTTCTATGGAGGACACAACTGGTACGAAAAATCCGACATCATTTTTTTCCTATTGGGACTTGAGTAATCTGTTGAGCATGGAAAAATGCCACTTTAGGTGCAAGAATCAATCAGAAATCTTTTCCGAGATAATAATTATAGGCAAAATACTTTTCACGTTCAATGTAGGGCACTACTTGTACGAAAAACCCAACTTCATATTTTCCACATTCTAAAGTGACTGAGCTGTGGAGGATGGATTAAAACCACTTTCGGCACAAGAATCGTTTAGAAATGTTTTTCGGGCACAGAGTTATGCCAAAAAACACTTTTCAGCTTCTATGGAGGGCACAACTGGTACGAAAAATCCGACATTATTTTTTTCCCTTTCGGACTTGAGTAATCTGTTGAGCATGGAAAAATACCACTTTAGGTGCAAGATTCAATCAGAAATGTTTTCCGAGATAAAAGTTATAGGCAAAATACTTTTCATGATCAATGTAGGGAACTACTTGTGTGAAAAATCCAACTTCATTTTTCCACATTCTGACGTGACTGAGCTGTGGAGGATGGATTAAAACCACTTTCGGCACAAGAATCGTTTAGAAAAGTTTTTCGGGCTAAGAGTTATACTAACAAAATACTTTTCAGCTTCTCTGGAGGTCACAACTGGTACAAAAAATCCGACTTCATTTTTCCCATTTGGACTTGAAGAATATGTTGAACATGGAAAAATGCCACTTGAGGCGCAAGAATCAATCAGAAATGTTTTCCGATAAGAGTTATGGGAAAAATACTTTTCACGTTCAATGTAGGGCACTACTTGTATGAAAAATCAAACTTCATTTTTTCCACATTCTGACGTGATGGAGCTGTGGAGCATGGAAAAAAAACCACTTTAGGCACAAGAATCGTTTAGAAATGTTTTTCGGGCTAAGAGTTATGCCAAAAACACTTTTCAGCTTCTATGGAGGACACAACCGGTACGAAAAATCCGACATCATTTTTATCCCATTCGGACTTGAGTAATCTGTTGAGCATGGAAAAATGCCACTTAAGGTGCAAGAATCAATCGGAAATCTTTTCAATGATAATAATTATGGGCAAAATACTTTTCACGTTCAATGTAGAGCACTGCTTGTATGAAAAATCCAACTTCATTTTTTCCACATTCTAACTTGACTGAGCAGTGGAGGATAGATTAAAACAACTTTCGACACAAGAATCGTTTTGAAATGTTTTTCGGGCTAAGAGTTATGCCAAAAACACTTTTCAGCTTCTATAAAGGGCACAACTGGCTCGAAAAATCCGAAATTATTTTTTCCCATTCGGACTTGAGTAATCTATTGATCATGGAAAAACGCCACTTTAGGCGCAAGGATCAATCAGAAAAGTTTTCCGAGATAAAAGTTAATGGCAAAATACTTTTCACGTTCAATGTAGGGCACAACTTATACGAAAAATCCAACTTCATTTTTTCCACATTCTTATGTGAGAGAGTTGTGGAGCATGGAAAAAAATCAATTTAGGCACAAGAATCGTTTAGAAATATTTTCGGGCTAAGAATTATGCCAAAAACACTTTTCAACTTCTATGCAGGGCACAACAGGTACGAAAAATCCGACTTCATTTTTTTCCCATTCAGACTTCAGGAATTTGTTGAGCGTGGAAAAATGACACTTGAGGCGCACGAATCAATCAGAGATTGTTTTCCGAGATGAGAGTTATGGGCAAAATACTTTTCACGTTCAATGTAGGCACTACGTCTACGAAAAATCCAACTTCATTTTTTCCACATTCTGACGTGACGAAGCTGTAGAGCATGGAAAAAACCACTTTAGGCACAAGAATCGTTTAGAAATATTATTTGGGCTAAGAGTTATGCCAAAAACACTTTTCAGCTTCTATGGAGGACACAACTGGTACGAAAAATCCGACATTACTTTTATCCCATTCGGACTTGAGTAATCTGTTGAGCATGGAAAAATGCCACTTAAGGTGCAAGAATCAATCAGAAATCTTTTCAAAGATAATAATTATGGGCAAAATACTTTTCACGTTCAATGTAGAGCACTGCTTGTATGAAAAATCCAACTTCATTTTTTCCACATTCTAACTTGGCGAGTGGAGGATAGATTAAAACAACTTTCGACACAAGAATCGTTTTGAAATGTTTTTCGGGCTAAGAGTTATGCCAAAAATACTTTTCAGCTTCTATGGAGGGCACAACTGGCTCGAAAAATCCGACATTATTTTTTCCCATTCGGACTTGAGTAATCTGTTGAGCATGGAAAAAAACCACTTTAGGCGCACGAATCAATCAGAAATCTTTTTCGATATAGTAATTATATGCAAAGTACTTTTCACGTTCAATGTAGGGCACTGCTTGTACGAAAAATCCAACTTCATTTTTTCCACATTCTAAGGTGACTGAGTTGTGGAGGATGGATTAAAACAACTTTCGGCACAAGAATCGTTTAGAAATGTTTTTCGGGCTAAGAGTTATGCCAAAAACATTTTTCAACTTCTATGGAGGGCACAACTGGTACGAAAAATCCGACATTATTTTTTTCCCATTCGGACTTGAGTAATCCGTTGAGCATGGGAAAATGCCACTTTAGGTGCAAGAATCAATCGGAAATTTTTTCCGAGATAAAAGTTATAGGCAAAATATTTTTCACGTTCAATGTAGGGCACTACTTGTACGAAAAATCCAACTTCATTTTTTCCACATTCGGACGTGACTGAGCCGTGGAGGATGGATTAAAACCACTTTCGGCACAAGAATCGTTTAGAAAAGTTTTTCGGGCTAAGAGTTATACTAAAAAATACTTTTCGGCTTCTATGGAGGTCTGGCCCAGTACGAAAAATCCGAATCATTTTTTTCCATTTGGACTTGACGAATATGTTGAACATGGAAAAATGCCACTTGAGGCGCAAGAATCAATCAGAAATGTTTTCCGAGATAAGAGTTATGGGCAAAATACTTTTCACGTTCAATGTAGGGCACTACGTGTACGAAAAATCCAACTTCATTTTTTCTACATTATGACGTGGCGGGGCTGTAGAGCATGGAAAAAACCACTTTAGGCCCAAGAATCGTTTTGAATTGTTTTACGTGCTAAGAGTTATGCCAAAAACACTTTTCAACTTCTATGGGAGGCCATAACCGGTACGAAAAATCGGACTTCATTTTTTTTCCGATTCGGACTTCAAGAACCTATTTAGCATGGAAAAATGACACTGGAGGCGCAAGAATCAATCGAAATGTTTTCGAGATAAGAGTTATGGGCAAAATACTTTTCACGTTCAATGTAGACACTACTTGTACGAAAAATCGAACTTCATTATTTCCAGTTCGACGTGAGAGAGGCTGTGGAGCATGGAAAAAAACCACTTTTAGCACAATAATCGTATTGAAATGTTTTTCGGGCTAAGAGTTATGCCAAAAACACTTTTCAACTTCTATGCAGGGCACAACTGGTACGAAAAATCCGACTTCATTTTTTTACTATTCGGACTTCGAAATCTATTGAGCATGGAAAAATGACACTTGAGGCGCAAGAATCAATCCGAAATGTTTTCCGAGTTAAGAGTTATGGGCGAAATACTTTTCACGTTCAATGTAGGGCACTACGTGTACGAAAAATCCAACTTCATTTTTTTCCACATTCGACGTGACGAAGCCGTAGAGCATGGAAAAAACCACTTTAGGCACAAGAATCGTTTAGAAATGTTTTTCGGGCTAAGAGTTATGCCAAAAACACTTTTCAGCTTCTATGGAGGACACAACTGGTACGAAAAATCTGACATCATTTTTTTCCTATTCGGACTTGAGTAATCTGTTGAGCATGGAAAAATGCCACTTTAGGTGCAAGAATCAATCGAAATCTTTTCCGAGATAATAATTATAGGCAAAATACTTTTCACGTTCAATGTAGGGCACTACTTGTACGAAAAACCCAACTTCATATTTTCCACATTCTAAAGTGATCGAATTTGTGGAGGATGGATTAAAACCACTTTCGGCACAAGAATCGTTTAGAAATGTTTTTCGGGCACGAGTTATGCCAAAAAACACTTTTCATCTTCTATGGAGGGCACAACCGGTACGAAAAATCCGACATTATTTTTTCCCTTTCGGACTTGAGTAATCGTTGAGCATGGAAAAATACCACTTTAGGTGCAAGATTCAATCGAAATGTTTTCCGAGATAAAAGTTATAGGCAAAATACTTTTCATGATCAATGTAGGGAACTACTTGTGTGAAAAATCCAACTTCATTTTTCTACATTCGGCGTGGTAGCTGTGGAGGATGGATTAAAACCACCTTCGGCACAAGAATCGTTTAGAAAAGTTTTTCGGGCTAAGAGTTATACTAACAAAATACTTTTCGGCTTCTCTCGGAGGTCACAACTGGTACAAAAAATCCGACTTCATTTTTTCCCATTTGGACTTGAAGAATATGTTGAACATGGAAAAATGCCACTTGAGGCGCAAGAATCAATCGAAATGTTTTCCAGATAAGAGTTATGGGAAGAATACTTTTCACGTTCAATGTAGGGCACTACTTGTATGAAAAATCAAACTTCATTTTTTCCACATTCTGACGTGATGGAGCTGTGGAGCATGGACAAAAAACCACTTTAGGCACAAGAATCGTTTAGAAATGTTTTTCGGGCTAAGAGTTATGCCAAAAACACTTTTCAGCTTCTATGGAGGACACAACCAGTACGAAAAATCCGACATCATTTTTATCCCATTCGGACTTGAGTAATCTGTTGAGCATGGAAAAATGCCACTTAAGGTGCAAGAATCAATCAGAAATCTTTTCAAAGATAATAATTATGGGCAAAATACTTTTCACGTTCAATGTAGAGCACTACTTGTATGAAAAATCCAACTTCATTTTTTCCACATTCTAACTTGACTGAGCAGTGGAGGATAGATTAAAACAACTTTCGACACAAGAATCGTTTTGAAATGTTTTTCGGGCTAAGAGTTATGCCAAAAACACTTTTCAGCTTCTATGGAGGGCACAACTGGCTCGAAAAATCCGACATTATTTTTTCCCATTCGGACTTGAGTAATCTATTGAGTATGGAAAACGCCACTTTAGGCGCAAGGATCAATCAGAAAAGTTTTCCGAGATAAAAGTTATAGGCAAAATACTTTTCACGTTCAATGTAGGGCACAACTTGTACGAAAAATCCAATTTCATTTTTTCCACATTCTTATGTGAGAGAGTTGTGGAGCATGGAAAAAAATCAATTTAGGCACAAGAATCGTTTAGAAATGTTTTTCGGGCTAAGAATTATGCCAAAAACACTTTTCAACTTCTATGCAGGGCACAACAGGTACGAAAAATCCGACTTCATTTTTTTCCCATTCAGACTTCAGGAATTTGTTGAGCGTGGAAAAATGACACTTGAGGCGCACGAATCAATCAGAAATGTTTTCCGAGATGAGAGTTATGGGCAAAATACTTTTCACGTTCAATGTAGGCACTACGTCTACGAAAAATCCAACTTCATTTTTTCCACATTCGACGTGACGAAGCCGTAGAGCATGGAAAAAAACCACTTTAGGCACAACAATCGTTTAGAAATATTTTTTGGGCTAAGAGTTATGCCAAAAACACTTTTCGGCTTCTATGGAGGCACTACCCGGTACGAAAAATCCGACATTATTTTTTATCCCATTCGGACTTGAGTAATCTGTTGAGCATGGAAAAATGCCACTTAAGGTGCAAGAATCAATCGAAATCTTTTCAAAGATAATAATTATGGGCAAAATACTTTTCACGTTCAATGTAGAGCACTGCTTGTATGAAAAATCCAACTTCATTTTTTCCACATTCTAACTTGACTAAGCAGTGGAGGATAGATTAAAACAACTTTCGACACAAGAATCGTTTTGAAATTTTTTTCGGGCTAAGAGTTATGCCAAAAACACTTTTCGGCTTCTATGGAGGGCACAACCGCTACGAAAAATCCGACATTATTTTTTTCCCATTCGGACTTGAGTAATCTGTTGAGCATGGAAAAAAACCACTTTAGGCGCACGAATCAATCGAAATCTTTTTCGATATAGTAATTATAGGCAAAGTACTTTTCACGTTCAATGTAGGGCCTTGCTTGTACGAAAAATCCAACTTCATTTTTTCCACATTCTAACGTGATTCGAGTTGTGGAGGGTGGATTAAAACAACTTTCGGCACAAGAATCGTTTAGAAATGTTTTTCGGGCTAAGAGTTATGCCAAAAACATTTTTCAACTTCTATGGAGGGCACAACTGGTACGAAAAATCCGACATTATTTTTTTCCCATTCGGACTTGAGTAATCTGTTGAGCATGGGAAAATGCCACTTTAGGTGCAAGAATCAATCGAAATTTTTTTCGAGATAAAAGTTATAGGCAAAATATTTTTCACGTTCAATGTAGGGCACTACTTGTACGAAAAATCCAACTTCATTTTTTCCACATTCGGACGTGACTGAGCCGTGGAGGATGGATTAAACCACTTTCGGCACAAGAATCGTTTAGATAAGTTTTTCGGGCTAAGAGTTATACTAAAAAATACTTTTCAGCTTCTATGGAGGTCAGAACTGGTACGAAAAATCCCAATCATTTTTTCCATTTGGACTTGACGAATATGTTGAACATGGAAAAATGCCACTTGAGGCGCAAGAATCAATCAGAAATGTTTTCCGAGATAAGAGTTATGGGCAAAATACTTTTCACGTTCAATGTAGGGCACTACTTGTACGAAAAATCCAACTTCATTTTTTCCACATTCGACATGAGAGAGGCTGTGGAGCATGGAAAAAAACCACTTCTAGGCACAAGAATCGTTTTAGAAATGTTTTTCGGGCTAAGAGTTATGCCAAAAACACTTTTCAGCTTCTATGGAGGGCACAACTGTTACGAAAAATCCGACATTATTATTGTCCCATTCAGACTTGAGTAATCTGCTGAGCATGGAAAAATGCTACATTAGGTGCAAGAATCAATCAGTAATGTTTTCCGAGATAATTGTTATGGGCAAAATACTTTTCACGTTCAATGTAGGGCACTACGTGTACGAAAAATCGAACTTAATTTTTTCTACATCATGACGTGACGGGGCTGTAGAGCATGGAAAAAAAAATACTTTAAGCACAAGAATCGCTTAGAAATGTTTTTCGGGCTAAGAGTTATGCGAAAAACACTTTTCAACTTCTATGAAAGGCACAACTGGTACGAAAAATCCGACTTCATTTTTTTCCCATTCAGACTTCAGGAATCTATTGAGCATGGAAAAATGACACTTGAGGCGCAAGAATCAATCAGAAATGTTTTCCGAGATAAGAGTTATGGGCAAAATACTTTTCACGTTCAATGTAGGGCACAACTTGTACGAAAAATCCAAATTCATTTTTTCCACATTCTGACGTGACGAAGCGGTAGAGCATGGAAAAAAATCACTTTAGGCACAAGAACCGTTTAGAAATGTTTTTCGAGCAAAGAGTTATGCCAAAAACACTTTTCAGCTTCTATGGAGGGCACAACTGGTACGAAAAATCCGACATCATTTTTTTCCCATTCGGACTTGAGTAATCTGTTGAGCATGGAAAAATGCCACTTTAGGTGCAAGAATCAATCAGAAATCTTTTTCGAGATAATAATTATTGGCAAAATATTTTTCACGTTCAATGTAGGGCACTGCTAGTACGAAGAATCCAACTTCATTTTTCCCACATTTTAACGTGACTGAGCTGTGGAGGATGGATTAAAACAACTTTCGACACAAGAATCGTTTAGAAATGTTTTTCGAGCAAAGAGTTATGCCACAAACATTTTTCAGCTTCTATGGAGGGCACAACTGGTACGAAAAATCCGACATCATTTTTATCCCATTCGGACTTAAGTAATCTGTTGAGCATGGGAAAATGCCACTTTAGGTGCAAGAATCAATCAGAAATGTTTTCCGAGATAAAAGTTATAGGCAAAATACTTTTCACGTTCAATGTAGGGCACTACTTGTACGAAAAATCCAACTTCATTTTTTCCACATTCTGACGTGACTGAGCTGTGGAGGATGGATTAAAACCACTTTCGGCACAAGAATCGTTTAGAAAAGTTTTTCGGGGTAAGAGTTATACTAAAAAATTCTTTTCAGCTTCTATCGAGGTCACAACTGGTACGAAAAATCCGACTTCTTTTTTCCCATTTGAACTTGACGAATATGTTGAACATGGAAAAATGCCACTTGAGGCGCAAGAATCAATCAGAAATGTTTTCCGAGATAAGAGTTATGGGCAAAATACTTTTCACGTTCAATGTAGGGCACAACTTGTACGAAAAATCCAAATTCATTTTTCCACATTCTGACGTGACGAAGCGGTAGAGCATGGAAAAAAACCACTTTAGGTACAAGAATCGTTTAGAAAAGTTTTTCGGGCCAAGAGTTATACTAAAAAATACTTTTCAGCTTATATGGAGGTCACAACTGGTACGAAAAATCCGAATCATTTTTCCCATTTGGACTTGACGAATATGTTGAACATGGAAAACTGCCACATTAGGTGCAAGAATCAATCATAAATGTTTTCCGAGATAATTGTTATGGGCAAACTACTTTTCACGTTCAATGTAGGGCACTACGTGTTCGAAAAATCCAACATCATTTTTTCTACATTATGACATGACGGGGCTGTAGAGCATGGAAAAAAACCCACTTTAGGCACAAGAATCGCTTAGAAATGTTTTTCGGGCTAAGAGTTATGCCAAAAACACTTTTCAGCTTCTATGGAGGGCACAACTGTTACGAAAAATCCGACATTATTTTTTTCCCATTCGGACTTGAGTAATCTGTTGAGCATGGAAAAATGCCACATTAGGTGCAAGAATCAATCAGAAATGTTTTCCAAGATAATAGTTATGGGCAAAATACTTTTCACGTTCAATGTTGGGCACTACGTGTACGAAAAATCCAACTTCATTTTTTCTACATTATGACGTGACGGGGCTGTAGAGCATGGAAAAAAACCACTTTAGGCACAAGAATCGTTTAGAAATGTTTTTCGGGCTAAGAGTTATGCCAAAAACACTTTTCAACTTCAATGAAGGGCACAACTAGTACGAAAAATCCGACTTCATTTTTTTCCCATTCGGACTTGCGGAATCTATTGAGCATGGAAAAATGACAATTGAGGCGCAAGAATCAATCAGAAATGTTTTCCGAGATAAGAGTTATGGGCAAAATACTTTTCACATTCAATGTAGGGCACAACTTGTACGATAAATTCAAATTCATTTTTTCCACATTCCGACGTGACGAAGCGGTAGAGCATGGGAAAAAAACCACTTGAGGCACAAGAATCGTTTAGTAATGTTTTTCGAGCAAAGAGTTATGCCAAAAACACTTTTCAGCTTCTATGGAGGGCACTTTATTACGAAAAATCCGACATCATTTTTTTCCCATTCGGACTTGAGTAATCTGTTGAGCATGGAAAAATGCCACATTAGGTGCAAGATTCAATCAGAAATGTTTTCCGAGATAATAGTTATGGGCAAAAAACTTTTCACGTTCAATGTAGGGCACTACGTGTACGAAAAATCCAACTTCATTTTGTCTACATTATGACGTGACGGGGCTGTAGAGCATGGAAAAAAAACCACTTTAGGCACAAGAATCGCTTAGAAATGTTTTTCGGGCTAAGAGTTATGCTAAAAACACTTTTCAACTTCTATGAAGGGCACAACTGGTACGAAAAATCCGACTTCATTTTTTTTCCCATTCAGACTTTAGGAATCTTTTGAGCATGGAAAAATGACACTTGAGGCGCAAGAATTAATCAGAAATGTTTTCCGAGATAAGAGTTATGGGCAAAATACTTTTCACGTTCAACGTAGGGCACAACTTGTACGAAAAATCCAAATTCATTTTTCCACATTCTGACGTGACGAAGCGGTTGAGCATGGAAAAAAACCACTTTAGGTACAAGAATCGTTAAGAAATGTTTTTCGAGCAAAGAGTTATGCCAAAAACACTTTTCGGCTTCTATGTAGGGCACAACTGGTACGAAAAATCCAACATCATTTTTTTCCCATTCGGACTTGAGTAATCAGTTGAGCATGGAAAAATGCCACATTAGGTGCAAGAATCAATCAGAAATGTTTTCCGAGATAATAGTTATGGGCAAAATACTTTTCACGTTCAATGTAGGGCACAACTTGTACGAAAAATCCAACTTCATTTTTTCCACATTCTTATGTGAGAGAGTTGTGGAGCATGCAAAAAAACCACTTTAGGCACAAGAATCGTTTAGAAATGCTTTTCGAGCAAAAAGTTATGCCAAAAACACTTTTCAGCTTCTTTGGAGGGCACAACTGGTACGAAAAACCCGACATCATTTTTTTCCCATTCGGACTTGAGTAATCTGTTGAGCATGGACAAAATACCACTTTAGGTGCAAGAATCAATCTGAAATGTTTTTCCGAGATAATAGTTATAGGCAAAATACTTTTCACATTCAATGTAGGGCACTACTTGTACTAAAAATCCATATTCCTTATTTTTACATTCTGACGTGACTGAGCGGTGGAAGATGGATTAAAACCACTTTCGGCACAAGAATCGTTTAGAAATGTTTTTCGGGCTAAGAGTTATTCAAAAAAATACTTTTCAGCTTCTATGGAGGTCACAACTGGTACGACAAATCCAACTTCATTTTTCCCATTTCGACTTGACTAATATGTTGAACATGGAAAAATTGCACTTGAGGCGCAAGAATCATCAAAAATGTTTTCCGAGATAAGAGTTATGCGCAAAATACTTTTCACGTTCAATGTAGGGCACAACTTGTACGAAAAATCCAACTTCATTTTTTCCCCATTCTTATGTGAGAGAGTTGTGGAGCATTGAAAAAAACCACTTTAGGCACAAGAATCGTTTAGAAATGCTTTTCGGGCTAAGAGTTATGCCAAAAACACTTTTCAACTTCTATGCAGTGCACAACTGTTACGAAAAATCCGACTTCATTTTATTCCCATTCAGACTTCAGGAATTTGTTGAGCATGGAAAAATGACACTTGAGGCGCACGAATCAATCATAAATGTTTTCCGAGATAAGAGTTATGGGCAAAATACTTTTTACGTTCAATGTAGGCACTACGTATACGAAAAATCCAACTTCATTTCTTCCACATTCTGACGTGACGAAGCTATAGAGCATGGAAAAAACCACTTTAGGCACAAGAATCGTTTAGAAATGTTTTTCGGTCTAAGAGTTATGCCAAAAACACTTTTCAGCTTCTATGGAGGGCACAACTGGCTCGAAAAATCCGACATCATTTTTTTCCAATTCGGACTTGAGTAATCTATTGAGCATGGAAAAATGCCACTTTAGGCGCAAGGATCAATCAGAAAAGTTTTCCGAGATAAAAGTTATAGGCAAAATACTTTTCACGTTCATTGTAGGCACTACGTCTACGAAAAATCCAAATTCATTTTTTCCAAATTCGACGTGACGAAGCTGTAGAGCATGGGTAAAAACCACATTAGGCACAAGAATCGTTTAGAAATGTTTTTCGAGCAAAGAGTTATGCCAAAAATACTTTTCAGCTTCTATGGAGGGCACAACTGGTACGAAAAATCCGACATCATTTTTTTCCCATTCAGACTTGAGTAATATGTTGAGCATGAAAAATATGCCACTTTAGCTGCAAGAATCAATCAGAAATCTTTTCCGAGATAATAATTATAGGCAAAATACTTTTCCCGTTCAATGTTGGGCATTGCTTGTACGAAAAATCCGACTTTATTTTTTCCACATTCTAACGTGACTGAGCTGTAGAGGATGGATTACAACAACTTTCGGCACAAGAATTGTATAGAAATGTTTTTCGGGCTAAGAGTTATGCCAAAAACACTTTTCAGCTTCCATGGAGGGCACAACTGGTACGAAAAATCCGACATCATTTTTTTACCATTCGGACTTAAGTAATCTGTTGAGCATGGAAAAATCCACTTTAGGTGCAAGATTCAACCAGAAATGTTTTCCGAGATAAAAGTTATAGGCAAAATACTTTTCACGTTCAATGTAGGGCACTACTTGTACGAAAAATTCAACTTCATTTTTTACACATTCTGACGTGACTGAGCTGTGGAGGATGGAAAAAAACCACATTAGGCACAAGAATCATTTAGAAATGTTTTTCGGGCTAAGAGTTGTGCCAAAAAACACTTTTCAACTTCAATGCTGGGCAAAACTGGTACGAAAATCCGACTTCACTTTTTTCCCATTCAGACTTTAGGAATCTGTTTAGCATGGAAAAATAACACTTGAGGCGCAAGAATCAATCAGAAATGTTTTTCGAGATACGAGTTATGGGCAAAATACTTTTCACGTTCAATGTAGGCACTACGTGTACGAAAAATCCAACTTCATTTTTTACACATTCTGACGTGACTGAGCTGTATAGCATGGAAAAAACCACATTAGGCACAAGAATCGTTTAGAAATGATTTTCGGGCTAAGAGTTAGGCCATAAATAGTTTTCAGCTTCTATGGAGGACACAACTGGTACGAAAAATCCAACATCATTTTTTTACCATTCAGACTTGAGTAATCTGTTGAGCATGGAAAAATGCCACTTTAGGTGCAAGAATCAATCAGAAATCTTTTCCGAGATAATAATTATTGGCAAAATACTTTTCTCGTTCAATGTTGGGCACTGCTTGTACGAAAAATCCAAATTATTTTTTCCACATTCTAACGTGTCTGAGCTGTGGAGGATGGATTAAAACAACTTTCGGCACAAGAATTGTTTAAAAATGTTTTTCGGGCTAAGAGTTATGCCAAAAACACTTTTCAGCTTCTATGGAGGGCACAACTGGTATGTAAAATCCGACATCACTTTTTTTTCCAGGACTTGAGTAATCTGTTGAGCATGAAAAAAATACCACTTTAGGTGCAAGAATCAATCAGAAATCTTTTCCGAGATAAAAGTTATCGGCAAAATACTTTTCACGTTCAATGTAGGGCACTACTTGTACGAAAAATTCAACTTCATTTTTTCCACATTCTGACGTGACTGAGCTGTGGAGAATGGATTAAAACCACTTTCGGCACAAGAATCGTTTAGAAAAGTTTTTCGGGCTAAGAGTTATATTAAAAAATACTTTTCAGCTTCTATGGAGGTCACAACTTATACAAAAAATCCGACTTCATTTTATTACCATTCAGACTTGAGTAATCTGTTGAGCATGGAAAAATGCCACATTAGGTGCAAGAATCAATCAGAAATCTTTTCCGAGATAATAATTATTGGCAAAATACTATTCCCGTTCAATGTTGGGCACTTTGCTTATACGAAAAATCCAAATTATTTTTTCCACATTCTAACGTGTCCGAGCTGTGGAGGATGGATTAAAACCACTTTCGGCACAAGAATTGTTTAAAAATGTTTTTCGGGCTAAGAGTTATGCCAAAAACACTTTTCAGCTTCTATGGAGGGCACAACTGGTATGTAAAATCCGACATCATTTTTTTTCCATTTAAACTTGAGTAATCTGTTGAGCATGAAAAAATTGCCACTTGAGGCGCAAGAATCAATCAGAAATATTTTCCGAGATATGAGTTATCGACAAAATACTTTTCACTTTCAATGTAGGGCACTACTTGTACAAAAAATCCAACTTCATTTTTTCCACATTCTGACGTGAGAGAGCTGTGGAGCATAGAATAAAACCACTTTAGGCACAAGAATCGTTTAGAAATGTTTTTCGGGCTAAGAGTTATGCCAAAAACACTTTTCAACTTCTATGCAGGGGCAACTGGCGAGTACGAAAAATCAGACTTCACTTTTTTCCCATTCAGATTTCAGGAATCTATTGAGCATGGAATAATGACACTTGAGGCGCAAGAATCAACCAGAAATGTTTTCCGAGATAAGAGTTATGGGCAAAATACTTTTCACGTTCATTGTAGGCACTACGTTTACGAAAAATCCAACTTCATTTTTTCCACATTCGACGTAACGAAGCTGTAGAGCATGGAAAAAAACCACATTAGGCACAAGAATCGTTTAGAAATGTTTTTCGGGCTAAGAGTTATACCAAACACACTTTTCGGCTTTTATGGAGGGGTCACAATTGGTACGAAAAATCCGACATCATTTTTTTCCCATTCGGACTTGAGTAATATGTTGAGCATGGAAAAATGCCACTTTAGGTGCAAGAATCAATCGAAATGTTTTTCGAGATAATAGTTATAGGCAAAATACTTTTCACGTTCAATGTAGGGCACTACTTGTACGAAAAATCCAACTTCATTTTTTACACATTCTAAAGCGTGGCGAATGTGTAGGATGGATTAAAACCACTTTCGGCACAAGAATCGTTTAGAAAAGTTTTTTCGGGCTAAGAGTTATACAAAAAAATACTTTTCGAACTTCTATGGAGGTCACAACCGATACAAAAAATCCGACTTCATTTTTTCCCATTTGGACTTCACGAATATGTTGAACATGGAAAAATGCCACTTGAGGCGCAAGAATCAATCAAAAATGTTTTCCGAGACATGAGTTATGGGCAAAATACTTTTCACTTTCAATGTAGGGCACTACTTGAACGAAAAATCCAACTTCATTTCTTCCAATTCTACGACGTGACGAAGTCGTATAGCATGGATAAAAACCACATTAGGCACAAGAATCGTTTAAGAACTGTTTTTTCGGGCTAAGAGTTATGCCAAAAACACTTTTCAACTTCAATGCGGGGGCACAACCGGGTACGAAAATCGGACTTCATTTTTTTCCTATTCGGATTTCGGGAATCTATTGAGCATGGAAAAATGACACTTGAGGCGTAAGAATCAATCAGAAATATTTTCCGAGATAAGAGTTATGGGCAAAATACTTTTCACGTTCATTGTAGGCACTGCGTCAACGAAAAATCCAACTTCATTTTTTCCACATTCTGACGTGAAGAAGCTGTAGAGCATGGAAAAAAACCACATTAGGCACAAGAATCGTTTAGAAAAGTTTTTCGGGCTAAGAGTTATACTAAAAAATACTTTTCAGCTTCTATGGTGGTCACAAAGTCGATCCAAAAAATCCGACTTCATTTTTCCCATTTGGAATTGATGAATATGTTGAGCATGGAAAAATAACACTTGAGGCGCAAGAATCAATTCGAAATGTTTTCCGAGATACGAGTTATGGGCAAAATACTTTTCACGTTCAATGTAGGGCACTACTTGTCCGAAAAATCCAACTTCATTTTTTCCTCATTATAAAGTGACGGGGTTGTAGAGCATGGGAAAAAAAACCACTTTAGGCACAAGAATCGTTTAGAAATGTTTTTCGGGCAAAGATTTATGCCTAAAACACTTTTCGACTTCTATGCAGGGCATAACTGGTACGAAAAATCCGACATCATTTTTTTCCCATTCGGACTTGTGGTATTTGTTGAGCATGGAAAAATGCCACTTTAGGGGAAATAATCAATGAGAAATGTTTTTCGAGATAAGAGTTATGGGCAAAATACTTTTCACGTTCAATGTAGGGCACTACGTGTACGAAAATTCCAACTTCATTTTTTCCACATTATGATGTGACGGGGCTGTAGAGGATGGATTAAAACCACTTTCGGGACAAGAATCGTTTAGAAATCTTTTTTCGGGCTACGAGTTATAAAAAGAATACTTTTCAACTTCTATGGAGGTCACAACCTGGTACGAAAAGCCGAAATCATTTTTCCCATTTGGACTTGACGAATATGTTGAACATGGAAAAATTCCACTTCGGGCGCACGAATCAATCGAAATGTTTTCCGAGATAAGAGTTATGTGCAAAATACTTTTCACGTTCAATGTAGGGGACTACTTGTACGAAAAATCCAACTTCATTTTTTCCACATTATGACATGATTAAGCTGTGGAGGATGGATTAAAACCACTATCGGCACAAGAATCATTTAAAAAAGTTTTTCGGGCTAAGAGTTATACTAAAAAATACTTTTCAGCTTCAATGGAGGTCACAACTGGTACGAAAAATCCGACTTCATTTTTTTCCCATTCGGACTTGACGAATATGTTGAACATGGAAAAATGCCACTTGAGGCGCAAGAATCAATCAGAAATGTTTTCCGAGATAAGAGTTATGTGCAGAATAATTTTCACGTTCAATGTAGGGCACTACTTGTACGAAAAAATCCAACTTCATTTTTTCCTCATTATGACGTGACGGGGGCTGTAGAGCATGGAAAAAAACCACTTAAGGCACAAGAATTGTTTAGAAATGTTTTTCGGGCTAAGAGTTATGCCAAAAACACTTTTCAACTTCTATGCGGGAGCACTAACCGGTACGAAAAATCCGACTTCATTTTTCTCCCATTTCGACTTCGGGGAATCTGTTGAGCTTGGAAAAATGACACTTGAGGCGCAAGAATCAATTAGAAATGTTTTCGGAGATAGGAGTTGTGGGCAAAATACTTTTTACGTACAATGTAGGCACTACGTGTACGAAAAATCCAACTTCATCTTTTCCACATTCTGACGTGACGAAGCTGTAGAGCATGGAAAAAACCACTTTAGGCACAAGAATCGCTTAGAAATGTTTTTCGGGCTAAGAGTTATGCCAAAAACACTTTTCAGCTTTTATAGAGGGCACAACTGGTACGAAAAATCCGACATTATTTTTTTCCCATTCGGACTTGAGTAATATGTTGAGCATGGAAAAATGCCACTTTAGGTGCAAGAATCAATCAGAAATGTTTTCCGAGATAATAGTTATAGGCAAAATACTTTTCACGTTCAATGTAGGGCACTACTTGTACGAAAAATCCAACTTCATTTTTTACACATTCTAACGTGAGCTAGTTGTGTAGGATGGATTAAAACCACTTTCGGCACAAGAATCGTTTAGAAAAGTTTTTCGGGCTAAGAGTTATACAAAAAAATACTTTTTAGCTTCTATGGAGGTCACAACTGATACAAAAAATCCGACTTCATTTTTCCCATTTGGACTTCACGAATATGTTGAACATGGAAAAATGCCACTTGAGGCGCAAGAATCAATCAAAAATGTTTTCCGAGACATGAGTTATGGGCAAAATACTTTTCACTTTCAATGTAGGGCACTACTTGTACGAAAAATCCAACTTCATTTCTTCCAATTTCTGACGTGACGAAGCTGTATCGCATGGAAAAAACCACATTAGGCACAAGAATCGTTTAGAACTGTTTTTCGGGCTAAGAGTTAAGCCAAAAACACTTTTCAACTTCTATGCAGGGCACAACTGGTACGAAAAATCAGACTTCATTTTTTTCCTATTCAGATTTCAGGAATCTATTGAGCATGGAAAAATGACACTTGAGGCGCAAGAATCAATCAGAAATATTTTCCGAGATAAGAGTTATGGGCAAAATACTTTTCACGTTCATTGTAGGCACTGCGTCTACGAAAAATCCAACTTCATTTTTTCCACATTCTGACGTGACGAAGCTGTAGAGCATGGAAAAAAACCACATTAGGCACAAGAATCGTTTAGAAAAGTTTTTCGGGCTAAGAGTTATACTAAAAAAATACTTTTCAGCTTCTATGGTGGTCACAACTGATCCAAAAAATCCGACTTCATTTTTCACATTTGGAATTGATGAATATGTTGAGCATGGAAAAATAACACTTGAGGCGCAAGAATCAATCAGAAATGTTTTCCGAGATACGAGTTATGGGCAAAATACTTTTCACGTTCAATGTAGGGCACTACTTGTCCGAAAAATCCAACTTCATTTTTTTCACATTATGAAGTGACGGGGCTGTAGAGCATGGGAAAAAAAACCACTTTAGGCACAAAAATCGTTTAGAAATGTTTTTCGGGCAAAGATTTATGCCTAAAACACTTTTCAGCTTCTATGCAGGGCATAACTGGTACGAAAAATCCGACATCATTTTTTTCCCATTCGAACTTGTGGTATTTGTTGAGCATGGAAAAATGCCACTTTAGGGGAAAGAATCAATGAGAAATGTTTTTCGAGATAAGAGTTATGGGCAAAATACTTTTCACGTTCAATGTAGGGCACTACGTGTACGAAAATTCCAACTTCATTTTTTCCACATTATGATGTGACGGGGCTGTAGAGGATGGATTAAAACCACTTTCGGGACAAGAATCGTTTAGAAATCTTTTTCGGGCTACGAGTTATACAAAGAATACTTTCAACTTCTATGGAGGTCACAACTGGAACGAAAACTCCGAAATCATTATTCCCATTTGGACTTGACGAATATGTTGAACATGGAAAAATTCCACTTCAGGCGCACGAATCAATCAGAAATGTTTTCCGAGATAAGAGTTATGTGCAAAATACTTTTCACGTTCAATGTAGGGGACTACTTGTACGAAAATTCCAACTTCAATTTTTCCACATTATGACATGATTAAGCTGTGGAGGATGGATTAAAACCACTATCGGCACAAGAATCGTTTAAAAAAGTTTTTCGGGCAAAGAGTTATACTAAAAAATACTTTTCGGCTTCAATGGAGGTCACAACCGGGTACGAAAAATCCGACTTCATTTTTTTCCCATTCGGACTTGACCAATATGTTGAACATGGAAAAATGCCACTTGAGGCGCAAAAATCAATCGAAATGTTTTCCGAGATAAGAGTTATGTGCGAAATAATTTTCACGTTCAATGTAAGGGCCCTACTTGCACGAAAAATCCAACTTCATTTTTTCCTTATTATGACGTGACTGGGGCTGTAGAGCATGGAAAAAAAAACCACTTAAGGCACAAGAATTGTTTAGAAATGTTTTTCGGGCTAAGAGTTATGCCAAAAACACTTTTCAACTTCTATGCATGGCACAACTGGTACGAAAAATCCGACTTCATTTTTTTCCCATTTCGACTTCAGGAATCTGTTGAGCTTGGAAAAATGACACTTGAGGCGCGAGAATCAATTAGAAATGTTTTCGGAGATAAGAGTTGTGGGCAAAATACTTTTTACGTACAATGTAGGCACTACGTGTACGAAAAATCCAACTTCATCTTTTCCACATTCTAACGTGATCGAAGCCGTAGAGCATGGAAAAAAACCACTTTAGGCACAAGAATCGCTTAGAAATGTTTTTCGGGCTAAGAGTTATGCCAAAAACACTTTTCGGCTTTTATGAGAGCACTGGCCAGTACGAAAAATCCGACATTATTTTTTTTCCCATTCGGACTTGAGTAATATGTTGAGCATGGAAAAATGCCACTTTAGGTGCAAGAATCAATCGAAATGTTTTCCGAGATAATAGTTATAGGCAAAATACTTTTCACGTTCAATGTAGGGCACTACTTGTACGAAAAATCCAACTTCATTTTTTACACATTCTAACGTGACTGAGCTGTGTAGGATGGATTAAAACCACTTTCGGCACAAGAATCGTTTAGAAAAGTTTTTCGGGCTAAGAGTTATACAAAAAATACTTTTTTAGCTTCTATGGAGGTCACTAACCGATACAAAAAATCCGACTTCATTTTTTCCCATTTGGACTTCACGAATATGTTGAACATGGAAAAATGCCACTTGAGGCGCAAGAATCAATCAAAAATGTTTTCCGAGACATGAGTTATGGGCAAAATACTTTTCACTTTCAATGTAGGGCACTACTTGTACGAAAAATCCAACTTCATTTCTTCCAATTTCTGACGTGACGACGCTGTATAGCATGGAAAAAACCACATTAGGCACAAGATTCGTTTAGAACTGTTTTTCGGGCTAAGAGTTATGCCAAAAACACTTTTCAACTTCTATGCGGGGGCACAACCGGTACAAAAATCGGACTTCATTTTTTTCCTATTCGGATTTCGGGAATCTATTGAGCATGGAAAAATGACACTTGAGGCGCAAGAATCAATCGAAATATTTTTCGAGATAAGAGTTATGGGCAAAATACTTTTCACGTTCATTGTAGGCACTGCGTCTACGAAAAATCCAACTTCATTTTTTCCACATTCGACGTGATCGAAGGCGTAGAGCATGGAAAAAAACCACATTAGGCACAAGAATCGTTTAGAAAAGTTTTTCGGGCTAAGAGTTATACTAAAAAAATACTTTTCAGCTTCTATGGTGGTCACAACTGATCCAAAAAATCCGACTTCATTTTTCACATTTGGAATTGATGAATATGTTGAGCATGGAAAAATAACACTTGAGGCGCAAGAATCAATCAGAAATGTTTTCCGAGATACGAGTTATCGGCAAAATACTTTTCACGTTCAATGTAGGGCACTACTTGTCCGAAAAATCTAACTTCATTTTTTTCACATTATGAAGTGACGGGGCTGTAGAGCATGGGAAAAAAAACCACTTTAGGCACAAAAATCGTTTAGAAATGTTTTTCGGGCAAAGATTTATGCCTAAAACACTTTTCGCCTTCTATGCGGGGCATAACCTGGTACGAAAAATCCGACATCATTTTTTTCCCATTTGGACTTGTGGTATTTGTTGAGCATGGAAAAATGCCACTTTAGGGGAAAGAATCAATGAGAAATGTTTTTCGAGATAAGAGTTATGGGCAAAATACTTTTCACGTTCAATGTAGGGCACTACGTGTACGAAAATTCCAACTTCATTTTTTCCACATTATGATGTGACGGGCTGTAGAGGATGGATTAAAACCACTTTCGGGACAAGAATCGTTTAGAAATCTTTTTCGGGCTACGAGTTATACAAAGAATACTTTTCAACTTCTATGGAGGTCACAACTGGAACGAAAACTCCGAAATCATTATTCCCATTTGGACTTGACGAATATGTTGAACATGGAAAAATTCCAGTTCGGGCGCACGAATCAATCGAAATGTTTTTCGAGATAAGAGTTATGTGCAAAATACTTTTCACGTTCAATGTAGGGGACTACTTGTACGAAAAATCCAACTTCATTTTTTCCACATTATGACATGATTAAGCTGTGGAGGATGGATTAAATCCACTATCGGCACAAGAATCGTTTAAAAAACATTTTCGGGCTAAGAGTTATACTAAAAATACTTTTCAGCTTCAATGGAGGTCACAACCCAAGTACGAAAAATCCGACTTCATTTTTTTTCCCATTCGGACTTGACCAATATGTTGAACATGGAAAAATGCCACTTGAGGCGCAAGAATCAATCGAAATGTTTTCCGAGATAAGAGTTATGTGCGCAGAATAATTTTCACGTTCAATGTAGGGCACTACTTGTACGAAAAATCCAACTTCATTTTTTTGACGTGACGTGAAGCTGTAGAGCATGGAAAAAAACCACTTAAGGCACAAGAATCGCTTAGAAATGTTTTTCGGGCTAAGAGTTATGCCAAAAACACTTTTCGGCTTTTATAGAGGGCAACCTGGCGTACGAAAAATCCGACATCATTTTTTTCCCATTCGGACTTGAGTAATATGTTGAGCATGGAAAAATGCCACTTTAGGTGCAAGAATCAATCAGAAATGTTTTCCGAGATAATAGTTATAGGCAAAATACTTTTCACGTTCAATGTAGGGCACTACTTGTACGAAAAATCCAACTTCATTTTTTACACATTCTAACGTGGTCGAGTTGTGTAGGATGGATTAAAACCACTTTCGGCACAAGAATCGTTTAGAAAAGTTTTTCGGGCTAAGAGTTATACAAAAAAATACTTTTTAGCTTCTATGGAGGTCACAACTGATACAAAAAATCCGACTTCATTTTTCCCATTTGGACTTCACGAATATGTTGAACATGGAAAAATGCCACTTGAGGCGCAAGAATCAATCAAAAATGTTTTCCGAGACATGAGTTATGGGCAAAATACTTTTCACTTTCAATGTAGGGCACTACTTGTACGAAAAATCCAACTTCATTTTTTCCAATTTCGACGTGACGAAGTTTGTATAGCATGGAAAAAAACCACATTAGGCACAAGAATCGTTAAGAAATGTTTTTCGGACTCAGAGTTATGCCAAAACCAGTTGTCAGCTTCTATGGAGGACACAACTGGTACGAAAAATCCGACATCATTTTTTTGCCATTCGAGACTTGAGTAATCTGTTGAGCATGAAAAAAATGCCACTTTAGGGGCAAGAATCAATCGAAATCTTTTCCGAGATAAAAGTCATAGGCAAAATACTTTTCACGTTCAATGTAGGGCACTGCGTCTACGAAAAATCCAACTTCATTTTTTCCACATTCGACGTGACGAAGTCGTAGAGCATGGAAAAAAAACCACATTAGGCACAAGAATCGTTTAGAAAAGTTTTTCGGGCTAAGAGTTATACTAAAAAATACTTTTCGGCTTCTATGGTAGTCACTGTGATCCAAAAAATCCGACTTCATTTTTCCCATTTGGACTTGATGAATATGTTGAGCATGGAAAAATAACACTTGAGGCGCAAGAATCAATCAGAAATGTTTTCCGAGATACGAGTTATGGGCAAAATACTTTTCACGTTCAATGTAGGGCACTAATTGTCCGAAAAATCCAACTTCATTTTTTCCACATTATGAAGTGACGGGGCTGTAGAGCATGGGAAAAAAAACCACTTTAGGCACAAGAATCGTTTAGAAATGTTTTTCGGGCAAAGATTTATGCCTAAAACACTTTTCGACTTCTATGCGGGGCATAACCGGGTACGAAAAATCCGACATCATTTTTTTCCCATTCGGACTTGTGGTATTTGTTGAGCATGGAAAGATGCCACTTTAGGGGAAAGAATCAATGAGAAATGTTTTCCGAGATAAGAGCTATGGGCAAAATAGTTTTCACGTTCAATGTAGGGCACTACGTGTACGAAAATTCCAACTTCATTTTTTCCACATTATGATGTGACGGGGCTGTAGAGGATGGATTAAAACCACTTTCGGGAGAAGAATCATTTAGAAATCTTTTTCGGGCTACCAGTTATACAAAGAATACTTTTCAACTTCTATGGAGGTCACAATGCGAGTACGAAAACTCCGAAATCATTTTTTCCCATTTGGACTTGACGAATATGTTGAACATGGAAAAATTCCACTTCAGGCGCACGAATCAATCAGAAATGTTTTCCGAGATAAGAGTTATGTGCAAAATACTTTTCACGTTCAATGTAGGGGACTACTTGTACCAAAAATCCAACTTCATTTTTTCCACATTATGACATGATTAAGGTGTGGAGGATGGATTAAAACCACTATCGGCACAAGAATCGTTTAAAAAAGTTTTTCGGGGAAAGAGTTATACTAAAAAATACTTTTCAGCTTCAATGGAGGTCACAACTGGTACGAAAAATCCGACTTCATTTTTTCCCATTCGGACTTGACGAATATGTTGAACATGGAAAAATGCCACTTGAGGCGCAAGAATCAATCAGAAATGTTTTCCGAGATAAGAGTTATGTGCAGAATAATTTTCACGTTCAATGTAGGGCACAACTTGTACGAAAAATCCAACTTCATTTTTTCCTCATTATGACGTGACGGGGCTGTAGAGCATGGAAAAAAAACCACTTAAGGCACAAGAATTGTTTAGAAATGTTTTTCGGGCTAAGAGTTATGCCAAAAACACTTTTCAACTTCTATGCGGGCTGGCACCAGTACGAAAAATCCGACTTCATTTTTTTTCCATTTCGACTTCAGGAATCTGTTGAGCTTGGAAAAATGACACTTGAGGCGCGAGAATCAATTAGAAATGTTTTCGGAGATAAGAGTTGTGGGCAAAATACTTTTTACGTAGAATGTAGGCACTACGTGTACGAAAAATCCAACTTCATCTTTTCCACATTCGACGTGTGAAGGCTGTAGAGCATGGAAAAAACCACTTTAGGCACAAGAATCGCTTAGAAATGTTTTTCGGGCTAAGAGTTATGCCAAAAACACTTTTCGGCTTCTATGGAGATCTGTTGAGCATGGAGATCCGGTGATCATTTTTTTCCCATTCGGACTTGAGTAATCTGTTGAGCATGGAAAAATGCCACTTTAGGTGCAAGAATCAATCAGAAATATTTTCCGAGATAAAAGTTATAGGCAATATTCTTTTCACGTTCAATGTAGGGCACTACTTGTACGAAAAATTCAACTTCTTTTGTTTCCACATTCGACGTGATTGAGTTGTGGAGGATGGATTAAAACCACTACGGCACAAGAATCATTTAAAAAACTTTTTCGGGCTAAGAGTTATACTAAAAATTACTTTTCGGCTTCAATGGAGATCACAACTGGTACGAAGAATCCGAATTCATTTTTTTCCCATTTGGACTTGACGAATATGTTGAACATGGAAAAATGCCACTTGAGGCGCAAGAATCAATCGAAATGTTTTCCGAGATAAGAGTTATGTGCAAAATACTTGTACGAAAAATCCAACTTCATTTTTTCCCCATTATGACGTGACGGGGCTGTAGAGCATGGAAAAAAACCACTTTAGGCAAAAGAATCATTTAGAAATGTTTTTCGGGCTTAGATTTATGCCAAAAACACTTTTCAACTTTTATGCAGGGCAGAACTGGTTTGAAAAATCCGAATTCATTTTTTTCCCATTTGGACTTGACGAATATGTTGAACATGGAAAAATGCCACTTGAGGCGCAAGAATCAATTAGAAATGTTTTCCGAGATAAGAGTAATGGGCAAAATACTTTTCACTTTCAATGTAGGGCACTACGTGTACGAAAAATCCAACTTCATTTTTTCCACATTATGATGTGACGGGGCTGTAGAGCATGGAAAAAAACCACTTTAGGCACAAGAATCGCTTAGAAATTTTTTCGGGCTAAGAGTTATGCCAAAAACACTTTTAAGCTTCTACGGAGAGCACAACTGGCACGAATAATCCGACATCATTATTTTCCTATTCGGACTTGAGTAATCTATTGAGCATGGAAAAATGCCACTTTAGGGCGCAAGGATCAATCATAAACGTTTTCCGAGATAAAAGTTATAGGCAAAATACTTTTCACGTTCAATGTAGGGCACTACTTGTACGAAATATCCAACTTCATTTTTCCACATTCTGACGTGACTGAGTTGTGGAGGATGGATTAAAACCACTTTCGGCACAAGAATCGTTTAGAAATCTTTTTCGGGCTAAGAGTTATACTAAAAAATACTTTTCGGCTTCTATGGAGGTCACAACTGGTACGAAAAATCCGACTTCATTTTTCCCATTTGGACTTGACGAATATGTTGAACATGGAAAAATGCCGCTTGAGGCGCAAGAATCAATCAGACATGTTTTCCAATATAAGAATTATGTGCAAAATACTTTTCACGTTCAATGTAGGGCACTACTTGTACGAAAAATCCAACTTCATTTTTTCCACATTATGACGTGACGGGGCTGTAGAGCATGAAAAAACAACAACTTTAGGCATAAGAATTGTTTATAAATGTTTTTCGGGCTAAGAGTTATGCCAAAAACTCTTTTCAACTTCTATGGAGGGCACTAACCGGTACGAAAAATCCGACTTCATTTTTTTCCCATTTAGACTTCGGGGAATTCGTTGAGCATGGAAAAATGACACTTGAGGTGCAAGAATCAATCATAAATGTTTTCCGAGATAAATGTTATAGGCAAAATACTTTTCACAGTCAATGTAGGGCACTACATGTACGAAAAATTCAACTTCATTTTTTCCACATTCTGACGTGACTGAGCTGCGGAGGATGGATTAAAACCACTATCGGCACAAGAATCATTTAAAAAAGTTTTTCGGGCTAAGAGTTATACTAAAAAAATACTTTTCAGCTTCAATGGAGGTCACAACTGGTACGAAAAGTCCGACTTCATTTTTGTCCCATTCGGACTTGACGAATATGTTGACCATGGAAAAATGCCACTTGAGGCGCAAGAATCAATCAGAAATGTTTATCCGAGATAAGAGTTATGTGCAAAATACTTTTTACGTTCAATGTAGGGCACTACTTGTACGAAATATCCAACTTCATTTTTTCTACATTATGACGTAACGGGGCTGTAGAGCATGGAAAAAAAACTACTTTAAGCACCAGAATTATTTTGAAATGTTCTTCGGGCAAAGATTTCTGCCAAAAAGACTTTTCAGCTTCTATGCAGGGCACAACTGGTACGAAAAATCCGACATTATTTTTTTCCAATTCGGACTTTTGGTATCTGTTGAGCATGGAAAAATGACACTTTAGGGGAAAGAATCAATGAGAAATGTTTTCCGAGATAAGAGTTATGGGAAAAATACTTTTCACGTTCAATGTAGGGCACTACGTGTACGAAAAATCCAACTTCATTTTTTCCACATTATGACGTGACGAGGCTGTAGAGCATGGAAAAAAAACACTTTAGGCACAAGAATCGTTTTGAATTGTTTTTCGGACTAAGAGTTATGCCAAAAACACTTTTCAGCTTCTATGAAGGGCACAACTGGCACGAAAAATCCGACATCATTTTTTTCCCATTCAGATTTGAGTAATCTATTGAGCATGGAAAAATGCCAATTTAGGAGCAAGGATCAATCAGAAACGTTTTCCGAGATAAAAGTTATAGGCAAAATACTTTTCACGTTCAATGTATGGCACTACTTTTACGAAAAATCCAACTTCATTTTTCCCACATTCTAAGGTTACTAAGCTGTGGAGGATGGATTAAAACCACTTTCGGCACAAGTATCGTTTGGAAATGTTTTTCGAGCTAAGAGTTATGCCAAAAACATTTTTCAACTTCTATGCAGGGCACAACTGGTACGAAAAACCAGACTTCATTTTTTTCCCATTCAGACTTTAGGAATCTATTGAGCGTGGAAAAATGACACTTAAGGAGCAAGAATCAATCAGAAATGTTTTCCGAGATAAGAGATATGGGTAAAATACTTTTCACGTTCATTGTAGGCACTACGTCTACGAAAAATTCAACTTCATTTTTTCCACATTCTGACGTGACGAAGCTGTAGAGCAGTGGAAAAAAACCACATTAGGCACAATAATCGTTTCGAAATGTTTTTCGAGCAAAGAGTTATGCCAAAAATACTTTTCAGCTTCTATGGAGGGCACAACTGGTACGAAATATCTGATTTCATTTTTCCCATTTGGACTTGACGAATATGTTGAACATGGAAAAATGCCACTTGAGGCGCAAGAAGCAATCAGAAATGTTTTCCGAGATAAGAGTTATGTGCAAAATACTTTTCATGTTCAATGTAGGGCACCACTTGTACGAAAAATCCAACTTCATTTTTTCCACATTATGACGTGACGGGGATGTAGAGCATGGAAAAAAACCACATTAGCCACAAGAATCGTTTAGAACTGTTTTTCGGGCAAAGATTTATGCCAAAACACTTTTCAGCTTCTATGCAGGGCATAACTGGTACGAAAAATCCGACATCATTTTTTTCCCATTCGGACTTGAGGTATTTGTTGAGCATGGAAAAATGCCACTTTAGGGGAAAGAATCAATGAGAAATGTTTTCCGAGATAAGAGTTATGGGCAAAATACTTTTTACGTTCAATGTAGGCACTACGTGTACGAAAAATCCAACTTAATTTTTTCCACATTCTGACGTGACGAAGCTGTAGAGCAAGAAAAAAACCAGTTTAGGCACAAATATCGCTTAGAAATGTTTTTCGTGCTAAGAGTTATGCCAAAAACACTTCTCAGCTTCTATGGAGGACACAACTGGTACGAAAAATCGAACATCATTTTTTTCCCATTCGGACTTGAGTAATCTGTTGAGCATGGAAAAATGCCACATTAGGTGCATGAATCAATCAGAAATATTTTTCAAGATAAAAGTTATAGGCAAAATACTTTTCACGTTCAATGTAGTGACTACTTGTACGAAAAATTCAACTTCATTTTTTCCACATTCTGACGTGACTGAGCTATGGAGGATAGATTAAAACCACTATCGGCACAAGAATCGTTAAAAAAAGTTTTTCGGGCTAAGAGTTATACTAAAAAATACTTTTGAGCTTCAATGGAGGTCACAACTGGTACGAAAAATCCGACTTCATTTTTTTCACATTCGGACTTGACGAATATGTTGAACTTGGAAAAATGCCACTTGAGGCGCATGAATCAATCAGAAATGTTTTCCGAGATAAGAGTTATGTGCAAAATAATTTTCACGTTCAATGTAGGACACTACTTGTACGAAAAATCCAACTTCATTCTTTCCACATTATGACGTGACGGGGCTGTAGAGCATGAAAAAAAAACCACTTAAGGCACAAGAATTGTTTAGAAATGTTTTTCGGGCTAAGAGTTATGCCAAAAACACTTTTCAACTTCTATGCAGGGCACAACTGGTACGAAAAATCCGACTTCATTTTTTTCCCATTTCGAGTTCAGGAATCTGTTGAGCTTGGAAAAATGACACTTGAGGCGCGAGAATCAATTAGAAATGTTTTCGGAGATAAGAGTTGTGGGCAAAATACTTTTTACGTACAATGTAGGCACTACGTGTACGAAAAATCACTTTTGGCACAAGAATCGCTTAGAAATGTTTTTCGGGCTAAGAGTTATGCCAAAAACACTTTTCAGCTTCTATGGAGGACACAACTGGTACGATAAATCCGACATCATTTTTTTCCCATTCGGACTTGAGTAATCTGTTGAGCATGGAAAAATGCCACTTTAGGTGCAAGAATCAATCAAAAATATTTTCCGAGATAAAAGTTATAGGCAATATACTTTTCACGTTCAATGCAGGGCACTACTTGTACGAAAAATTCAACTTCTTTTTTTCCACATTCTGACGTGATTGTGCTGTGGAGGATGGATTAAAACCACTATCGGCACAAGAATCGTTTAAAAAACTTTTTCGGGCTAAGAGTTATACTAAAAAATACTTTTCAGCTTCAATGGAGGTCACAACTGGTACGAAAAATCCGAATTCATTTTTTTCCCATTTGGACTTGACGAATATGTTGAACATGGAGAATTGCCACTTGAGGCGCAAGAATCAATCAGAAATGTTTTCCGAGATAAGAGTTATGTGCAAAATACTTTTCACGTTCAATGTAGGGCACTACTTGTGCGAAAAATCCAACTTCATTTTTTCCCCATTATGACGTGACGGGGCTGTAGAGCATGGAAAAAAAACCACTTTAGGCACAAGAATCATTTAGAAATGTTTTTCGGGCTTAGATTTATGCCAAAAACACATTTCAACTTCTATGCAGGGCACAACTGGTTTGAAAAATCCGACTTCATTTTTTTCCCATTTAGACTTCTGGAATCTGTTGAGCATGAAAAATGACACCTGAGGCGCAAGAATCAATTAGAAATGTTTTCCGAGATAAGAGTTATGGGCAAAATACTTTTCACTTTCAATGTAGGGCACTACGTGTACGAAATATCCAGCTTCATTTTTTCCACATTATGATGTGACGGGGTTGTAGAGCATGGAAAAAAACCACTTTAGGCACAAGAATCGCTTAGAAATTTTTTCGGGCTAAGAGTTATGCCAAAAACACTTTTCAGCTTCTACGGAGAGCACAACTGGCACGAATAATCCGACATCATTTTGTTCCGATTCGGACTTGAGTAATCTATTGAGCATGGAAAAATGCCACTTTAGGTGCAAGGATCAATCAGAAACGTTTTCCGAGCTAAAAGTTATAGGCAAAATACTTTTCACGTTCAATGTAGGGCACTACTTGTACGAAATATCCAACTTCATTTTTTCCACATTCTGACGTGACTGAGCTGTGGAGGATGGATTAAAACCACTTTCGGCACAAGAATCGTTAAGAAATCTTTTTCGGGCTAAGAGTTATACTAAAAAATACTTTTCAGCTTCTATGGAGGTCACAACTGGTACGAAAAATCCGACTTCTTTTTTTCCCATTTAGACTTCAGGAATTTGTTGAGCATGGAAAAATGACACTTGAGGCGCAAGAATCAATTAGAAATGTTTTCCGAGATAAGAGTTGTGGACAAAATACTTTTTACGTTCAATGTAGGCACTACGTGTACGAAAAATCCAACTTCATTTTTTCCACATTCTGACGTGATGAAGCTGTAGAGCATGAAAAAACCACTTTGGGCACAAGAATCGCTTAGAAATGTTTTTCGGGCTAAGAGTTATGCCAAAAACACTTTTCAGCTTCTATGGGGGGCACAACTGGTACGAAAAATCCGACATCATTTTTTTCCCATTCGGACTTGAGTAATCTGTTGAGCATGGAAAAATGTCACTTTAGGTTCAAGAATCAATCAGAAATCTTTTCCGAGATAATAATTATAGGCAAAATACTTTCCCGTTCAATGTTGGGCACTGCTTGTACGAAAAATCCAACTTCATTTTTTCCACATTCTAACGTGACTGAGCTGTGGAGGATGGATTAAAACAACTTTCGGCACAAGAATTGTTTAGAAATGTTTTTCGGGCTTAGAGTTATGCCAAAAACACTTTTCAGCTTCTATGGAGGACACAACTGGTACGAAAAATCCGACAACATTTTTATCCCATTCGGACTTGAGGTATCTGTTGAGCATGGAAAAATGCCACATTAGGGGAAAGAATCAATGAGAAATGTTTTCCGAGATAAGAGTTATGGGCAAAATAGTTTTCACGTTCAATGTAGGGCACTACGTGTACGAAAAATCCAACTTCATTTTTTCCACATTATGACGTGACGGGGCTGTAGAGCATGGAAAAAAAACACTTTAGGCACAAGAATTGTTTTGAAATGTTTTTCGGACTAAGAGTTATGCTAAAAACACGTTTCAGCTTCATTGAAGGGCACAACTGGCACGAAAAATCCGACATCATTTTTTTCCCATTCGGATTTGAGTAATCTATTGAGCATGGGAAAATGCCACTTTAAGCGCAAGGATCAATCAGAAACGTTTTCCGAGATAAAAGTTATAGGCAAAATACTTTTCACGTTCAATGTAGGGCACTACTTGTACGAAAAATCCAACTTCATTTTTTCCACATTCTAACGTGACTGAGCTGTGGAGGATGGATTAAAACCACTTTCGGCACAAGAATCGTTTGGAAATGTTTTTCGAGTGAAGAGTTATGCCAAAAACACTTTTCAGCTTCTATGGAGGGCACAACTGGTACGAAAAATCTGACATCATTTTTTTCCCATTTGAACTTAAGTAATCTGTTGAGCATGGAAAAATGCCACATTAGGTGCAAGAATCAATCAGAAATGTTTTCCGAGATAAAAGTTATAGGCAAAATACTTTTCACGTTCAATGTAGGGCACTACTTGTACGAAAAATCCAACTTCATTTTTTTCGACATTCAGACATCACTGAGCTGTGGAGGATGGATTAAAACCACTTTAGGCACAAGAATCGTTTAGAAATGTTTTTCGGGCTAAGAGTTATGCCAAAAACACTTTTCAGCTTCTATGGAGGGCACAACTGGCACGAAAAATCCGACATCATTTTTTCCCATTCGGACTTGAGTAATCTATTGAGCATGGAAAAATGCCACTTTAGGCGAACGGATCAATCGAAAAATTTTCCGTGATAAAAGTTGTAGGCAAAATTCCTTTCACGTTCAAGGTAGGACAGTACTTGTACGAAAAATCCAACTTCATTTTTTCCACATTCTGACGTGATTGAGATGTGGAGGATGGATTAAAACCACTATCGGCACAAGAATCGTTTAAAAAACTTTTTCGGGCAAAGAGTTATACTAAAAAATACTTTTCAGCTTCAATGGAGGTCACAACTGGTACGAAAAATCCGAATTCATTTTTTTCCCATTTGGACTTGACGAATATGTTGAACATGGAAAAATGCCACTTGAGGCGCAAGAATCAATCAGAAATGTTTTCCGAGATAAGAGTTATGTGCAAAATACTTTTCACGTTCAATGTAGGGCACTACTTGTACGAAAAATCCAACTTCATTTTTTCCTCATTATGACGTGCGGGGCTGTAGAGCATGGAAAAAAAACCACTTAAGGCACAAGAATTGTTGAGAAATGTTTTCGGGCTAAGATTTATGCCAAAAACACTTTTCAACTTCTATGCAGGGCACAACTGGTTTGAAAAATCCGACTTCATTTTTTTCCCATTTAGACTTCAGGAATCTGTTGAGCATGAAAAATTACACTTGAGGCGCAAGAATCAATTAGAAATGTTTTCCGAGATAAGAGTTATGGGCAAAATACTTTTTACGTTCAATGTAGGCACTACGTGTACGAAAAATCCAACTTCATTTTTTCCACATTCTGACGTGACGAAGTTGTAGAGCATTGAAAAATGCCACTTTAGGTTCAAGAATCAATCAGAAAAGTTTTCCGAGATAAAAGTTGTAGGCAAAATGCTTTTCACGTTCATTGTAGGGCACTACTTGTATGAAAAATTCAACTTCATTTTTTCCACATTCTGACGTGACTGAGCTATGGAGGATGGATTAAAACCACTATCGGCACAAGAATCATTAAAAAAAGTTTTCAAGCTAAGAGTAATACTAAAAAATACTTTTCGGCTTCAATGGAGGTCACAACTGGTACGAAAAATCCGACTTCATTTTTTTCCCATTCGGACTTGACGAATATGTTGAACATGGAAAAATGCCACTTGAGGCGCAAGAATCAATCAGAAATGTTTTCCGACATAAGAGTTATGTGCAAAATAATTTTCACGTTCAATGTAGGGTACTACTTGTACGAAATATCCAACTTCATTTTTTCCTCATTATGACGTGACGGAGCTGTAGAGCATGGGAAAAAAACCACTTTAGGCGCAAGAATCGTTTAGAAATGTTTTTCGGGCAAAGATTTATGCCAAAAACACTTTTCAGCTTCTATGCAGGGCATAACTGGTACGAAAAATCCGACATCATTTTTTTCCCATTCGGACTTGAGGGTATTTGTTGAGCATGGAAAAAAACCACTTTAGGCACAAGAATTGTTTAGAAATTTTTTCGGGCTAAGAGTTATGCCAAAAATACTTTTCGACTTCTACTGAGAGCACTAACCGGCACGAATAATCCGACATCATTTTTTTCCTATTCGGACTTGAGTAATCTATTGAGCATGAAAAATGCCACTTTAGGCGCAAGGATCAATCAGAAACGTTTTCCGAGATAAAAGTTATAGGCAAAATACTTTTCACGTTCAATGTAGGGCACTACTTGTACAAAAAATCCAACTTCATTTTTTCCACATTCTGACGTGACTGAGCTGTGGAGGATGGATTAAAACCACTTTCGGCACAAGAATCATTTAGAAATCTTTTTCGGGCAAAGAATCAATCGACATGTTTTATGAGATAAGACTTATGTGCAAAATACTTTTCACGTTCAATGTAGGGCACTACTTGTACGAAAAATCCAACTTCATTTTTTCCACATTATGACGTGACGGGGCTGTAGAGCATGAAAAAAACCACTTTAGGCACAAGAATTGTTTAGAAAGATTTTTCGGGCTAAGAGTTATGCCAAAAAGACTTTTCGGCTTCTATGCGGGAGGCCTGGCGGTACGAAAAATCCGACATTAATTTTTTCCCATTCGGACTTGAGGAATCTGTTGAGCATGGAAAAATGACACTTGAGGTGCAAGAATCAATCAGAAATGTTTTCCGAGAAAAAAGTTATTGGCAAAATACTTTTCACGATCAATGTAGGGCACTACATGTACGAAAAATTCGACTTCATTTTTTCCACATTTCGACGGGATAGAGCTGTGGAGGATGTATTAAAACCACTATCGGCACAAGAATCGTTTAAAAAAGTTTTTCGGGCAAAGATTTATGCCAAAAACACTTTTCGACTTCTATGCAAGGCATAACCGGCACGAAAAATCCGACATCATTTTTTTCCCATTCGTACTTGAGGTATTTGTTGAGCATGGAAAAAAAGCCACTTTAGGGGAAAGAATCAATGAGAAATGTTTTCCGAGTTAAGAGTTATGGGCAAAATACTTTTCACGTTCAATGTAGGGCACTACGTGTACGAAAAATCCGACTTCATTTTTTCCACATTATGACGTGACAGAGCTGTGGAGGATGGATTAAAACCACTATCGGCACAAGAATCATTTAAAAAAGTTTTTCGGGCAAAGATTTATGCCAAAAACACTTTTCAGCTTCTATGCAAGGCATAACTGGTACGAAAAATCCGACATCATTTTTTTCCCATTCGGACTTGAGGTATTTGTTGAGCATGGAAAAATGCCACTTTAGGGGAAAGAATCAATGAGAAATGTTTTCCGAGAAAAGAGTTATGGGCAAAATACTTTTCACGTTCAATGTAGGGCACTACATGTACGAAAAATCCAACTTCATTTTTTCCACATTATGACGTGATTTGTAGAGCATGAAAAAAAAACCACTTTAGGCACAAGAATTGTTTAGAAATGTTTTTCGGGCTAAGAGTTATGCCAAAAAAACTTTTCAGCTTCTATGCAGGGCACAACTGGTACGAAAAATCCGACTTCATTTTTTTCCCATTTAGACTTGAGGAATCTGTTGAGCATGGAAAAATGACACTTGAGGTGCAAGAATCAATCAGAAATGTTTTCCGAGAAAAAAGTTATAGGCAAAATACTTTTCACAGTCAATGTAGGGCACTACATGTACGAAAAATTCGACTTCCTTTTTTCCACATTCTGACAGGACAGAGCTGTGGAGGATGTATTAAAACCACTATCGGCACAAGAATCATTTAAAAAAGTTTTTCGGGCAAAGATTTATGCCAAAAACACTTTTCAGCTTCTATGCAAGGCATAACTGGCACGAAAAATCCGACATCATTTTTTTCCCATTCGTACTTGAGGTATTTGTTGAGCATGGAAAAAAGCCACTTTAGGGGAAAGAATCAATGAGAAATGTTTTCCGAGTTAAGAGTTATGGGCAAAATACTTTTCACGTTCAATGTAGGGCACTACGTGTACGAAAAATCCGACTTCATTTTTTCCACATTATGACGTGACAGAGCTGTGGAGGATGGATTAAAACCACTATCGGCACAAGAATCATTTAAAAAAGTTTTTCGGGCAAAGATTTATGCCAAAAACACTTTTCAGACTTCTATGCAAGGCATAATCGGTACGAAAAATCCGACATCATTTTTTTTCCCATTCGGACTTGAGGTATTTGTTGAGCATGGAAAAATGCCACTTTAGGGGAAAGAATCAATGAGAAATGTTTTCCGAGAAAAGAGTTATGGGCAAAATACTTTTCACGTTCAATGTAGGGCACTACATGTACGAAAAATCCAACTTCATTTTTTCCACATTATGACGTGACGGGGCTGTAGAGCATGAAAAAAAACCACTTTAGGCACAAGAATTGTTTAGAAATGTTTTTCGGGCTAAGAGTTATGCCAAAAAAACTTTTCAGCTTCTATGCGAGGCAATAACCGGTACGAAAAATCCGACTTCATTTTTTTCCCATTTAGACTTGAGGAATACGGTTGAGCATGGAAAAATGACACTTGAGGTGCAAGAATCAATCAGAAATGTTTTCCGAGAAAAAAGTTATAGGCAAAATACTTTTCACAGTCAATGTAGGGCACTACATGTACGAAAAATTCGACTTCATTTTTTCCACATTCTGACAGGATAGAGTTGTGGAGGATGTATTAAAACCACTATCGGCACAAGAATCATTTAAAAAAGTTTTTCGGGCAAAGATTTATGCCAAAAACACTTTTCAGCTTCTATGCAAGGCATAACTGGCACGAAAAATCCGACATCATTTTTTTCCCATTCGTACTTGAGGTATTTGTTGAGCATGGAAAAAAGCCACTTTAGGGGAAAGAATCAATGAGAAATGTTTTCCGAGTTAAGAGTTATGGGCAAAATACTTTTCACGTTCAATGTAGGGCACTACGTGTACGAAAAATCCGACTTCATTTTTTCCACATTATGACGTGACGAGCTGTGGAGGATGGATTAAAACCACTATCGGCACAAGAATCATTTAAAAAAGTTTTTCGGGCAAAGATTTATGCCAAAAACACTTTTCAGTTTCTATGCAAGGCATAACTGGTACGAAAAATCCGACATCATTTTTTTCCCATTCGGACTTGAGGTATTTGTTGAGCATGGAAAAAAGCCACTTTAGGGGAAAGAATCAATGAGAAATGTTTTCCGAGAAAAGAGTTATGGGCAAAATACTTTTCACGTTCAATGTAGGGCACTACATGTACGAAAAATCCAACTTCATTTTTTCCACATTATGACGTGACGGGGCTGTAGAGCATGAAAAAAAACCACTTTAGGCACAAGAATTGTTTAGAAATGTTTTTCGGGCTAAGAGTTATGCCAAAAAAACTTTTCGGCTTCAATGCGGGGGCACAACCGGTACGAAAAATCCGACTTCATTTTTTTCCCATTTAGACTTGAGGAATCGTTGAGCATGGAAAAATGACACTTGAGGTGCAAGAATCAATCAGAAATGTTTTCCGAGATAAAAGTTATAGGCAAAATACTTTTCACAGTCAATGTAGGGCACTACATGTACGAAAAATTCAACTTCATTTTTTCCACATTCTAACGTGACTGAGCTGTGGAGGATGGATTAAAACCACTATCGGCACAAGAATCTTTTAAAAAAGTTTTTCGGGCTAAGAGTTATACTAAAAAATACTTTTTAGCTTCAATGGAGGTCACAACTGGTACGATAAATCCGACTTCATTTTTTTCCCATTCGGACTTGACGAATATGTTGACCATGGAAAAATGCCACTTGAGGCGCAAGAATCAATCAGAAATGTTTTCCGAGATAAGAGTTATGTGCAAAGTACTTTTTACGCTCAATATAGGGCACTACTTGTACGAAATATCCAACTTCATTTTTTCTACATTATGACGTGACGGGGCTGTAGAGCATGGAAAAATAACCACTTTAGGCACAAGAATTGTTTTGAAATGTTTTTCGGGCTAAGATTTATGCCAAAAAGATTTTTCAGCTTCTATGCAGGGCACAACTGGCACGAAAAATCCGACATCATTTTTTTCCCATTCGGACTTGAGGTATTTGTTGAGCATGGAAAAAAACCACTTTAGCCACAAGAATCGTTGAGAAATGTTTTTCGGGCAAATATTTATGCCAAAAACACTTTTCTGCTTCTATGCAGGGCATAATTGGTTCGAAAAATCCGACATCATTTTTTTCCCATTCGGACTTGAGGTATTTGTTGAGCATGGAAAAATGCCACTTTAGGGGAAAGAATCAATGAGAAATGTTTTCCGAGATAAGAGTTATGGGCAAAATACTTTTCACGTTCAATGTAGGGCACTACGTGTACGAAAAATCCAACTTCATTTTTTCTACATTATGATTTGACGGGGCTGTAGAGCATGGAAAAAAACCACTTTAGGCACAAGAATCGTTTAGAAATTTTTTCGGGCTAAGAGTTATGACAAAAACACTTTTCAGCTTCTATGGAGAGCACAACTGGCACGAAAAATCCGACGTGACGGGGCTGTAGAGCATGGAAAAAAAGCCACTTTAGGCACTAGAATTCTTTAGAAATGTTTTTTCGGGCTAAGAGTTATGCCAAAAACACTTTTCAACTTCTATGTAGGGCACAACTGGTACGAAAAATCCGACTTCATTTTTTTCCCATTAAGACTTCAGGTAATCTGTTGAGCATGGAAAAATGACACTTGAGGCGCAAGAATCAATTAGAAATGTTTTCCGAGATAAGAGTTATGGGCAAAATACTTTTTACGTTCAATGTAGGCACTACGTGTACGAAAAATCCAACTTAATTTTTTCCACATTCTGACGTGACGAAGCTGTAGAGCATGAAAAAAACCAGTTTAGGCACAAACATCGCTTAGAAATGTTTTTGGGCTAAGAGTTATGCCAAAAACACTTCTCAGCTTCTATGGAGGACACAACTGGTACAAAAAATCGAACATCATTTTTTTCCCATTCGGACTTGAGTAATCTGTTGGGCATGGAAAAATGCCACTTTAGGTGCAAGAATCAATCAGAAATATTTTTCGAGATAAAAGTTATAGGCATAATACTTTTCACTTTCAATGTAGTGACTACTTGTACAAAAAATTCAACTTCATTTTTTCCACATTCAGACGTGACTGAGCTATGGAGGATGGATTAAAACCACTATCGGCACAAGAATCGTTTAAAAAAGTTTTTCGGGCTAAGAGTTATACTAAAAAATACTTTTCAGCTTCAATGGAGGTCACAACTGGTACGAAAAATCTGACTTCATTTTTTTCTCATTCGGACTTGACGAATATGTTGAACATGGAAAAATGCCACTTGAGGCGCAAAAATCAAACAGAAATGTTTTCCGAGATAAGAGTTATGTGCAAAATACTTTCCACGTTCAATGTAGGGCACTACTTGTACGAAAAATCCAACTTCAGTTTTTCTACATTATGACCTGACGGGGCTGTAGAACATGGAAAAAAAACCACCTTAGGCACAGGAATTGTTTGGAAATGTTTTTCGAGCTAAGATTTATGCCAAAAACACTTTTCAACTTCTATGTAGGGCACAACTGGTACGAAAAATCCGACTTCTTTTTTTTCCCATTTAGACTTCAGGAATCTGTTGAGCATGGAAAAATTACACTTGAGGCGCAAGAATCAATTAGAAATGTTTTCCGAGATAGGAGTTATGGACAAAATACTTTTTACGTTCAATGTAGGCACTACGTGTACGAAAAATCCAACTTCATTTTTTCCACATTCTGACGTGACTGAGTAGTGGAGGATGGATTAAAAACCACTTTCGGCACAAGAATCGTTTACAAATGTTTTTCGGGCTAAGAGTTATGCCAAAAACACTTTTCAACTTCAAGGCACGGCACTACTGGTACGAAAAATCCGACTTCATTTTTTTCCCATTCAGACTTCAGGAATCTGCTGAGCTTGGAAAAATGACACTTGAGGCGCAAGAATCAACCATAAATGTTTTTCGATATATAAGTTATGGGCAAAATTCTTTTCACGTTCAATGTAGGGCACTATTTGTACGAAAAATCCAACTTCATTTTTTCCACATTATGACGTGAGAGAGCTGTGGAGCATGGAAAAAAACCACTTTAGGCACAAGAATCGTTTAGAAATGTTTTTCGGGCTAAGAGTTATACCAAAAACAACTGGTACGAAAAATCGAACATCATTTTTTTCCCATTCGGACTTGAGTAATCTGTTGAGCATGGAAAAATGCCACTTTAGGTGCAAGAATCAATCAGAAATATTTTTCGAGATAATTGTTATAGGCATAATACTTTTCACGTTCAATGTAGTGACTACTTGTACGAAAAATCCAACTTCATTTTTTCCACATTCTGACGTGACGAAGCTGTAGAGCATGAAAAAACCACTTTAGGCACAAGAATCGCTTAGAAATGTTTTTCGGGCTAAGAGTTATGCCAAAAACATTTTTCAGCTTCTATGGGGGGCACAACTGGTACGAAAAATCCGACATCATCTTTTTCCCATTCGGACTTGAGTAATCTGTTGAGCATGGAAAAATGCCACTTTAGGTGCAAGAATCAATCAGAAATCTTTTCCGAGATAATAATTATAGGCAAAATACTTTTCCCGTTCAAAGTTGGGCACTGCTTGTACGAAAAATCCAACTTCATTTTTCCCACATTCTAACGTGACTGAGCGGTGGAGGATGGATTAAAACAACTTTCGGCACAAGAATTGTCTAGAAATGTTTTTCGGGTTAGAGTTATGCCAAAAACACTTTTCAGCTTCTATGGAGGCACACAACTGGTACGAAAAATCCGACAACATTTCAATCCCATTCGGACTTGAGGTATCTGCTGAGCATGGAAAAATGCAACATTAGGGGAAAGAATCAATGAGAAATGTTTTCCGAGATAAGAGTTATGGTCAAAATATTTTTCACGTTCAATGTAGGGCACTACGTGTACGAAAAATCCAACTTCATTTTTTGCACATTATGACGTGACGGGGCTGTAGAGCATGGAAAAAAAACAATTTAGGCACAAGAATCGTTTTGAAATGTTTTTCGGATTAAGAGTTATGCCAAAAACACTTTTCAGCTTCTATGAAGGGCACAACTGGTACGAAAAATCCGACATTATTTTTTTCCCATTCGGATTTGAGTAATCTATTGAGCATGGAGAAATGCCACTTTAGGCGCAAGCATCAATCAGAAACGTTTTCCGAGATAAAAGTTATAGGCAAAATACTTTTCACGTTCAGTGTAGGGCACTACTTGTACGAAAAATCCAACTTCATTTTTTCCACATTCTAACGTGACTGAGCTGTGGAGGATGGATTAAAACCACTTTCGGCACAAGAATCGTTTGGAAATGTTTTACGGGCGAAGAGGTATGCCAAAAACACTTTTCAGCTTCTATAGAGGGCACAACTGGTACGAAGAATCCGACATCATTTTTTTCCCATTCGGACTTAAGTAATCTATTGAGCATGGAAAAATGCCACTTTAGGTGCAAGAATCAATCAGAAATGTTTTCCGAGATAAAAGTTATAGGCAAAATACTTTTCACGTTCAATGTAGGGCACTACTTGTACGAAAAACCCAACTTCATTTTTTTTCCACATTCAGACGTGACTGAGCTGTGGAGGATGGATTAAAAGCACTTTCGGCACAAGTATCGTTTAGAAAAGTTTTTCAGGCTAAGAGTTATACTAAAAAATACTTTTCAGCTTCTATGGAGGTCACAACTGATGCGAAAAATCCGACTTCATTTTTCCCATTTGGATTTGACGAATATGTTGAACATGGAAAAATGCCACTTGAGGCGCAAGAATCAATCAGAAATGTATTCCGGAATATGAGTTATGGGCAAAATACTTTTCACGTTCAATGTAGGGCACTACGTGTACGAAAAATCAAACTTCTTTTTTTCCACATTATGATGTGACGGGGCTGTAGATCATGGAAAAAAACAACTTTAGGCACAAGAATCGTTTAGAAATGTTTTTCGGGCTAAGAGTTATGCCAAAAACACTTTTCAGCTTCTATGCAGAGCACAACTGGCACGAAAATTCCGACATCATTTTTTCACATTCGGACTTGAGTAATTTATTGAGCATGGAAAAATGCCACTTTAGGCGCAAGGATCAATCAGAAAATTTTTCCGAAATAAAAGTTATAGGCAAAATACTTTTCACGTTCAAGGTAGGACATTACTTGTACGAAAAATCCATCTTCATTTTTTCCACATTCTGACGTGAGGGAGTTGTGGAGCATTGAAAAAAACCACTTTAGGCACAATAATCATTTAGAAATGTTTTTCGGTCTAAGAGTTATGCCAAAAACACTTTTCAGCTTCTATGGAGGGCACAACTGGTACGAAAAATCCGACATCATTTTTTTCCCATTTGGACTTAAGTAATCTGTTGAGCATGGAAAAATGCCACATTAGGTGCAAAAATCAATCAGAAATGTTTTCCGAGATAAAAGTTATATGCAAAATACGTTTCACGTTCAATGTGGGGCACTACTTGTACGAAAAATCCAAGTTCATTTTTTCCACATTCTGACGTGACTGCGCTGTGGAGGATGGATTAAAACCACTTTCGGCACAAGAATCGTTTAGAAATTTTTTTCGGGCAAAAAGTTAAACTAAAAAATACTTTTCAAATTCTATGGAGGTCACAACTGGTACGAAAAATCCGACTTCATTTTTCCCATTCGGACTTGACGAATATGTTGAGCATGGAAAAATGCCACTTGAGGCGCAAGAATCAATCAGAAATGTTTTCTGAGATAAGAGTTATGGGTAAAATACTTTTCATGTTCAATGTAGGCACTACGTGTACGAAAAATCCAACTTCATTTTTTTCCCCATTCTGACGTGAGGGAGCTGTGGAGCATGGGAAAAAACCACTTTAGGCACATGAATCGCTTTGAAATGTTTTTCAGGCTAAGAGTTGTGCCAAAAACACTTTTCAGCTTCTATGGGGCACAACTGGTACGAAAAATCAGACATCATTTTTTTCCCATTCGGACTTGAGTAATCTGTTGAGCATGGAAAAATGCCACTTTAGGTGCAAGAATCAATCAGAAATCTTTTCCGAGATAATAATTATAGGCAAAATACTTTTCCCGTTCAATGTGAGGCACTGCTTGTACGAAAAATCCAATTTCATTTTTTCCACATTCTAACGTGACTGAGCTGTGGTGGATGGATTAAAACAACTTTCGGCACAAGAATTGTTTTGAAATGTTTTTCGGGCTTAGAGTTATGCCAAAAACACTTTTCAGCTTCTATAGAGGGCACAACTGGTACGAAAAATACGACATCATTTTTTTGCCATTCGGACTTGAGAAATCTGTTGAGCATGGAAAAATGCCACTTTAGGTGCAAGAATCAATCAGAAATGTGTTCCGAGATAAAAGTTGTAGGCAAAATACTTTTCACGTTCATTGTAGGACACTACTTGTACGAAAAATCCAACTTCATTATTTACACATTCTGACGCGACTGAGCTGTGGAGGATGGATTAAAACCAGTTTAGGCACAAACATCTCTTAGAAATGTTTTTCGGGCAAAGAGTTATGCCGCACTAGTACAAAGTTGGTCTAAGGTAACATGTATAGGATAACACTTTTTAAAATTCAAGTTTCTCGAATATGTACGTAACACCTTGATAGCACTTTATTAATATGTAACACCTAATGTAACACTTTTTTCTATAAGTAACATTTTCATGTAGCACTTTTTAAATTGAGTAACATTTGATGTAACACTTTATAAAAGGTAACACTTTTAAGTAACACTTTGTATTTATAACACATTTAAAGCAACACTTTAGAATAGGTTTCTTTTTAGAGTATAAGTATTTTTCTTTCTGAAAATTAGTAAAGTAAAAATTTTATAATTAATTTCTTTTAGGGGAGTAATCCCATATTTTATGTTTGGCACTTTATTAGCCGCCAAACACAATAAGTCCAAAAATTAAAGCATTGGTATATTGACAAATTACGTATGGCGCTTTGTAGGTGTAATACCCCGATTCTTAAAAGCGTTTTATTAAGCGTTAATTATAATTATTATGCTAATTATATTTTGAATATTCTTATTTTATTTGGGTTAAGGCATGGATATTTATTTTTGTAGTGGATATAATATATGTATTTATATAAATTCTATGAAGTTATTACTATTAATTTATATTTTTGATTTCGTATGCAATTGGTTGAGCGATATTTTGCCAAAGTGTGTTACTCCTTTATTTTCTATTCTTAGTCGGTTAGTTTGGGAAACAAAAACCCCAACCCCATCTCTATTTCTCTCACCCCAACTCCTTTCCTTCCCCGTGAAAACCCTAACCCCAGCCCTCTCTCTCTTTCTTGGATCCCCTGTGCTGCCTCGCCACGACCACCCCTGCGGGTGCTCCCATTTTCCCGGGGCTTGCCGTTGTGTCGTTCCCCCCTCGCGCGGTGTTCTTTGATGTGCTTCGGTCCCCTGCTCGTGTCTTCTCTCCTCTTCGTGGTGGTGTTGTTGTGTGTGGTTGTTGCTCGAGGTCGCTGTAGCGGGTGTCGCCTTGGTTTCGCTCGCTCCTTAATTCGTCCATTCCCATCGGCGTTCAATCCTCATCGTTCTTCCAGGTGATTAGATAATTTACTCGGTTTGTTTAAATCTTGTTGTTTGATTTTATTGTTTTATTTTTCAATCTCCATCAATTTTTTTGTTCGAAGTTCCAATGAATCGTTCATGTTCAACCACCTATCGGTTTTAACGCAATTGGGAAGGCTGCGAATTTAGACAATTTGACAATGAAAATTGGGAATTTTAATTAAAAGTCTTCGATCGGCTGACTTTGTCTCAAATTATTGTCTTTTTTCCAATGAATTTTGAAAATTTCAATCGATTTTTCGAATTACCATTGAATTATGTTACTGATTCTAGGGTACATGATACGGCGATCGCATCAAAATGTCTCGTAACTAATCGGATTGTTCATCATTCATGAAAAGAAAATAAGTGCATAAACGCATTAGGGTATATGTCCAAGCCAACCCATCATAAAGGCTTGATCGGTGATCAAATTATAAATAATAAGTAGAGCCCGGTTCTACTCAAGCTTTGTCGAACAACGGTTTCATCATATTGGTTGAAGATAATATCTCTTCGTTGTTGAGTTTGGACTCGGGAGGGGATACTTGACACGGTATATGAACCGATTGTTATAGGATTAGAAAGGTCTTCTTGGTTGGGCGCAAGTCATACAAGCGGAAGGTCGGTTTATACATAAATTATTTAATTGTTAAGGCAGACAAAAAAATTCATGCAAGTCGGCTATACAAGTTTAGTATTTGATCGATATTCATGTTTTAAGGAAACTTTCAAGTTACTTATTACTATTGTTATATCTTATACTTTTAGGGCTGATTGATGTTTACGACGAAAGAGAACTTGAGATTGGAGCGTTTAAGAATTGACAAGTAAGGTTTCCCTAGATCCTTGTATTTGGTTGTCGATAACTTTTTCACTTTTTGAGCTATGTTATGAAACCGAATGCTCTTCCGGTCTTTTCCTAATTGTTGTTAATGTTAACCTTTTCTTCATAGTTAAACTAAACTAGTTATGTTCTTTTCTTTTCTTTGAGTTTTAGATTTTGTGCGCTATGCTTTATTAAATGTGAATTTATTACCGAATGATGAATATAGACCACTTGCATAGTTGCATGTTATAAGCTCCCATATACTTTTGCTAAGCCATTGTGCGGGGTTGTGCGGGGGTTGTGCAGGGGGTGTTGTGCGGGGGTTCTTTGTGCGGGGATTGTGCGGGGTGGGTTGTGCGGGGTTGTTGTGCATCCCGTATATATATGACCGGGAAAATTACATTTTTTGTAACTTCCATATTTTAGAGATTTGATGGTGGATAGAAGTTCTTATGAGCAGAAAGCATTCAAAAGAAAACTTGTTCTTATATTAACCGTGTTTAAGAATATACTTTTCGAACTATAGTTTGGATGTAAACCTCTTTTATTTTTATTTTAAAGAAAATGCATATGCTTCAAATATTATTAGTTTTTAACTAAAAGTCTTATATGAGAATGACTTACGTCAATCTATTGTAAGATCATATATCATGAATTCATGATTACTTATACATTTCAAATATTACCCTTAAAAGTTTCTTATTGTAATTGTAATGCTTCACTCCAGCATAAGAAAGTTAATAGATAATCTACATAAAAAAAACCAATGTAAAACTCTTGATGCATAAAAAGAAAAGGGAAACCTGCATGAATAATTACATACAGGCCATAATGTGAAACACATGTGCATAAAAAGAAAAAGGAGACTTGCTGATTGTTTCATTGAACAGCTTTTGGAGGAAGTGATTACTACAATTATTTTTCTTTTTCTATTTCTTTTCGATTTATGCGAGGGGGTTGTTGTGCGGGGAGGGTGTGCACGGGGTTGTTTTTGCGGGGTGGGTGTGCACGGGGTTGCTACATTCTACTTATTGCAAGAGCATTCATACAGGACACTAGTGAAGGTGGCCTCATCTTTAAGGATTCATTGCACCACTTGAGTCACTTGTTTTCTAGACAAGCACAGTGTCTTTCCTTGTATCACAGTTCACAAAAAAAGAGGAGTTTTGTTATGCCTCATATATTTACCATACTTGTTTTATTTTTTACAAGTATATAATTAGTCGTGTTATCATAAAGACTTTGAACATTCTTTTTTATTTGTTCTCATTATTGCAGAATGATGAAGATAATGGATTAGAGTAGCAGGTAGACATGATGCTTCTGGAAACATGCATGCATGAATAGGGCGATGCATGGAATTAAAGACGGAAGAAAGACACAATCTTAAGATTAATTTAGGATTATTTGGGGAGAGTTATATGTATTATGACAGGATTTTTAGATCAACTATTTATATTTTGAAAGCAATAATATGTTTTCAATTGATGAATACTACTCATTGGCTCGTTTTTTACAATGACCGTTGAGTATTTGAACTCAATATCTATAATATTGTTCTATTTCCTCTTCGTTTATTACGTTTGTAAATTTTAGTATTATTATTATTGTATATGTGCTCGACAAATTAAAGATTGTTATTATATATAAGACGTGTGAAATAGAAGTGACTTTAAATCTAGCTAATAATAAGTGTTGCCTAATATCTAACAAAGTGTTACATATCTTGACCTAAAATGATACATAACATCTAATAAAGTGTTACTATAATTCAAGACATAACATAGAAAATGCTATTATAGATGAAAAAGTGTTACATAAAAAATTACAAGTAACACTTCGTAAAAAATGCTACATTAGTTTTAAAAAGTGATACGTTAGAGAATTTTAGGTAACACTTAAGAAAGTGAAACATTAGCATTGGAAAGTGTTACCTTAGATAATAGGTAGCACGGGCGAGATGTTTCACTTATAAAAGTGTTACCTATTGCCTAAAGCAACACTTTTAGGCCTTCAAGTAACACTTTTGGGGTGATACTTTAGGCCA
>CANSZD010001709.1:0-55000 GCA_947648045.1 Beta corolliflora
AGCTCTAGCTAAATGAAATTTAACCAAAGCAATCATGGCTTCACTCGCAACAAGCTTCCGTCTACTTCATCATTTGATGAATCACCACCAAATAAGGTAGATGTACTGGAGGAGCTTGATTGTGAAACAACTTCATAGGGTCTAAGTTGGGTAAGAGTGAAAATGAGTATTATACCACCATTCACCAACGGTAACCACATACACCAATCCTTTGGGGAATCTCCACACATGCACCTCCATAGGTTTCCTAAGCACCTATTTACTACTTCCGCCGGCCGTTCATCCGTTTCGTGATGATAGGCAGAGGACAAAATAAACTCGCTCCATGAAGAGAAAATAAACCCTTCCAAAAGTTAACGAGAAAACATAATCTCCGTCACTAACAATAGACTTGGGCCAGCCATGTAGCTTGAACACATTATCAAGGTAAGATCGAGCCACCCGTAGACACAGAACGGATGGTGTAAGGCCAGGAAGTGTGCGCATTTGCCGAATCTATCCACCACCACAAATATGACCCTCTTTGCCCATGGATTTAGGGCAATCCAAAGAATAAAGTCCATTGAAATGTCAACCCACACATCCTCGTGGACATGTAAAGGGTCAGCCATGTGCCCGATTTTGCCGCATTGTCATATTTAGTCAGCTGACAAATGGTACAATCCTTGACAAACCGTCTCACGCCTCTGGTCAAACCCTTCAAGTAGAAAAGGCTTTTAAGCTTCTTCAAAGTAGCTTCTCTTCCAAAGATGTCCACTTTCAGAGAGGCATGTTGCCACAAAAGGATCTTAGTCTTGAGTGTGTAGAGTCCGGACCTACCACAATCTTGGCATCTTTTCTCAAGAAATTATCCACCAAGGTATACCCAAAGAACCTGGATGCCTTTGTTGGAATTCGAGTCAAAATGTCACTTAAGTATTGATTCTTGACTATAATCGGCTTGAATGAGTGAACTCAAATCGAAGAAATAAGAGAAATTGCCATACACACAATTTCAAGCATTGAGAACTCTTGATAATGCATCACTGCTAAATTTTCCTTCCTGCATTTGTATCAATTTCATAAGTGAAACCCATAAGCCTCTGATAACCAAAACCGTTGGAAAGGAGTTGAAATTTTATGTTATAGTAACCATTTTCAAGATATTTTGATCGCTTTAATCACAAACCTCGACATCGATCAAGTATTGTTCCCATTTTTGTACCGAGAAAACAATGGCTAAGAGCTCTTTCTCATACACGTAAAGAGTTTGCCATCTCGGGACCCAAGGTTCTCCGTCGAAAGCTATTGGATGGTCCTCCCGCATAAGCACCGCACCAATTCCATATTTTAAAGCATCTCGTCTTCAACAACAAACACCTTGTTGAAATTAGGAACAAACTAACACCGGTGTTGTAGTCGAGCTACTTTTAAAGCTTCTAATGCATGCCGAGCCTCTTCCGTCCACCGGAAAGCTCCTTTTCAATAAATTTGTTAAAGGCTTGCTAATAAGTGCAAAACCTTTAACAAATTTTCTATAATAGCCTCGCTAAAACCAAGGAAGTCGCGGAAATCCCTCGACATTACTAGGTGTAGGCTAGCTAGCTATTGCACGCAACTTTCTCGAGGATTTGTCTCTACACCTTTGCTAGAAATGAAATGGCCTAGGTACTCAACTTTGTCAGGGCAAAGGTACATTTGTCTGGCTTGATGTACATCCGGTTCTTCTCCATAAGAGCAAAGACCTCCTCTAGATGTGTCCAATGATCTTCCAATGTACCACTATACACTCAAAATATCATCAAAAATACGAAAACACTCTTTCCCGAGTAAAAGCTTGAAAACATTGTTCATCCACCCTTGAAATGAAGTCGGTGCATTTGTCAAGCCAAATGGCATGACTCAGAATTCATAATGACCTCGTGTGTGTTTTAAAAGCCGTTTTTAAACACATCACTATCATGCATCCTAAGCCGATGGTACCGCTTCTAGGTCCAAATTTTAGTAAAGATCTTAGCACCGAGAGAGTTCATCAATAAGTTCATCCATAACTCGGAATTGGAAACTTATTCTTGATAGTTTTTCTATTTAACTCCCCGTAATCTATGCATAGGCGCCAAGTGCCACCCTTCTTCCCCACAAGAACTACCGGAGAAGCAAAAAGGACCGGAGCCGTTTTTGAATTATACCTCCGTCAAGCATCTCTTGTCTAAGCCGCTCTATCACATCTCTTTGCTTAAGAGGGTATCTATATGGCCTAATGTTCACGTGGCCTTTACCCTCCTCTAATACCACCCTATGATCAAAGACACCTCTATTAGGAGGTAAGTATACTTGGATCGCAAAGATTGTTCGATATTTCTTCTTCAATTCTTCTAACTCGTGGTATATTTTGGATCGAGTTGGTGCAACTTTAATAGAACAACATGAAGTATTTAACACTTGTAACAAGCAAACATGGGCCGCCAGTAGCAAAAAGTTTACTGGAAGGTCCACCCTCTACTACTTTCACCTTGTTAGGTGAAACACCTCAAGTGTAAACTTCTTATTATCTATAACAAATTCCATAATCAAGTTATTAAAATCCCAACTAATAGAACCCAATGTACTCAACCATTGAACTCCTAACACTATGTCACAGCCTTTCCAAAGATATCAATAGACATCGCAACAAACTTCTTGCCCGACAAGCTCCACCGAAACCCTTTACTCATGTGTGTGCAAGCTATTTGGTTTCCATCGCCTATAGCCACCGATTGAGGATCTATTGCACTCAAGAAACATGACCTAATTTCTTTACAACATTAGTGTCAAGGAAGTTGTGAGTGCTCCCGAGTCAATAAGAATATGCAAAGGCTTTCCATTCACTAAGCCTCGGACTCTCATTGTATGATAACTTTGATTACCGAGATAGAGCATTCACTGAAATTTGTGGAGAAGATGAGGCTACTCAAGCTATCAACCGATCATCTTCATCACTATCATCATTATCTAACCTGTCTTCCTTGGTTGCCTTCCTCTCCTAAGAATTCTACAAAGTAAACAATTGTGGTTCTTTGGCCGACACTTATGCCCTCTTACATAGGGTCGATCACAATAATAACATAACCCTTTAGCTATTTTTTCAGCCCTTACATCAGCATGTATATGTTTAAAGGATCTAGGTTGGTACTTGGTGAGGGTTTTTTCCCGTGTTTATAGGAGTGGGTAACAATGGGGGGTTTATTTGCATTTTGGTTATATGGAATTGATTGTAATGGCTTTGCTGCAAATAGTTTTCGGTTGATTTGTGAGCTAACATAGTAAACCGCTCTTCGTAATACCTAGCATGTTCAATGGCTTTAAATATTACCAGGGCTTAAAAGCTCTTACAAATGGTTTACTAGAATTCTTCAATCCTCCCACAAAACTATCTAGCAAATAAGAATCAAGTAGGATATGACCACTTTGCACCATAATGGCCTTCAAACTCTCAAACTCATCAATATAATCCTCTAATGTTCTTTGATTGACTCACCTTATTAAATTGCTCTACAACGTTCAAACTTCTACTATCTTTAAATCTTGCTTGCCAAGTCAATTATAAAATCATCCGGTCTACATTTCCTCTTCGAGATAACTTGTAACCCAACTTTCGACTCTATCTATCATATAAAGTGAAGCCGATTAACTTTTTGCTCATCAGGGAATTCTACATAATCCAAAGTACCTACAGCACTTGTTGATCCGGTTTATTGGGTTAGACCCATCAAACTTGGGAAACTCAAGTTTTGGAGTCATACCTTGATATCTCAAGTTGTTGTTAACGAGATGTTCTGGGACTTGCTTCGTAAGAACTATGATCCTTCATTTCGCTCGATCATTTGCATCAAATCTTGCGTAGATTTAGCTTGCTCTTCCAATTTCTTCTCCAAGCTCTTGACTTGTTCTTCCATGGCTTGGGCTCTTCTAGTTGCGAGTGCATATGCAATTTTCTTAAGGAATTTATTCTCACAATTAAGAATAAAACTCCTCTAACAAGGATTTTCTACAAACACCTTTGATGCAGCTTCATCAATTGTATCCGGAAAACTTTTATATTACCTGTTTTAATGACGTAAGGGTAGTAAATGGAAGACGAGCTCGATACCATCGATGCAGAGCTTAGCTCCCCGCTACTAATCACTATGTTCTTAGGATAATCTCGACAAACCGAACCAGGAGAGGAAGGATAGAATTCGTAACTAAGAGAGAGAGAAAGATGAATAGAGAGACAGACGTAAATAGGAGGGAGAAAAGTGTTTAATTTCTTGGATAACCCTCTATTACAACCTCGCCTAGTATATAAAGGCATTCTTACATGTAATTGAATCTCCTAACTTTCAAAGAAGTTAGTTATAAGCAGCCTAACATAATTCTAACAAGTTGGCGCCAAACTTAACTAACTTTAACAAGTTAGTTTTACATGTTGTTTCGACCCATATCATCCTCGATTTGTCTTTTCTTCATCTCAAATGTCCCTTATTCTATATCGAACCCTACAACATATCTCCGTGGCCCTATTAATTAACCTTATTGGAGGGTTTACATGTATACCTAACATATTCTTACCAACCAAATGTGATAGTATAACTCTGTGATCACAATATTACAAGAGTTTCCCCACTTTAATGTGCAAATGATTGGAGGAACTCCGATGTTGACAGACAAGTTGTTAACATAATTACGGCAATTAGTATTGTATACATCGGATGTAAAATAAATTTATTTTGAGACCAATCCACTTTTAGTCAAAATAGGTCACTTTCTAATCTAGAATGAGTCACTTTTAAAATTAATAGTGGTCACTTTTATACAACGGATAATTTTTTACTTTAAATGAATTGTTTCTATGTAAGTGAAGGTAACCATTTAAAGCAAAAGGTAACCCCCTCTTACTAGGTAACTTTTTTATCTTAAAGGGCCCACCTCTATATGAGTAATGTATTTAGGATAAAATATTACCTCTCTTTAATAATAATTTATTGTACACTTGTCTCATTCAAGAATTTATGTAATTAGGGAGAGGTGCATATAGAAAGAATGGTATGTAAGATATTGGATTATATACACTTGCGGAATATCAACATAAGACAAAATTAAGAGAATTTATTGCAATAAATTTAAGATGAGTAATATGACAATAATAATGTAAATGTAATTTTGTGTGCTTTTGTCTCAATTTGAGTTAAGGTATGTCGATCTTGTTTTTTTCAGGTAAACAGTTCATTTAAAATAAATAGTGGAGATAAAATGTAACCATCACTAGTAAAATAACATTCAATTGCTCCTATTAAATTACAGTCGCTTTAGCTATACGTAAAATAAATTGCGTGACAACAAAAGAGCGTTCAAATCAACCTATTGCTTCGGTTTTTAAAGAAATCGCAGCAATAGAGTAAAATATTTTGGGAAATTCTACATGGTGGCCTTCAAGTTTCAACTTTTCTACATGGCGGTAGGGCAACCTCCTCTACCACGCACCACAACAACACCTCTTACATACCAAGTTCCTAATACTATACATAGTAGTCCTTTCTCTCTCATCTCTCCACCGCCCATCTTTCTCTCTCCTCCCCTTTCAACCTCCTCTACCACGCACCACAACAACACCTCTTACATACCACCAATGCCCGAACACTGCCCAACGGATAAGTGCAAAGTGTGCAACCGACCAGACAAACGTTTTTAAATTTTAATAATGCTATTTTTTCTTTTATTAATCGTTTCAAAAGATTAGTTATTTACTGACTTTTGGTTGCATTATGTGGCGAATAATATAGTTCTAATTCTAATTGCGAGCTTATCTACATATGCGAATTGTATAGAATTTATGTGGTGGTTTAGTGGTGTTGTTGTTGTGGTTTAGAGAGAGAAAGGGGATGGGGAGGAGAGAGAAATGGGAGGAGGGAGGGGGAGGATAGAGAAAAAGGCTAGGGTTTAATTGTTGAGCCACCAATTAATGAAATAAAGTCACTATGTAGAATTTTCCAAACTTCGGAGTCACTTTGTATAATATTTTTTTTCCTTGCCACCATAAAGAAAAGTTAAAATTTAAAGGCCACCATGTAGAATTTCCCAAATATTCTTATTATCTAATTTATAGAACCGCAGCAATAATAGCTTGTTTTAAATAATAAAATGTACCTAGAGTTTGCCTTGTTTCACATGTCGATGGGCACCGTTTCTCACTCCTTTGCTCCTCACTCATTTGCTCTCTCTTAACCGTAATTCTTCTCTTTTTCTCTCTTCTCCAAGTAGACCAAACATCCATTGTTCACCTTCAAACTCCATTTGTGTCAAAATGCTCAGACTCCTTCAAACTCCATTTTCATATCTAGATATTGGGAGGTGTTTTAGTCCGGTTTTGCACGACTTTTTACGGCAAATTATTCGCAGCTTTGGGTGATTTGGGCGGTGCTTCCTAATTTTTTGCTCGGGCCAGGCACGCGCTTCCGACGCTCTTCGCTAACATCCGAATTTTCGTCGCTCATTGGTGGTTGTGAGCATTGTTAGATCCGAGTTCGCACACCGAGCAACCTCCATCTCCGTCACCTTATTCTCTATTCTCTTCTCAATTTGCTTTTATTTTCGATTTTCATAGTTTTTTTTTTAATTGCGGTTTGTTGTATAGAGTGTAGCCGGTGACATCTATTTTTGCATTTTGTCATTTTTATTTTGATTTTCTTAGTTTTGGTTTCTATTTTTTTTGCATTTAAAGTTTATTGCTTTTTCTTAATTTGGTGATTTTTCCATTGCATTTTTTCATTTTTAAATTTCTTGAATGAATGAAAAAAATATAACTTGGGAAAAAAGCCTTCAAAATTTATTTATCGATGAGATTTTTTGCCATATTTTTTTAATTCCAATTTTCTTGTTCGGTAGTATTTTTTCCGCCTACATTTTTTTTATCCTTGAAGCATGATAGAAAAAGAAAAAAGCAATGCTCCCTGAGAAGGTAACACTGGGTGACCTCCTGAATTTCAAGGGGGCCGAAGACCTAGACGATCATTTGAAAGCCTTCCCTATCTCTATGGCTCTCAAAGGCATGAACAACTACCTGTTTAATTATGTCTTTCCCTTGACCATGGATGCACATCCATTCAAGTGGTTTAGATCATTGAATAAAATAAGCTGAATGATGAGACTACATTAAAGAAGTTTTCCACAAGAAGTACCGAGTACAAAACTCCGATTCCTATTGGTCTTCGTGAACTTAAATTGACTAAGAAAAATCCAAACGAAGACTTCATCATCTTACTTAATAGATGGAGGGAAAAGGCCCCCCGAGTGACTAATGGACCACCTAAAGAGGACCAAGTTCGATTGGTGATCCGTAACTTGCAATCCAAGTATAGAGATCACATTAGATTCCTGCCTATAAAGCTTTTCACGAAACTCTACAAGGTTGGTCTACTGATTGAAGAAGAGGTACAAGCCTCTAAAAATAAGGGTTAAAACAACAATAACTCTTTAAAGAATAGATCTATGAAATTGAAACTCAACTCCTACTACAAGTACCACTAAGAGAATGGGCTTCTGACATCTCAGTGACCTCAAGCACGCCTAAGGACATAGTTTAAGATGGTAGACCCGCCTGTTCCACTTTCAGCAAAAGCCAATATCAACAGCAACCGCTTGACTAGTGTCTCTAAAGTGCAACGGGCTTAGTCTTTTATCGCCAGTTTTCTAGGCTGAGTCGGATAGTCCCTCCCCTAGATATTTATGTATTTCCTTTCCTGTCGAGGCTATGTCATTTAGGACTCTACTTCTATTAACCTTTTATTATTTCTAATTAATAAATTAATGTACTTTCTTTTCATTTTTATTAGGCTTTCATCATTTTTTATGCTTCCAATTCAATGATAAAATTAAATCAATCAAATGACCTTACTTAAAATAATCAAATCAAAAATAAAAAAAAATATGGATTATGAGTTCTTTCTCTCTTCCCTCCATCAAATCCATAAGCCATCTCCATGCAACTCAAAAGAAAAATTCCTTAAGCTATCATCTCCATGATCCTCATACTAGATAAGTGAATAACCTCTCAAATTCAAAAATCCACAAAATAGCCTTCAAATCTTCCACTACTTAAATCACAATAACTTGTGTGCAAGCCTCATAAATAAAAAATTAATGCCAAAGCGAAATAATAAAAAGGAAAGAAAAAAATTCAAGTGCAAAAAAAAAAAAAAACAAAAAAAAAAAGAATACAAAGCAAAAGCAATAAAAAGCAAGCAATGTAAAAAAAAAAAGGAAAGAGCCAAAGGCAAAAAAAAATGACAAGCTAGGGGCTTCCACACTAGTTCTACACCATCATTTCAAAACCCTTCCACTAGTGGAAAAAAATTGAATTGATCCAGCCAAAGTAAGGGTTACTGATCCGGTTTTGGGCTGGAGCGAGTGGCGGCAGATCTGTTAGCAAAACTCAACTGATCCAAGTTTTGGGCCGGAGCGAGTGGAGGAGGATCTCGTTAGCAAAAGTCAATCGATCCAGGTTTTGAACCGGATCGCTTGAAAACTTACTCGGTCCGATTTTTGTGAACACTAGTTTAGTTCACAACTAACTAATCCAATTTTTTTGTGAAAACCAGATCCGTAAGTTGTTAAATGATTCGATTTTCACAAAAAACTGGATCAATTTTACCTCATAACAAATTAAGAAAAAAAATTGGATCAATATTGAAGCCATAGTCCTAGCAAACTCACGTATATATCACAAAATTAACAAAACGCCAAAACTCAACAATCCCAGCCAAGCAAAAGAAGAAATACAAAAGGATATTAATTACAAAAGAAGAAATTAAAACAAACTAAATGCAAACGAACTACTTACAAAATGCGAAAAAAAAATGAAAGCCTAATTACAAAAACTAAACTGAAAACAAAACCCTAACATCAAATTTATTCAAAAAAATAGAATGAAAAATCGAAATTAAACAAAAAACCCTAAATTAAAAATTAAAATCATAAAACCCTAACAGAGGAAATGGTGGTTGTTCAGATCTGGGAGGCGAGATGAGACGACTGCGAGACTTGTTAGCGGTGGTGACTGCGCCAAGAAGGAATAGTGGCAATGGTGGTTGTTCAGATGTGGGCGCAAGCAGAAGACACAGCGTGGGAGACAGCCTTCGTGAGAGCTTCGAGGAGTAGAGAGGAGAGCGGAGCTTCGAGGAGTAAAGAGGAGAGCGGAGCTTCGAGGAGTAGAGAGGAGAGCGTTTGTGAGAGCTTCGAGGAGTATTTGTTGCCCACGTGGAGACGATGAAGGATGGAGAAGGCCGTGGGGTGGGGTGGGGGTGGGGAGGGAGACGAGAGTAGAAGAAAATCGTTGTTTATGAGAACAATGGGTGGGTTGACGGCGAGGCGAGGGGAACTGAGGGGGATTGTGGGTGGTGGGGTTTAGAGATTGAGTGGAAGTGAGGGTTTAAGGAGATCAGGAGGGAAAAGAAAGAATAGAGAGTGGTATGGGTTTTGAGAAGATTAGGTTTATCCGTTTGATAGGAGGGGAATGGGGGAAAATGACACAAGGCCCAAACGTTTTATATGGCCCAACATACTGATCCGGTCATTTGGACCAACCGCATCAGTTACGTGAAGAGAGGAGTGAGGAGCTGGCCCAAGGACATTAGCTGATCCGGTTTGGACCTAAGCGGATCAGTTATCTTGTGCCAGATCGGCCGCTTTTTCCCACTAGTGTTCAATCCATCGAAACACTTAACTAAAACCCATATAATCCAATGCCATAATCCTTACTTTGGTCCATCCAATTAAACCTTCAGCCACATATCCAAACCTAAAACCCTTTCAATACTAATATCGATCCTAACTCCTCCTCTAAGGTATGTCCAATCCTACTAGGTTTTAAACCCAAAAAGGGCGACCTAGGTAAAAGGTAAAGCATAAAAAAAAAATCATATCAAGAACTACGAATGGTCTCGGATTCTCGCAGAGATACGTGGGACCCGTATCTCGAGGTTCGACCGCTTCAATAAAATAAATTAATCAAGGTATAATGACTTGACTTTCTGGAATTCAGAAGCATACTCGCTCTAGATCCTGACACAGACTCGAGTCTGAATCTAGCCACGTTAAAGCCTTTTCCTAGCAATATTTATTTAAGTTACAAAATACACCTTTTATTTCTCAATCCAAACTCTCCTTGTAGGAGTGTTCATTTCGGATAATCCGATCCTTCCCGATCTGGATTGGAAAAAGTGCGATCTGGATCCGATCCGAAAAAACCGGATATCTGAAAATTCGGATCGGATATCCGAAAACTGAAAAATTGAATTTTTCAAAGGAAAATTTCATAAAATAAGTTTCGAGATCGGATCATCGGATATTTTCGGATATTCGAATAGGATATCCGAAAAATTCCCATGTTTCGGATATTTTCGGATATCCGAAAATGAATATTTTCGATCCGTATCCGATCCGAAAATTTTTGGATATCCATTCGAAATATCCGAAAACTAAAAAAATCAGATCGCATATCCGATCGACCGGATCGGATATTTATGAACATCCCTACTTCCAAGGTCTCTGGCAATCTGCATTATCTCCCTAGTGAAGCCACTTCGAATGCTCCTCCGAATGGTCAATGTACTTTCTAATGTAGGCTAAGAGTGCCTAATTCAATATAAGCTTTCCCAAAGCGGGGGCTTCCTATATTTGTGGTGGTTTCTCCAAATCAAACTCCCAAAGAGTTGTAATATGCAGATCTCACTTGGGGACCTCGATTTTTACCAAAATAGTTTTCGAAAATTTAATCTATCTCTTTCCATTAATCTAGTTATCCTAGCTTTGCAAAACCGGGACGTTGCATTTAGCTTTGACCTTCCATAGCGTCTCATTGATGGGTTTTAAAATGTAATCCCCGCAAGTGTATGGTGTCTGTTGTTAGCAGAGACTTATCAAATATGGGTCGATCCACAGGGAGAGAATTTTTATAGATTAATGTTCAATTAAATTAACTATTCCAGAAGAAAAATGATTGAATGAATAATACTAGTACTAAGGTAAAATAAAGCAGATACTTGATGTAAATCAAAATAATTAAAACCTAGGGCATTCAATCGGTCCACCATGATTATACCAATTCAATCAAAACAACACAATTCAACAATACTTGGATTCAGGGTCGAGTAATTAGAGTCTTTTGCTAATCCTACGGTCGGGTCTTAACACTCTTAGATCAACATATGCAGTATGGTCGCTAACATAATCAGATCTACCAATTATAACAAGCCTCTAATGAGTACGATCTTTAAATGCTAACTCCTATTAGCTAGATGATAACTCATTATATTGCGCAATTACATGAATTAAACAATTATAACAAATCAATAGGAATTACTCTAATCCAATCCAAACATTGAATAACTTTAAATCACAATTAAAGAGGTATAAACATGGCTTTCCTCACTAACCCTAGAAATGGACTACTCACTCATGATATTAAAGAACACAATAAACATAATCTAAGTAAAGGAATTCATTAGGTTAAACTAAGTAGAAAACAATACCGAGTAATTGATGAATCGAACAACGAAAGAGGAATCAATGATCTTTTTAATCTCCAAAGCAAAGAGTGCATACAAAACTTATAGAGAAAAACTAACTGTTTAACCTAATAAAACGAGGAATAAAAGATTGTTTAATCGAAAATTCTAAAATCCTATATATAGTGTTTGCAAAACCGGCTATAAAACGCTAAAAATAAGCTTCCCGAGAAACCGCCCGGTCTACCGGGCCAATCCACCCGACGAGGAGGCAATGATTTCCCATTTACGAAGTCAATCGGAGATCTCGCCAGTCAACCGGGCAAGGCCGCGCGGTCGGGGCGCGCAAGCATTTTTGGGCTCTTTCTCTCCCGCCGCCGGGCCACTTGCACATAAGAAAACGTATCTCGCCTGGTCGGGCCAAACCGCCCGATCGACCGGGCGAGAGCCTTTCCTCAACTTTTGAAGCAAATTCTTCCTCCATCTACTTGTGTGACTTCTCGGATCTGCTACAGGCTATGAGTGAACATCGGACTTTCCTTCTGTGGCTAGATTAAGGCATAACATGCATAATATGCCTAATAAAACACAAAGGAGCAATACCAAGTCCAAACACATAAATCACACAAGTATGAGCTCAAAAGAGTTCGAAATAGTACTCAATGCTAAGGGAATGAGCCTAAAAACTCTATATAAAATAGACACATCACTCATGCATCCTTGGAGAGTCTAAGTTTGCATTTTTCCATCACCATGTGCATTATCTGAGTGTTTGCACCTATCTGCTAACATCTTACCTTGCACGCTAAACAAATTGCTAGTAGTATCATCTTGCAGACTAACTTTATTTTGCAGAAACTGACGATATAAAGACCAATTATAGATTATTGCAGAGCATCTAGAATTGTTCTTCTTTCCGACAAAAACTACTTTGACTTTTGGTTTAATGAATCCCCGACCAAAGTGTGGGCGCTTTTGTCGACACAAAATTGTGTCTCCCCATTTAGTACCTAATGATGAAAGACAACGTCGTCCTAACTGGTCCGATCCAAAGGATGAACAATTCAACAAGATAAGCCTAGAATCGTTTTTAAAACATAAAGTCTATTTATTTATTCCAAGTCCAATTTTAAAAGCCCAATTAATTCTTTATGATAGTGATTTGTATTTTCAAGCCCACTTTCATAAAGAGCAATCAATTATTCCTGATAATTAATTGTATTTTTAATAAGTATTAATTATTCTTGATAATTAATAAATATTTTCTAAGTTCAGAGATATTATGAAAATCAGATTTTATTCCATAAGATAGCTGATTTCGGACTTCAAAAGATAATATTCAATAAAGGATAAAAGTAATCTTTTAATTTTGGAAAACCGCTCACATCTGCGTTGCATCTCGCACAACATAAAGATAGTTTACAATATACAAACACGCAGCCAAGAGATGCGCTGACGCACAGGGGTGGTGCGCCAGGTGTGCAACGACCGTGCGCCAGACACACTCCTCCTTCGCTTTTATCCGAGTGCTTTTCAGACTTGTTTTTCCTAGAAATAGTATAGGCTTATTTTCGACGAAAGTTTTGAGACTTTCACATAGAGATTTTTAGAGACTTTGATATACATTTTTTCCACGATAGTCCAACATATCTCTCAAATATATAACCAAATACATTCAAATTATGTTAACACATTCGAATTCCATATTTCAAGCTTCAAGATTGCTCCTCCTACATATCATTACACAAGACCTAGGCGACAAAGGTATAATTACTGAGGGTTAATTATAATTTAATTCCTATTTTATTAACAATCTATTTTATATTATGTAAATCCCTAAAGAATTCACGCTCTCTTGTACATTCTTCCTTAAAACTCTAGTCTTTTCTTTTCTTTCTATCATTATTATTCATATGGTTGCCAATATGCATTATTTCTTTCATCACCTCATATGCTTATTATTTATGCTAATCATAGACCTAAATTAATATTCTAATGCTAAATTCAGATAATTTGGACAATGGAATTAGGTTTCCAAATTGCTTCAATAAAATGTCACCAAAATCTAGTCTTTTATGTGTTTAACGAACCAACATAGATTGATTTTTAAATTGCATGAACATATTACTTGGTTGTTTATTTTCATAAGCCTAGAAATGAATCGTATTAAGTAGTCTCTACTCTAACCCTCTTACTCTTCCTAGGTTATACTCCTTCTACTACCAAAGGAGGAGGAGGAAGACCACTAGAATTAGGCAAAGAAACATCCAAGGACACATCAATACTTGACTCATTCATATGCATAGAAGATGATGATGATGATTTCAAAGGGAAAGTATACTCAAAGAAAACTGCATCTCTAGATTCACAAATAGAATAATCACTCAAAAGCATGAACCTATATGCGGCACTATTATGAGCATAACCAATAAACACACAATCAAAAGATTTAGACCCAATAGTGGTTTTCTTAAAATCTGAAAAAGCAACTTTAGCTAAGCACCCCCACACTTTCAAAATACTCATGTTAGGTTTATATCCTTTTCAAAGTTCATATGGTGTTTTATCCAACTTCTTACGGGGTACTCTATTGAGTACATAAGAAGCGGATAGAACCGCCTCTCCCCGGCCACATGTTGTCGGATAATCCGGAACTTAAAAGCATTGCATTCATAGTTTCTTTTAAAGATCTATTTTTCCTTTCGGCAATACCATTTTGTTGTGGAGTGTAAGGGGAGCTTAGCTCATGGATGATTCCATTGGCTTCACAAAATTCTTTTAAAGTCCATTTTCCATATTCACCACCTCTATCGGTCCTAACCCTTTTAATCTTAATATCAAGTTGATTTTCAACCTCGGCTTTATACTTTAAAAATGCACTTTCGGCCTCATCCTTAGTTTTCAAAAGATAAACTTTAGTGAACCTTGAAAAATCATCAACAAAAGTTATGTAATAATTTTTTCCTCCTTTACTAGTAGTGCAATTTTTAAAGTCCGCTAAATCCGAGTGAATCAACTCTAGCAATTTAATACTTCTTGAAATAACTTGCTTGAATGGTTTCTTAGTATGTTTGGCCTCAACACAAATAGGACATTTAGAGGCTTTGTCAATTTGATCAAAAGAAATTAAGTCCATGTCCTTTAGCTTTTTCATATAAGAAACATTTAAATGTCCTAAACGATTGTGCCAAACATCCATAGACTCAACAATATAAGCAAAAGAAGTACTTTCATTATTATTCAAAACATTCATCACAAACAATCCTCCACTAAGGTAACCTTTCCCAACGAAATCTCCATTCTTAGAGATAACAATCTTGTCCACCTCAAAGACAAGCTTTAAATCGGCTTTGTTGAGAAGGGCACCCGAAACAAGATTCCTCCTAAGGGAGGAAACTTACAAGACATTATTTAAAATCAAAGTTTTCCCGGAAGTGAGTTTAAGGTGGACCTTCCCTTTGCCAAGAACTCCTGCGGTGCTACTATTTCCCATGTAAACATGGTCTCCATCGGTAGCATCTTCAAAGTCCGTCATGAGAGCCTTGTTAGCACAAATATGTCTTGATGCTCCTGTGTCCAAGATCCACTCCACCTTGTTCTCCACCAAGTTGGCTTCAACTACCACCGCGGCTATCACCTCATCCTTTTCAACAAGATTAGCTTGGGAGGCACCATTGGAGTTGTTCTTGCGATGGACACGTTGATAGGCATTGTGTCCTATCTTTCCACACACATAGCATGCTCCTTTGGTCTTTTGAATCTTGTTGTTAAAAGTGAAGTTCCCTTGTTTCCATTATTCTTCTTCTTACCTTTGAACCTGTTTCTAGCCATAGGATCACTAGATTCAACCAAGTTAGCTTTAGAAGAATTGAAAGAGAGAGAATCAAACTTATCTTTGAGACGGTTAGCCTCCTCGATCCTCATGTGACCAATAAGCTCTTGAAGGTTCATGTCCTTCTTCTTGTGCTTCAAGGAATTTCGGTAGTCATCCCATGAAGGTGGGAATTTCTCCAAAAGCACATTGGCTTGAAGAGTCTCACACATTTTCATCCCTTCACCAAGGATATCGGTGACAATGCTCTCATAGTCATGCACTTGATCCATGATGGATTTGTCATCCGTCATCTTGAAGTTAATCCACTTACCAACAATATATTTTTTCTTACCGGCATCATCGTCACCATACTTCTTTTGCAAAGTATCCCAAATGGACTTGCTTGATCGATTGGTGATAAGAAGATCAAACAAGATTCCACTCACATGATGGAGAATATGAGCTCGAAAAAGCTTGTTGTCTTTCTCCTTCTTGGTCAATGCATCGGCCGCTTTCTTGAGATCCTCAGCCGAAAGGGAGACATCCGGGGCTACCACCTTGCTTGCTTCAATCACATCCTCATAGAGAACATAATCAATTTCAAGTTGCTAAAAAAAGATCAACAATTTTTGTGACCATCTCTTATAGTTCTTGCCATCAAGAGGCTCCAACTTAGAGATGTCGGGAAGAGTCTTGTTCAACATTGGATTAGCCAAAACAATCGACATAATATCTCGTTTTCAAATTGTTGTATTTAAAGGTTTTCAAGGCTAGAATGAAGAACAAGATATGATCAAACAATAAGAACTTGTTGTGCCGTGGTAAACAAACCACTGCCTTAAAAACGAGATTCGGTGCAACCGGGGTGCACAATTGTACTCACCGATTCGTTCCCTAAGGTTTACACAACTCTCAACACACAATGACACTCTTGCGTGTGAGATGGAGTTACTAGAACTTATGCCCAAAAGAGATGAAGAAAGAAAGAAGAGAGAAAGAAGAAAAAATCTATCTCAAAATCAGAAAAGAATCATATTTATAGGAGTGAAGGAGAAGAAGTAACCTCCCATGGAAATCAAAGGACTCCAAGGAATCCAATGATCATAATCAATCCAATTAAACACAAGATAATGATGAATAGAAACTCCCATCATCAATAGGAATTATGGAAAAGAATAAACCACCATTAAAAGGATGATCATCACCTTTAAACCACGTAATTAAGGGGAGGTTACAAAAGGAATCCAAGAAAATAAAGGGAAAAACCGGAAAACGACAAAAAAGGACTTCGCCCGATCGGGTTGGGCGAGCCCCGCCCGATCGGGCCCGAGACGAAAAAGCGAAGGCTCACCGAGGTCGCCCGAACGGGCGCCAACAACGACTACGAAAGTCGCCCCGCCTGATCGGGCGCCTATTTTCTTCCCCCTTTTTCCAACTTTAATCCCAACAATAATGTAGGCCAAAATTAATTCAAATATTGTATACTCCTACCTTTTATCTAAATAGAAATTAATATGTAAAGTAAAAATGGATAGAGCTTTTTAATGAAAATGGGAAGTCAGACTACAATATTCTTTCCATGCAATAAAAGATAGAACTTGATAGTTGATACGACTGGACTTCTATGCGATTAATAAGAACTTGATTGTAGAATATACTATACCGTTCACGCGTCAATCACTCTCAAATATTAAACGGACACGCCTGAGTTTGTGATTGTGGCTTGGAATTTTTGCCTTTTGTGCCGCAAGTTGTAGTTGTTTGGTTCAATCATAAATTTTGGCAAAAATGCTTCATCAGTTTTTAATATTTGCAATATTTTTTTATCTAGAAAGTTTTCTATTAATAGTAATGTTGACGTTTTTGGTAATATATTTTCTGTTTATCTATCATGGCACATGAAGTTCTTTTTTATCTCTCTCCTATCGTTAGTCCTGGTCAATGTTGCAAGTAGGGAAAATCTTAGTTGGGGCTTAGAGGGGTCTGACCCTTGATTTTTTTTGTCATGTTAGATATATAATAGATATTTTATATTAAATACTTCCTCCGATTCCATTTAATTGCAACACTTCCAGTTTTAGCACTATTCACAATCACTTATATAACTAGCTTTTGTGTTTCATATGTATGGAAAAATATAGTCATGTGAGATCTTGTTAAATTCATTTCAATGTGTACTTTAATACTATCTAATTTTTATGATTTTTGCCAAAACATGACTAAAGACATTAATAGTGTAAATTGTGCATTGATAAGCTTAAAACGGGAAGTGTTGCAATTAAATGGGAGTAGAGGAAGTATATATGTAAAATCTTGTAACACAATGATTAAAGATTCAACTTTTAATCTAGAGGTTGGATAATAAAAAATAGGCCCAATTAAATTTTTTGGCCCAAGATTCGCCATTGGTTGCAAGTAGTAAAAACAGAGGAAATATTATTTAACTACTCCCTCTGTTTGTATTTACTTGCTATATTTCCTTTTGCACAATCTTCAATGTGTTATTTTGACCGTGAATATCTCTTATTCTGTCTAAGTAATAATTATAAAAATTTGATATTATATATCTACACATCAAGACGGATCTAACAAGACCATTATACTTTTTCCTAAACAAAAATTCAAAATAATCAGTCAAAGTTTATTTGACACGGAAAAATTGAAATGTAGCAAGTAAATAAAAGCAGGGGGAGTAATTATTTTCCCCCAGAAATCTCATTTCCTCGAGAATGGCAAAACTTGTTTGGTTGGTCATTGGAAGAAAAACATTCCATGGAAAGTTCTTACCTAAGTGCCATTGCTAAGTTACTTTCCAATGGGATAACATGCTCGATAGGGCTTGAGTTCTAATATTATAAGAATATGCTCGTAGGAACTCTTGCTGATGAGGTAGAACTTCATTAGGAAGTGAAACTTTCTATATTTTTGCCAATGAAAAAACCTCAGTGTTTTACTTCTATGAAATTACATCATTCATGTTTTTTTATGCCCACCAAACAACGTACATTATTCTGATTTGATAATATTATCCGCTATTATAGTTTGCTAGTTTATACTAGTTTACTGTTTAGCATAAGATTTGTCTTCAAAGAACAATTTACCTAAGATTGGTGTTGGCTTTTCTAGTACATGTTGCTTCAGTAACTCATTGGTTGCAAACAAATTGTTTGACACACAGATTTAAGATGATGATTGATAAAATTGAGAAATGTAATTTTGTGTTTTTATGTGTATTCCTACTCCCCTTTTACATCCTAGGAATCTCAATATATATATGAGTCTAAAGTCCCACTGACCTAGACTTTTTACATCACCAAGGAAACCACATGCCAAAAGATATGTGGACCACATTTACAGTAATTGAGATCAAAACAAATATCCCAATATAGGAAACAAATATCACAATATTATATTCTAATACTCCCCCTCAAGTCGGAGCATGAAGGTCACGAATGCCCAACTTGGACAATAGGACCGCAAATTGGGAAGAACCAAGTGCCTTGGTGAAAATATCTGCTAACTGAGCATGAGTACGAACGTGACTTGTGGCAATGATGCCAACAACCAACAATTCACGTATGAAATGACAATCAATCTCGATGTGTTTTGTACGTTCATGAAAGACTGGATTGGCGGCAATATAAAGAGCGGCCTGGTTGTCACAAAATAAGCGAACTGGTTGGCGATGAAAAACGCCTAAGGCGGCAAGGAAGCTACGCAACCATTTGATTTCTGCACATGTGAAAGCCATAGACCTGTACTCAGCTTCAGCAGAGGAGCGCGAGACAGTAGTCTGTTTCTTGGTTTTCCAAGAAATAGGAGATGATCCTAACATGATGAAGTAACCCGAGACAGAACGTCATGTAATGGGGCAGCTTGCCCAGTCAGAATCACAATATGCATATAATTGCAAATCACAATCAGCACGTAACAAGATACCTTGACCAGGATGAGATTTTAAATATCGTAGAACACGAATGGCGGCATCAAAATGTGCTTGACGAGGTGATTGCATGAATTGTGACAGAATATGGACTGAGTAACATATATCAGGGCGAGTAATCGTTAAGTAAATTAGACGTCCAACCAAACGACGATACCGAGCAGGATCAGAACACAGAGGACTTGAATCAGAAGCAAGACCATGATTTTGAGGCAAAGGAGTGTCTACAAGTTGTGAGGCAAGAAGACCGGCTTACGAAAGAATATCAAGAGTATACTTCGCCGAGATAAAAACATGCCGTAGGTGAGCGTGCACACTCAATGCCTAAGAAGTATTTCAGCGGGCCCATGTCTTTGAGTTTAAAACAAGTATCCAAGTACTTCTTAAACACAACACACATAGCAGGATTATTTACAGGCTACCAAAATATCGTCAACATAGACTAACAATGTCAAAATGTCACCTCCCTTTCGAAAGGTAAATAAGGTATGATCGGCATGAGATTGTTGGAACCCATAAGAACGTAGAGCAGAAGACAATTTTGCAAACCAATTGCGAGGGGATTGACGAAGTCCATAAAGAGACTTACGCAATTTACGCACCTTTCTTCGGAGAAGATGCAGTAAATCCTGGAGGAAGTTTCATATATACCTCCTCATGTAGGTCACCATGTAAAAATGCATTATTCACATCAAGTTGATGCACCTCCCAATTTTGGGCAACTGCTACAACGAGAAATGTTCGAACACTAACCATCTTAGCAACAGGAGCGAAAGTGTCTGTAAAGTCTTCTCCAGGAGTTTGATTGTTGCCCAAAACGACAAGCCGAGCCTTATGACGTTCAACGGTGCCATCAGAATGGAACTTGGTCTTATAGACCCATTTGCAACCTATCGGTTTCTTGCCAAAAAGAAGATCGGTAATCTCCCAAGTTTGATTTCGCTCCAGAGCATCAATCTCAAGTTGCATTGCTTGACGCCAATGAGGTGTCTGAATAGCCTCTTTATATGACCTGGGTTCATCAGTAACAGACACAGCAGCAAGGAAGTGTCTATGGCTATCAGAAAAATTACTATAATGAACATAGTTGGCTATAGGAAACCGCGTACCTGAGGATGCGCAAGGAGCAGGCGAAGAGTTCGAAATGGGTGTAGGAGAACAGACCGAGGAGCAAATGTAATCAGAAAGATATGCTGGAGGACGTCGAGACCGGTGAATAGTAGTAGTAGGTGGAGTATCATGGGCATCATGCGAGCTAGGTTGACGAGTAAGGTCAACTTCTGGCGTGCTGGGCATGGATGTAGAAGGCAGCGATGACGCAACGTGTTGTTGATCAGGAGATTGACGAGTAGACAGACGATCAAGCACTGGTGTAGTGTTATTTGTGAAGGTAGTATGCATTGGTGATGCATTTTGGGGACTAGCACTACTCCCCCTTACAATGATATCACTAGAGCTGCTGTCCCTTGCAACGGATCCCCGAGTATCATACACTGTACCAAACTCCCAATCTATGGGAGTTTCAAACTCTGATGCAAAGGATGAAGTAGAAGGTGCACTGGAACTAGAAGAGTAGGGAAACACATTTTCTTGGAAACGAACATCTCGAGATACAAACAAATCTTTGGTATCCAAATCGAGAACCTTCCACCCCTTTTTGTTTGATGGGTAACCCAAGAACACGCATCGACGACTCCGAGAGGCAAATTTATCTTTCCGTCGTAGTTGATTATGCACATAACATAAACACCCAAACACCTTTAATTGGCTCAAAGAAGGAGGAGAACCAAAGAGTAATTCATGAGGTGTTTTACCTTCAAGAAGCTTCGTAGGTGTGCGATTAATAAGATACACGGCTGCTTGCACACATTCCCCCCAAAACTCAATTGGAAGAGAAGCTTGAAAACGTAGCGCTCGGGCAACAGCTAAAATATGACGATGTTTTCGTTCCACTCGTCCATTCTGTTGTGGAGTATGAGCACATGATGTTTGGAATAATACTCCTTGATCAACAAAAAATTGTTTCAAAGGCTGAAGTTCAGTGCCATTATCTGAGCGAACAATTTTAATGTCCTTATTATATTGGCGTTTGACCATGACAAAAAAATCACGCATACAACTTGGAACTTCAGTTTTATCTTTTATCAAGTATGCCCAGACACTCCTAGAATAATCATCAACGATAGTGAAAAAATAATGTGCACCAGTATAAGAAGATTTAGAGTAAGCACCCCATAAATCACAGTGAATTAAACTAAATAATTCAGTAGCTTTATTGTCACTAGAAGGAAAAACTGAACGTGTTTGTTTTGCACGGTAACATACATCACATGACTCCAAAAATTTCTTTAGTTTACTACTACTAATTCCAGAAATAAACGACATATGCTGACTTGAGGGATGGCCAAGACGCTGATGTAAGAGCAAAGTTGTATCTGCAGAAGTTGCATGAGAAAGAGCTTTCTGGGCCACCGGCTGCAAATAGTATACCCCATTTCGAAACTCACCCAGTCCAATCGGCATCCTCGAACTGCGGTCCTGTAATACGCACAACTTATCAGTAAAGGTCACAATACAAGAAGAGTCAAGAATTAGTGGACCAATAGAGATTAAATTGCATTTCATAGCAGGAACATATAAGACATTATGAAGAACTAAGCCAGAGCTAAGCCGAGCACTTCCTTGCTGAATAGCAGAAGTTTGTACTCCATCAGGTAGTGTGACTGGTTGTGGGGCTAACACAGAGCAATTAAATAAATTTTTGAGTGTTCCTGTCATGTGATGGGATGCGCCGCTGTCAAGTAACCAATGATCATTGGTCATAGAAGTCTTACCCGTCAGTTTCTCGGATGTGGAAGAGGACTCCAAGAGGCTTAGAAGACGCTGCACCTGTTCAGTTGTAAAACCAGGAAGTGAGGCAGGAGACTGTGAAGAAGTAGGTGCTCCATCAGAGGAGCGTGGAGCTTGTGTTGCGTGAGCAGCAGCAGGTGGGTGGTGTTGACCTCGTCCACTGCTGCTGCCGCCTCTCCCTCTGGAATATCGGCCTCTCCCCCGCCCTCGATTAGAATTAGGCGGATACCCAACTCGCTGGTAACAGCGTTCATAATCGTGGCCAGTCTTCTCACAGTAAGTACACACAAGGGGTGTGGGAGTTGTTGAAGATGGCTTTGTGCTGGTGACAGAAGGTTGGGTCAAGGCTTGGACTGCAAAACTAACAGTTTCACTCTTGTCATCCCGATCACGGATGATAGTCTTATGGCGCTCTTCTTGTGTAGCCATAGAAAAGGCTTTGTTAAGAGTAGGAAATGGATCCATACCCAAAATCTGAGTGCGAATAGCACCAAATTGAACATCGTCCAAACCCAACAAAAAATCATGGGTCTTTTCATTTTCAAACCGACCTTGAATTTTGGAAGCAGCAGAACAAGTGCATCCACAAGTTACATCAGCAACACCATATAGTTCATCCCAGATGGATTTAAATTTAGTATAATAAGAGACTACGCTCATGCCGTGTTGACGAAGATTATGATACTGAGATTTCAATTGATGAATACGGGGGCCATTAACAACTGCATATCGCTCTTTTAAATCGGTCCACAGTTCTATGGCAATCTTATGTCCAGCCACACTAGGTTGAATTTCAATAGCAATAGAATTAAACATCCAACCGCAAATAGTTGAATTGTTAGCACGCCAAGCAATAAAGTCCGGGGATTTTTCATCAGTTGGGCAAGTAATTTCCCCATTAACGAAACCTTGCTTATTCTTTCCCTCCAACCCATTCATTATAGCTTTGGCCCAAACATCATAATTGTCACCAGTCAAGATAAATTTGGTGAGGGACATACCTGAACCCTCTGAGGGGTGAAGAAAATAAATCGATGATGGGTCATGAATGAGTTGTGGAGACTTCCCTTGAGTCATGGAGAAGAAACGAAGAGGAGAGTACGGAATAAATGTTGGCGCTCGACCAAACCACACGGGCTGTGATGAAAACGCCAGAGAGAGAAAGCAAGAACAGATCAAAACAAATGGCCAAGAATCAAACCTTGAAATCTGATACCATGATAAAATTGAGAAATGTAATTTTGTGTTTTTATGTGTATTCCTACTCCCCTTTTACATCCTAGGAATCTCAATATATATATGAGTCTAAAGTCCCACTGACCTAGACTTTTTACATCACCAAGGAAACCACATGCCAAAAGATATGTGGACCACATTTACAGTAATTGAGATCAAAACAAATATCCCAATATAGGAAACAAATATCACAATATTATATTCTAATAATGATACACAATGCAAACGAACAAATAATTTACATTTGAAAAGAAAAATAAACGAACAAATAATTTAAACACATGTAAAAATGAACGATTGGTTTTTTAGATGCTTAAATTATTTTAAATTTGTTAATTTAATTTATCTATAGGAAATTTTTTTACCGTCGTCACTTCACCTTGTAGTTGATGAGAAATGCCAAATCTCAAACCGTTGTGCACAAAATATGTATATATTATTAGTGGCAATGTCGTGAATAAATTGAATGGAATAAAAAATATTGTATAATAATTTATAAATATTTATGGTATTATTTATAAATAATGTCGACATTTAAACCCTAATGTTGTACTTTGTAGAGAAAATGTTGTATATATAAGCACTTATCTTACATGTTTATTCAGACATGTATCAAATTACATATAAATGTTGTATTTAAATATTCTAATTTACTGAAAGGCCCCTGATATACTTTTGAATAATGCTTATCAGTTTGAGATTGGACAAAGCTTGCATTGGTAGTTGATAGTCTCAATCTCTCAACATAGCAGAGTTTTTCGAAGCGACTTGTTGTTTGTTAAGACATATTAATCATTCCTTTTATCCTCACCTTTCCACCAAAGTCCTCTACTTTCATTCCCCATCCTCCCCCAAGGTTTCACTTACCCTTTCTTTCTTCTACTCCGTGGTGACCTTGACCAATCATTGACCACTACCTTAACCACCATAACAACCAACCCAACCACGGAACCACCACATCAACCACCACACCCACCACCCCAGCAATTGAACCACTACTCCAAGCACCCTAACCACCATCACCGCCACCAAAACCACCATAACGCTAATGAAACCACCACGTCAACCACTAAAATCACCATCTTCCACTGAAGCCACCAACCCATGCACCGAAAACCACCAACCCAGCATCGAATACCACCACCCCATCCATAGAAACCACCACACGGAAAAAATCCCAACCCAACTAAAATAACCCAACTCCAATCCTTAATTATGGTTTTAGATGGTCAAATTCGGCCATAAAAACTTAAGATCTGAAGTTTTTATGGTCGAATTTGACCTTTAAAACCTTAAATGTGGTCTGGAATGGTGGTAAAGAAGGAAAAGAAGGATGGGGGAGAATGGTGATGGGCGGCGGCGAGGTGGCGGTGCTGAGGGGCAACAGTGATGGGAAGCTGTGATGGGCACCGTTGATGGACTTGGGAGAGAAAAAGAGGAAGAATGTGACGAAAAATAGTTAGAGGAGGAAGATGAAATCCTAATTGACATGGTTCTACTGCAGCACAAAGAGCAATTGTGAAGAATAACCATTCTCGAATTCGAACAAACGTTTTCTAGTATTTTCATTCTTTCCATTTAATATTAGGGGTTCCAAATGAAGAAATACTGATTCTTTTCTTCTATTACGATATCTCAAGTTGGATGAACAAATCCCTCCTAGACAGACAAACAGGTAAAACAACCGTAGCCATATATATGAGTCTCCATCAACAAGGACAAAATGTAATATGTGTTTATGTAGCTATGACTAGTTCTCAAACTAAACAACATTCTTAATCACTACTACAAAAAAGGTCAAAGTGACTACCTAAAGAAAACCGGTTGTGCTTACTAACCCATTTATTAAATAAAACTGGTTACCTTGAAATGTTTTAATTTTTTTAATTGAATTTTCTTTCCAACATAATAATAGTACTACTCTTCTTCACTTCTAATAATAATATTTGAGAGTTTAACTCTATTCTGGTGGATTCTGGAGTTTCCACAGATTTATCACATGTAAATCTGTTTGTTCGTTCCAGGAATTGCGCTTGCTTTTTCTTTAATAATTCCGACTGCATCAGAGAAAGAGTGGGAAGAAACAGAGTAGAGAAACATATATAATTATACAATAAGGGAAGCATTTTCTTTTCTTAGATTACAAAACCTATAGAATTATCTTCTCGGAACGCAAGAATAAAGATTATCTTCCGGGAAAAAAACACTACCGTAAAAATTATCTTCCGGGGAACGCATAAATAAAGAGAGATAGAGTGGAGTAAAGAGTAGAAGTGATGAATTGATGAGTGAGTGTCGGTGGGTTTTGGAGGGAGGGGGGAATTCCTTTATAAACACAAAATTTCTTTTATTTTTATTTTTTTGCCCTTTTTTTAATTATCTATCATAAGTTCATAACTATCATATTCTCCCGTTTATGCTGTACTTAGTTTTTAATTTCTTTTTCTTTTATTTCTCCTAATTCAATCCTTACCCTCTCTATCTTTTGTATCTTTCTTCATATTTTTGATTTGGGTGAGAGTTCCTCGGTAGAATTTTTTATTATATTGTTTGGTAAAAGTGTTTGAATTAGGCCATTTAAATTCTAAAATAATGAAACGCCGTGACCTACAGGCTTTTTTAAGCCATCTGAGTTCGTTTAGGACCCAAAAATAGCAATTTCATAATTTCTGGATTTTATTTTTGCCTAATTTTCGTATTAGGGTTTTGTTTAGACTATGTAAATGTTTAGCCGTCATCAAGAGGCAACTTTTATTCTAATAATAATATTTGAGAGTTTAACTCTTTTCTGGTGGATTCCGAAGTTTCGACAGATTTATCGCTTGTAAATCTGTTTGTTCGTTCTAGGAATTGTGCTTGCTTTTCCTTTGACAATTCCCCATTGCGTCAGAGAAAGAGTGGGAAGAAACATAGTAGAGAAACATATAATTATACCATAATGGAAGCATTTTCGATTATTTTCTTAGATTACAGAACTTATAGAACAAAAATCCGGAAAAAAGGCTTTTAGAAATAAAACGTTGTTTAGTTAAAGAACACTGAACATATGAAAAAAACACTACCGTAAAAATTATCTTCTGGGAACTAACGCAAGAGTAAAGAGAGATAGAGTGGAGTAAAGGGTAAAGAGTCGGAATTTTCTTTTTTTTTTTTTATTAATTTTTTTACCCCTTTTTTTAATTATCCATCATAAGTTCATAACTATCATATTCTCCCGTTTATGCTATACTTAGTTTTTAATTTCTTTTTCTTTTATTTCTCCTAATTCTATCCTTTCCCTCTCTATCTTCTGTATCTTTTTTTCATATCTTTGATTTGGGTGAGAGTTCCTCGGTAGAATTTTTTATTATATTCTTGGGTAAAAGTGTTCGAATTAGGCCATTTAAATTCTAAAACAATGAAACGTCGTGACCTACAGGCTTTTTTAAACTACCCCTAACTCGCCTCCCCCTCTCTCTTTTTCTCTCAAACCCTAGCCTCCCCTACCCCTTCTTCATCATCAGTTAGGGGCTGCCATGGATGATTTCATCCATGGTAAGCCCCTTTTTCCCCTTTTATTTTCAGTTTTTAATTCATTTTCTTGTTTTGTTTAATAAATTAGTCTCTCTTTATGAGATCTTTTCAAACCCTGTTATGTGGTTTTTAGTTTCTGTTTTGGAAATATCCTTCTCCCCTATGGGAGTTGTGAGTATGGTTTTTTTGTTTTTAGGTATGAGAAATTGTTCTCATTGGTTGAAGATCGAGACTCAACATGAAGGTATTAGAATCTCGGATGCGGTCAACATGACTCGGTCAAGAATGTTCTTCCCAAACTACATCGTAATGATAGATCGCCTTATCAATAGTCGTTTGATTCAAAGAAATACAAGGGGGTCTTATTTGTATTGCTCGATCTGGTTCATTGCAGTTCCTTCGAAGACGAATTTGATTTAGCCTTGTTTAGTTGTATCTTGTTTTTCTTTAATACCTATTGTAGATGCCGTTTGGCCTTCAATTAATGAATTTACTCTTTCTAAAAAAAATAGCAATTTAATAATTTCTGGATTTTATTTTTGCCTAATTTTCGTATTAGGGTTTTATTTAGACTATGTAAATGTTTAGCCGTCATTAAGAGGCAGCATTTATTCTAGTAATAATATTTGAGAGTTTAACTCTTTTCGGTGGATTCCGGAGTTTCGATGCATTTATCGCTTGTAAATCTGTTTATTCGTTCTAGGAATTGCGCTTGCTTTTCCTTTGATAATTCCGACTGCGTCAGAGAAAGGGTGGGAAGAAACATAGTAGAGAAACATATAATTATACCATAATGGAAGCATTTTCGATTCTTTTCTTAGATTACAGAACTTATAGAACAAAAATCCGGGAAAAAGGCTTTTAGAAACAAAATGTTGTTTAGTTAAAGAACACTGAACATATGAAAAAAACACTACCGTAAAAATTATCTTCTGGGAACTAACGCATGAGTAAAGAGAGATAGAGTGGAGTAAAGAGTAGTGAATCGAAATTTTCTTTTTTATTTTTTTATTTTTTTACCCTTTTTTTTAATTATCCATCATAAGTTCATAACTATCATATTCTCCCGTTTATGCTGTACTTAGTTTTTAATTTCTTTTTCTTTTATTTCTCCTAATTCTATCCTTTCCCTCTTTATCTTCTGTATCTTTTTTCATCTTTGATTTGGGTGAGAGTTCCTCGGTAGAATTTTTTATTATATTGTTTGGTAAAAGTGTTTAAATTAAGCCATTTAAATTCTAAAATAATGAAACGCCGTGACCTACAAGCTTTTTTAAGCCATATGAGTTCGTTTAGGACCCAAAAAAGTAATTTAATAATTTCTGGATTTTATTTTTGCCCAATTTTCGTATTAGGGTTTTGTTTAGACTATGTAAATGTTTAGCCGTCATTAAGAGGCAGCTTTTATTCTAATAATGATATTTGAGAGTTTAACTCTTTTCTGGTGGATTCCGGAGTTTCGACAGATTTATCGCTTGTAAATCTGCTTGCGCTTGTTTTTCCTTTGATAATTCCGACTTTGTCAGAGAAAGAGTGGGAAGAAACAGAGTAGAGAAACATATAATTATACCATAATGGAAGCATTTTCGATTCTTTTCTTAGATTACAGATTTTATAGAACAAAAATCCGGAAAAAGGCTATTAGAAACAAAATGTTGTTTAGTTAAAGAACATTGAACATATGAAAAAAACACTACCGTAAAAATTATATTATGGGAACTAACGCAAGAGTAAAGAGAGATAGAGTGGAGTAAAGAGTAAAGATTCGAAATGATGAATTGATGAGTGAGTGTCGGTGGGGTTTTGGGAGGGGGCCGAAAACTCCTTTACAAACGCAAAATTGCTTTTATTTATATTTTTTTACCCTAATTTATTAATTATCCATCATAAGTTCATAACTATCATATTCTCACGTTTATGCTGTACTTTGTTTTTAATTACTTTTTCTTTTATTTCTCCTAATTCTATCCTTTCCCTCTCTATCTTCTGTATCTTTTTTCATATCTTTTATTTGCGTCAGAGTTCCTCCGTAGAATTTTTATTATATTGTTTGGGAAAAGTGTTTGAATTGGGCCATCTAAATTCTAAAGTAATGAAACATCGTGACTTACAGGCTTTTTAAGCCATCTGAGTTCGTCTAGGGCCTGAAAACAATATTTTAATAATTTTCGAATTTTATTTTTGCCTAATTTTCATATTAGGGTTTTGCTTAGACTTTTTAAATGTTTTTAGCCGTCTTTAAGAGGCAGATTTTATTCTAATAATAATATATGAGAGTTTACTGATAGTATCTAATAATTTTCATTAGTGGAAAAAGCCTATTTTACTACCTGACAAATGCTCCGGTTTTTATACATAAAAATAATTAAAATAGGAAATTTAACATAAAAATTATATCTAATAACATTAAATGATAAACTTATCATAAATTTTTTTGACAACAAATCAGATTTTATTTGGAAACTAAATCAAATAAAATACTGACTTGATCCTTGAGATAACCATGTATCTAGTCATACAGAACAAGTCAACGTCTGTTATGAATTTTATAAATCAACGCGGAAGTCCTTCCTGTGACAATAACAAACTTTTAGCAATGGATGATAATGGAATAATTTGCAGCAAATTGACGCAACACCCAAATTTATCCCGAACTGTACCAAAACACTAGATTTTATGCTAAACTGTATAATATTCGATTGACGGTAAAATTGAGAGGATTGAATTAGGGGAAAAAAAATATAAGAGGTACACTAAAGAGTATAAATTTGTTGGTGCACATATTTGCCCATATTAAATTAATAATAACCCATAAACAAGATAACCATATGAAAGTAACTGCTTTAATTAAATAAACAATGCAAAGCATGTATGATCTCATCAATACATCTAGCAAAAACTTATGACAACCTATAAGTGAGTTTTTTTTTTTTGCTTATCTAAAGAAAAAGGACTAAGTATTCTTCATATTTGTGCTTTATTATCACCATAACGGTTGGAGTATCGTGAAAGAAAACATGTCGAAAACGAGGAAGTCTAATGTATGTATGGTTGTTTTTGTGATTCATAGCACGCAATGACCTAGTTTTGCTCGTTGATGAAAGAGGAGATGAGACTTTTCACTGTTTCTTTTCTCTGAGTTCTGCTACAATTGAAGCAAGGCGAAACAAAGCTTTCGACGAAGCTAATTGCACATCGCACAGAAGATAAGCCATCAACTTGCTCAAGCGATCGAATAAGTTTCCCTGTATATTTATTATTTCCGAGCTTAAACAAACTCGGATATAACTTCAATGATTTCGACTTCAAAAACTTGTGCTTACTACTAATACGGCATAAAAGCTTCCAAGAATCCCAAACCCCATATTTCTCCAACATCCACACCTCCAAACTCTTGCTTGGTATATTATCATACCTATACCATGGCATCATAATTCGACCGACGCATAAACATCCATTAATTTCACATACAAATAAATCCTGCCATAACAAAAAAAATTCTCCGTCTATGTCATCCATAGGTGGTAAAGATATAAATGAAAATGATTCTTTAGCCAAATCAAACGCTATTAAGAGATTCCAACCTTCGATTCTATTTTCTATCAACCAGTGCAATCTCTCACCCACTATAACTGGAACATCTCTACAACTATAATAAATGTCAAAGAAGGCATGTGGCTTGACTGGAAACCAGACTGCGTCAAGTTTCTTCCAATAGTTGTTCTTGAATGTAAATAGGTACGTGAACGAGAATGTGCTCAATGTAAGATGATCTAGAATTTCATGTTAATAGTGGCAATCCTAAAGTTCTTTTTTCTCTCTCTAAAGTTTTCTCTCGATGCTTTATCGTTGCCATGGCAAGAAGCTCGAAGGGTCAGAAATCGAACAGTAAACCTAGGGGTCCAACTTCGGATTCTCAGGCGAAAAAGACAAGATCGATGGATGAGTTACTTGGAATCTCAGCAATGGAGATTGAACCAGTGATTAGAATTGAGGAGGAGGATCTCAGGGAGATTCAACAAAGTCAGCAAACTCATAGGCTATTTTCGGAGTGGCTTTCTTCGATTCATTCGACGGCCGCGAAGGTGGTGAAACCAGAATATTCAGCGGATTAGATGGGCTGAGCGTAGTGTTCGTCCGATGGAACCGGTTCCAATCCTCCAATTCTCTGATAATGAGGTGAATTCTCAACCTAATACCTCTGATAATGAGCATGTTGATGATGAAATTAGTGTTGTGAATGTGAATCGTAATGTGATTAAAATTGATGTTGAGGATGTGCAACACTGCAACCTGAGGTGGATTTCTGGAATTCATCTTTGATTTGTTATGTTGTTGGTGCAAATCCACCCCCGATTGTTATGGAGGGATATATTCGTCTTATGTTGAAGAAAGGGGTGTTCATTGTGCTTTTATTGACGATGGAGCGAAGGGACCAAGTTTTGGCGGGGAATTTGAATTTCTTTAATTCTAAGCCTCTGATTATCAAAGCTTGGGATCAGAATATGGACATTATGAAGGAGGATTTTGAAGTGTTGCCTACTTGGATTCAATTGCGTATTGATTTCAAGTACTGGAATGAGCGTTGTTTGAGGAAATTGGTGGAGCCAATTGGAAAATTTTTGCGTGTTGATCAAGCAACAGCAAAGAGAGATAAACTCCAATTTACGAGAATTCTCATTGAAGTAAAAGTTGATCAGGAATTCCCTGATCAGTTGTCTTTTATCAATGAGAAAGGGATTGATATTGTGTATGAAATTTCTTATGAATGGAAGCCTAATATTTGCTCAAACTGCAAATCATTAGGTCATACTAATGAGATGTGCAGGAAGAACATTAGGAAGGAGGCTGGTCAGAATGTGCAACAGATTCAGCAAGAATGGAGACCTAAGGAGAAACAGGTGGAACAAGTGACAAATGATGTTCAGGTGACAAATGATCCTAAGGTGCAGGAATTTAATAGAGCAAAGCAGCTGGGTGCAACTAACAAGAGAGTATCATGGGAAGTCAAAGTTAGTTCCTACAATCAAGGAGGTGGTTACCACCATTACTATCTTCAAGGAATAGCCAAAACAACACCAGGGATGTATCTACAACTATACGGAGACTACATTCATTCATATGAAAAAGTCAAGGAATCCCCCCACTTCATGAAAATTTCAACATAACACTCCACTTACTCCTCCACTATCACACTAGTACACTACTATATATTAACATCTTGTGACTACCATTGAAAACCATGAAACACATCCGGCAGAACCTTCCCAAAAGCTTCCATATTTCATCTGCAAACATATGACCTTCATTTTCTAAGCTTTTACAGAGACAATAATCCATATTTCACCAAGGGCCAAATCCCAAAACTACTATATTTTACTACCTACAAATGCAACATGGATATCCTACTATATGATCAAAACATTTGTTTATCTACATTTAACCAAAGCAAGGAGCATCACATCATACGAAGAAGTACTATGGAACTTTTACCATCGATTCAAGTGTCTTGAGGCTATAATTATCCCTTCGTAAATCATCATTTGTATTCTCTTATGTCAATTCGTTAACATTAGCAATAGCTACATATACATGGTCATATAATGTATTTGTAATTACAATGGCTTTAATGCCCGAATCATAGTGGATTGGTGGTCCCATATCCACCCGCGGTTTTTACCCACCTTCATTGGGGTTTTCCGCGTCACCATCTTTTGTGTCCCCTCTCTTTTTATTTTCATCCTTTTATTTTTCTTGTCTTAGTCTAGTTATCGATGTCCCAACCAAAGATTGTCCCTTGGACGATTTTTGGCATAAACAGTGGTCATAACCTAATGTTTCATAACCATGGGTCAAGTCGGACAGTACGAAATTGGATTATTTGGGATTCTCAACGTTTAGGCTTAGTGTAGAGATTATCTGAGGCCTTAATCCACTGTATTACAATGTGTCCTAGCCTTAGAAGAATATTTCTTCTTTTATCCTAGGATCCCAGAGTATATTAGCTATATTATTGCTGGTTTTGCTTTATGTATGAGATGTACCACTAGTAGAGAAATGACGATTTGTGTCGGTTCCGGAACCCTCATTTGCGTCGCACCCGGGTTCGACGCAACAGGTCTCGACCCAAATTGCCATAAGCTATTTGCATCGTGTCTGTGTTCGACGCAATTTTTATACCATTTGCGTCGCATGGGGGCCATGAAACGACGCTAGTGGTGCTCGATTGATTAAAGCAATCTATCCTAGAGATGGAGATTTGCGTCGGATTAAGAAGTATATGCGACGCACAAGAGTAGATTTGGGTCTGATTAAGTGTTATACCCGACGCAAATAGGTTAATTTTATAAAAAAAAAAGAGGATTTGCGTCGGATGGAGGGGGTATATCTGACGCAAATGGGTCAATTTTATTAAAAACAAAAGAGGATTTGCGTCGGATAGGGTGGGTATATCCGACACAAATTGTTCATTTTCTATTAAAAAAAATCATTTCTCATTTCTAACTTTATTTAATTTTATACATGTTTTTTTCTTATCTCTTATTTCAAAGACTGGCGTTTAACACAAACAAAAAGCAGATTTTGCAATTATTTCATTTACTTTTCGCATTTTACACATAAAAAAAACCAAAAAAAAAAAAAATCCCAAACAACATTTCACCTCAAAAAAAGGCGTATCAAGCATTAACCTAATTACCTAATAGTGTAAAAATCAACCACACTTTGAGTAGTAAACAACAATCCAGATCTAAAAAAAACCCTAATTCAGATCTAAGAAATCAACCATCAAACATTCAATTAAACAATAAATCTAATTCATTTCAAGTACGAACTGAAATACAAAATGTAAAACTAACTTAGAACAATAGAAACTAATGTAAAAAAATTATGGAACCTTGATGCTTATTCAACTTCTGTAGGCACTCGAATTCTTGATGCTTCTTTGACTTCCCACAGCACTCGAATTCTTGAAACCCAAAACCCTAGCACTGGACTTCGCACATTACAGCAGTCGAATTATTGTTACCTAAAACCCTAAATTCACTCGAACCCCAAATTTACTCGACTTCGCACAGCACAACACTTGAAATCAGTGGCGAGTTGAGCGATAAGAGGCGAACTGATGAAACTAACTGGCGCCGGAGGTTTCGAGGAGAACGAGTGGATGAAATCAGGCGGCCAGTTGAGAGAGATGAGAGGCGGAATTCAGGCGACGAGTTGAGAGAGGAGATATGAGAGGCGATTTAGGTTAGAGGAGAGTTGAGAGGCGATTTAGATTAGAGGAGAGATGAGAGGCGCTCAAGAATAGAGAAAGATAAGATAGATCTAGGCTAGAGAAGAGAGAGACGGCTCAAGAGAGTGAGTTATATATGTTACGTTATGTGCGTCGCACCCTAACCAACATTCGACGCAATTTATAATTATTTTTGGATATGTATATGTTGAACCCTAGTTTTGATGATGACAAAGGAACAAAGATGCAAACTAAGTATTGGACTAACAAGTTATTTAAGTGAATGAATTTCAAGGTATCAATAAAAGGAACAAAGCGAATACTAAGTCAAAGAAGAAATCAAGATTGGATTTTGAAGACTAAGTGAAGATGTTCAAAGATTTGGTACTGGAGTAGCATTGGAACAAGAAGACTAAAGAGAGGCTTTTTGTTTCTAGTTCCAATGTAAATGAACGAGTAAGAATGGTAAGGAACTGTGGCAATTTAGAATGAGAATGAGCGGTTGTTCCTTTGTAAGGAACAGACGAACTGGCGCTAACATAATAAGTTAAAGGAACTAACTATTAAAAGTAACTAGACCTAGGATGAAGCAGTATAACGGTTTAATTATGTCTGTTGAGTAATTTATGCCTAAATTCTAGGTAACCGTTTTATTTAAGGTAAAATCTAATTTAAGGAAAATCTTTTTAAGGAAAAGATTTTTTTTTATAAAGATAATAAATATCCTTTTCGGTTATTGTGGAAAATATTTCAAAGATAATATTTTTGGTAAAAGGATTTTATTTTGGTTTTATTAATTAAAATGTTTTTAATTAAATCAGATTTTCGAATTAATGCTTTAAGTGGTTGCTAAAAATAAGGGAGCAGTAACATGTTTATCTCCCACGTTTAACAGTGATCATGGAGATCATGGGTTTAAAGAGGAACGTGTTCCTCCAAGTAAGGAACATCATGGGATAATGGTATTACCACTAACACATGTTTTAATCCCACGTTCTAAGTTATTATCACTATAAATACTAGTGTCTAATGAAGTTCCAATTTGCGTCTGTCCAAGTGAATTAGTGAGTTTAACTAAGTAAAGTGTTAGTGTCTGCATTCTCTCATAAAAGCCATTTGTTCTTTGCTCTTCTTACTCTAATTCCACTAAGTTTATTTGATCTATTGTATTTTGGTTTTTGGGTAAGGGGACTGTGAGTAAAGTTCTGTAAGAGAGAAAGCTTTTGAGTGAAGTGAGTTAAAGTGAGAAAACTTCAAGTGAAGTTGAGAGGGACAGCTGTTAAGGGAACAATTGTTCAGGAACTTGAGTTTAGGAACTTTAGGTGTGGCCCGTGAGTAGCATTAGGTTGTAACAATGTTGTTTGGCCTAATTAGTGAAAGTGTTGAGTTTAAAATCCCTAGTGGTCGAGGTTGTTTCTTCTTGTTGGGCCCAAGAAGTTTTTCCTCGTAAAAATCCCTTGTGTTCCTTTAGCTTGTTTCTTTGTTTAAGTTTAAAATTCCGCAAAAAGTTACATTTATTTCAACACATACAATTCACCCCACCTCATGTATTGTTCCTAGTGAAATAACAATTGGTATCAGAGCTAGAACTCACGAAAGATAGGAAACCCTATTGAGAAAAAGATCCAAGGAACAATGAATACCACCGAGAAACTTGAGGAAGGTTATTCTACGCAAAGGCCTCCTATGTTCAATGGAAAGTTCTATTCCTACTGGAAGAATAGAATGGAGGTATTCATCAAGGCCGAAAACTACCAGGTATGGAGTGTCATTGAAGTTGGTGATTTTGAGGTCACAACTACTAATGACAAGAATGAGGTAATCCCTAAACCCTTCTCTGAATATGACAAAGTTGATTTCTAAAGAATGGAAGTTAATGCTATGGCTATTAAACTGTTGCATTGTGGACTTGGACCCCATGAACACAATAGGATCATGGGATGCAAATCCGCAAAGACAATATGGGATTTACTAGAAGTAACCCATGAAGGAACTAATGAAGTTAAGAGATCTAAAATTGATTTACTAATGAATCAATATGAACTGTTCTCCATGAAGGCTAAGGAAAGCATACAAGAGATGTTTACCCGTTTTACTAACATTATTAATGAGTTAGCTTCTCTTGGTAAGTTTATTCATTAGAGGAACAGGTTCGAAAAGTTCTGAGGAGTCTTCCTAAGGACAGATGGATGGCTAAGGTCACTGCTTTACAAGAAACAAAAGATTTCACTAAGTTCAACTTGGAACAGCTTGCTGGATCACTTATGACTCATGAGCTCCATCTTGATACTGAGTATGGTGAAAGCTCTAAGTCAAAGTTCATTGCCCTCAAAGTAGATGATGAAGATGACTCTGACTCAGAAGAAGAGGAAGCATCACTCATGGTCCGAAAATTTCGAAAGATGTATAGGAACATGAAGAATGGGAACTTCAAAGGTATAACTAAAAAGTTTTCTAACAAAGGTGCTTGTCATAAATGTGGTAGTACAGATCATTTCATCAAGGAATGTCCACTTTGGGAAAATGATAAGACCAAAGAAAGGAACAAGGAACGCTTCGCTGAAAGGAACAAGGAATCTAAAACACCTTTCTCTAAAGCGAACGTTCGAAAGGCTATGATAGTAGCTTGGGGAGATTCGTAGACCGAACGGGGAAGAGGAACAACAAACCGAAGAAACCGCAAATCTTTGTCTCATGGCAAACATTGAAGAAAAAGAAGATGAAAAAAATGTTGAGGTTGGAGTGAGGGGGAACAACACTTGGTATCTTGATAGTGGTTGTTCTAATCATATGACAGGAGACAAATCTAAGTTTCTCTCACTCTCAATCTATGAAGGTGGAAGCGTGACTTTTGGTGATAATAAGAAAGGTAACATAGTTGCCATGGGTAAGGTTGGTAAGTCACCATCACATTCCATTGATAATGTGTTTTTAGTTGAAGGTTTAGAGCACAATCTATTAAGTATTTCCCAATTCCGTGACAAGGGAAATGTTGTTAAATTTAATAGTGAAAAATGCTTGATCCTTAACATTAACTCTAAGAATGTCATCTTGGAAGGAACAAGGAAGGGGAACACATATATTATGGATCTTGATATTGTTCCTAAAAATAATTTGACATGCCTGAGTGTTATTGAAGATGATCCACTCTTATGGCATAAGCTTCTAGGACATGCTAGCTTTTCATTACTTGACAAACTTCTATCAAAAGATCTTATTTTGGGATTGTCATCTATAAAATTTTATATTGATCAAGTTTGTGATGCATGTGCCAAAGGTAAGCATATTAAATCCTCTTTCAAATCTAAAACTGTGGTTAGCACCACAAAGCCATTAGAATTATTTCATATGGATTTGTGTGGTCCCATGAGAATTCAAAGTAGAAGTGGCAAGAGGTATGTGCTAGTTATTGTTGATGACTACTCTAGGTACACTTGGGTTATTTTTCTCTCTAGTAATGATGAGACTTATGATGAGTTCCTTGTCTTTGCTAAAAGAGTTCAAAATTTGAGTGGTCACAAATTAATGCATATAAGATCCGATCATGGTAAAGAATTTGAAAATTATAAATTTGATGACTTAAGCAGAGATCATGGCCTAGATCATAATTTTTCTGCCCCTAGGACACCACAACAAAATGGGGTAGTAGGAAGAAAAAATAGAACTTTGGAGGAAATGGCTAGGACTATGTTAATTGCTAGTGAACTTCCAAGGAACTTTTGTCTTGAGGGCACATTATCTTGCTTGTCACATAATAAATCGTGCCATGATGAGACCTATCATTAACAAAACTCCTTATGAGCTTTATTTTGGAAAGAAACCTAATATTACTCATTTCAGAACATTTGGTTGCAAATGTTTTGTTCATAATAATGGGAAAGATAATCTTGGAAAATTTGATGCAAGGAGTGATGAAGCAATATTCTTAGGATATTCATCACATAGTAAGGCTTATAGAGTTTATAATAAAAGAACTATGTGTGTTGAAGAAAGTCTTCATATAATCTTTGATGAATCTGACAATTTTAATCCAAGCAAACAGGTTGATGACTTTGAGATAGGCTTGGTTCGATCAAATGAAAAAGATGCAGATTCAATTGAGGAAGAAGAATTAAAAGAGGAAAGGAACGAAGAAGATGAAAACTTTCAAAATAATGATGTTCATGTTCATCAAGATGATGGAGTTGTTCATGTTCATGCTAAGAACGAAAATGTTGAAGGAACTGATTCAACAATTGCTGAAAGAGGAACAAATGAACAAGGCTCCTCATCCTCTCAAGAAACTCAAGAGGAACAACCTGTTCCTATAAGGGAGTTTCAACCAAAACCTTAGAGACATCAAAAATCACATCCAGTGGAACTCATAATAAGTGACATATCAAAAGGTACGCAAACTAGATCTCAGTTAAGGAACTTTTGTGCATTTCATGCGTTCTTATCAATGATAAAACCAAGAAATCATGAAGAAGCCCTAACTGATTCTGATTGGATCACTGCTATGCATGCTGAATTAAATGAGTTCGAAAGAAATAATGTATGGCATCTAGTTCCCTCTTCTAAACAACAAAAAGTGATTGGCTTAAAATGGGTGTTTAGAATACAAACTTGATGAATATGGAACAATTGTAAGGAACAAAGCTAGACTTGTAGTAAAAGGTTATAATCAACAAGAAGGAATTGACTTTTAAGAAACCTTTACTCCTGTTGCTAGACTGGAAGCCATTAGAATACTAATTGCATTTGCTGCATATATGGGATTTAAATTGTATCAAATGGATGTCTAGTGTGCGTTTCTTAATGGCTATTTAAATGAAGATGTATATGTTGAACAACCCCCTGGATTTGAAAGCAATGATCTCCCAAACCATGTTTACAAGCTTGACAAGTCTTTTTATGGGTTAAAGCAAGCGCCTAGGTCATGGTATGAGAGATTATCTAAGTTCCTTTTAGAAAACAACTTTAAAAGAGGAAAAGTGGATAAAACTTTGTTTCTAAAATTGAAAGGAACTGACATACTACTTGTTCAAATATATGTTGATGACATTATTTTCGGAGCAACTAATGAATCATTATGCAAAGAATTTTCTAACCTTATGAGTAATGAATTTGAAATGAGCATGATGGGTGAGTTAAATTTCTTTCTTGGGTTACAAATTAAGCAAACAGAAAAAGGAATAATCATTCACCAACAAAAATACATAAAGGAACTGTTAAAGAAATATGGCCTCGAAAATTCAAAGATAAACCACACTCCTATGGGAACTTCAACTAGATTAGATGAAGATTCCATAGGAACAAGTGTTGATGATCAAACAAAATATAGAGGCATGATTGGTTCACTTTTATATCTAACTGCTAGTCGTCCAGACATAGCTTTTAGTGTTGGTTTGTGTGCTAGATTTCAAGCAAATCCCAAGGAGTCTCATCTAACTGCTGTAAAGAGAATTCTTAGATATCTTAAAGGAACATATGATCTTGGACTTTTCTATCCAAGAAGTGATACATTTGAATTAAGAGGATATGCTGATGCTGACTATGCTGGAGACCTTGTAAATAGGAAAAGCACCTCAGGTATGATTCAATTTCTTAGTCATAGTTTAGTTTCTTGGAGCACCAAGAAACAAAACACAGTTGCTTTATCCACTGTTGAAGCAGAATATGTGGCTGCTGCTGCATGTTGCTCTCAAATGCTTTGGATAAAACAACAACTTTGTGACTATGAAATAATCTTTAATTGTGTTCCTATTTATTGTGATAATACAAGTGCCATTAGTATTTCAAAAGATCCAGTGCATCATTCAAGAGCTAAGCATATACATATGAGACATCACTTTCTAAAAGAAAATGTGGAAAAAGGTTTGATTAAACTTGAGTTTTGTCAAACTGAAAATCGGATTGCTGATATACTAACCAAGCCTCTACAAAGAGATAGATATGAAAAATTAAGGCTTGAGTTAGGTTTAATAAAACTTAAGTAATTGTTCTTATTCCAATCCCCCATGTTTGAATTAATTTGTCTTACTCTATGTGATATTAAGTGACTGTGATTAATTGCCTAAGACCATTGCAAAATAAGATGTTCATAACATAAACATGGATTCAAAGGAATAAAGCTACTCACAAATGTCACATAATACTCCCCTTATTGTTCCTAAGTTATAGAAACATGCATGATATGAAGAATGTTGATATTTAGCATAAGTTGTTCCAATAGCACAAGTTCCTTAGAGTTTATTTTCTTTCCATAAATTAAAAAGTCCATAAAAATCAAAAAATCCGAAAAATTCAAAAAATATAGGAATCAGATTTAACCAAGTAATGATTTCCTTTTTATCTTTTTATTCTTTTCTTTTATCTTTTATTTTTGTTTTTATCTTTTTAATTTTTTTTCGCGTGTAACTCTTCATTTACGGTTACATGCATCTTCTTTCTTTTTCCTTCTTCCCTTCCAAAACCGTGTTCCTTAAACGCTTCAACTTCACCATTGTTCATCTCCTTCACACCTCTTCGCACCACATAAAACCACAATTTCTTTTCACCAAATGGCAAAAACCTCTCTCAATTCACCTTTTCCAAAAGCAACAACTCCCAAAACCTCTCAAATGGAAAACCCCTCTTCTCCATCCAAAACCCTAGAAGCCGAAAATTTTCAAGAAACAACAGTGGCGGTTGAAGAACAAAAATTGGAGTCACTTAGGAGAAGTGTGAGACGAAGAAAACTAATTGGGGAAGATGATGAGGAAGAAACCCCGGAACTAGTTGAGGGGGAAGAAGAAGCTACACATGTTCCTTCCAAAGGAACTGCTGCTTCTTCCTCCAAGAAAAGAGTGGAGCGAAGTGAATCAAGGTATGTTTTAGGATTCTGTGTTGATTTGGAGTGGGCCAAGAAAGTTAGATTCAATGAATTAACCGATATACTAAAGGAACAAGGTATGGAATACCTATTTGAAAACGCATATAATAATGCCTTAGTACCTTTAGCTATGGATGAGTTTTGTGCAAACTTCATCAACACTGATGGAGTATGTACTACTGAAGTTAGGGGGAAGAAAATTAAATTTTCTTAAGAAACTTTAGGAAAGATATGGGAAGTTCCTTGCAAAAGAACTGATCTATATTTTAAGAGGAAAGAAACTGTCACCTTTTCCAATTTCTCCCAAGATGATATTGTTGAATCCTTTGGGGGAACTGCTGGCCAAACCAAAATAAATCACAATCTTCTCTCTCCTGTCCACAAAATTTTGTTTAATCTTGTTTGGAGAGCACTCATTCCTCGAACTGAAAAGAGGAATGAGGTTGGTCTCTTAAATATGTGTTATATGTTTTGCCTTGACCACCACATTCAAATTAACTTCCCTTCTCTCTTTATCCAACATCTCACTCATTGCGTTAAGAATCACTGTGTAGTTGGCTATGGTGCATTGATCGTCTCTCTTCTTTCTCACTTTAAAGTAAAGACTACTGGTTGGCCTACATTGGGTATAAAACAAGGTAATATTCTAAATGAAAAGACTTTGTATGGCTTGGACCTCTCTGTCCAAGATGGAGTATTGACTCAAGGGAGGATTGCTACTAGTTCCTCTCACAAAAGAAAACTGCCTAAGGCAGTAGAAGAGGAACCAGTGAAAGTAATACTAGAGGAACAAGTTCCTGCCCCTACAGAACCAAAGGAACAAAAACTCAAGAGGCGCAAAACTGTTGCCAAAAATCCTTCCCCTCCTGTTCCTAAAAGAGTTAAACAAAGTTCTAGGTTAAGAACTTCTAAGACTGCTCCTGTTCCTTCAAATAAGGACTCTCCTTTAGTCCTATCTGACGCAGAGGAACAAGATCACAACTCACCTAAGGAACCAACTCCTCCATCCTCACTAAAAATACCAGTTACCCTCACTGAAATTCCTTCCATCTCTCCCTCATCCTTCTCTGTTCCTTCCAGTTTTGAACAGTTGAAGGTTGAGATGAAAGAACCAAACCCTTTCTCCTCTACATCCATTGACCTTCCACCACAACCACCTTTTCTTCCTGCCATTTACACCACCACCTCACCTTCTGTTTCTCTCAAAGGAACAGCAGGTCCATCACAAGAAAACACCCCAGTTCCTCCACCTAAACCATCCCCTGCTTCTAGTTCTAAGGGAAAGGAACAAGTTCATTCGGATGATTTTAGTTGGGTTAATGAAGTGTGTCTCCCTGCTCAACATATGATTAAGTTTTACAATCACCTTTACTGGACTTTAGATGCTAAAACTGATAAAATGATGAGTTTAATGAAAGTCCTTAGTGATATTGTGATTGAACAACAAAAGAACATGGAGATGTTGGCCCAAGCCATTAACATTTTGAAGCAACAACTTGATGGGCATCATGGAGATGTGATGAAGAAGTTGGAATAAGTGGTTGAGGAAGAAGTTGTAGAGGAACACAACTCCCCTTCCCTTCCTAATATCTAGTTCTTGTTTCTCTTAAGGAACAGGAACTCTTAGCTTTTGTTTCTTTTCTTTTCTTCTTTTTCTCTTTTGTACTTTAATGGAACAAGTGCTATGAATATAATGACTTTTGCTATATTTGTCTTCATTTGTGATTTGATTGCATAATTTCTTACTAGGAATGACTAGTATTATGCGATTACTGTTTGAGCAAGTCTAACCTTTGAAATTCCTAACTTAACCATTTCTTGGTGCTTGTTAATGGTCCAAAGGTCTTGTAAAATCAGTATTCCCAAAATCACCAAGAGTTTTATCTTTTTGACGATGACAAAGGGGGAAAAGATAATAGGAACAAACTAAGTTGACTAAATATTGTAAAAATTGAAAAACTGAAAAAAAATCAAAAATTTACAATCCTTAATCTGCCCTAATTAAGTTATATAAATTATTATTTTATCTTTTTCATTCTCTTATGTTATTTGTCGTTTTTCTTAGTTTGTAACTTTGTTGTCATCATCAAAAAGGGGGAAATTGTTGAACCCTAGTTTTGATGATGACAAAGGAACAAAGATGCAAACTAAGTATTGGACTAACAAGTTGTTTAAGTGAATGAATTTCAATGTATCAATGAAGGGAACAAAGAGAATACTAAGTCAAAGAAGAAATCAAGTTTGGATTTTGAATACTAAGTGAAGATGTTCAAAGATTTGGTACTGGAGCAGCATTGGAGCAAGAAGACTAAATAGAGGCTTTTTGTTTCTAGTTCCAATGTAAAGGAACGAGTAAGAATGGTAAGGAACTGTGGCAATTTAGAATGAGAATGAGCGGTTGTTCCTTTGTAAGGAACAGACGAACTGGCGCTAACATAGTAAGTTAAAGGAACTAACTATTAAAAGGAACTAGGCCTAGGATGAAGTAGTACAACGGTTTAATTATGTCTGTTGAGTAATTTATGCCTAAATTCTAGGTAACCGTTTTATTTAAGGTAAATTCTGATTTTAAGGAAAATCTTTTTTTAAGGAAAAGATTTTATTTTTATAAAGATAATAAATATCATTTTCGGTTATTATGGAAAATATTTTAACGATAATAATTTTGGTAAAAGAATTTTATTTTGGTTTTATTAATTAAAATGTTTTTAATTAAATCAGATTTTCGAATTAATGCTTTAAGTGGTTGCTAAAATTAAGGGAGCAGTAACATGTTTATCTCCTACGTTTAACAGTGATCATGGAGATCATGAGTCTAAAGAGGAACGTGTTCCTCCAAGTTAGGAACTGGTGGGTGCGGATTTGTCGTGTACACCCAACCAAAGATAAAATTTCTCCTGATCTCATGCACACTAAGCAAGTATAATGGAAGTAGGGGTCGTATCCACAGGGAAACAGGGACGAGCTTTATATTTAGCGGGATCCAAAACCTAGATTAAGCTAAGGGCCGAGAAACCTAATAACAAGGGGGGTTTCAAGTAGAGTTACGAACAAACTACAGCTAACTAGCATATAAATAAAATGAGAGATCAATATGGAAAGATCATGAATCCGATTAACATCCACTTCAATTCATTATCGATCATTGAACCTCGACTCTAATTATTTCCATAATTATCTATTGTTGAGAATTAATCTCGTATTCTCCTTATTCTTAGTTGAATAGCACGATCAGCGTGACTATAAAACCCTAACTAAAGGATAACCTAGTCCGATCAGTGTCTAAGTTCAATCCAATAGCAGCAATAAACACAGAGAACCAATAGACCTGCTAATGTCATACACGCGATAAACATTCAACAGTTGATTCAATTTCCCTAAGAAATAACCAAGACGATCTGCATCTAAGTTACTCCCTAGTTTGCTACAAATAGATAAAAGAATAAAACAATCCGATTCTATTCTTAAATCTAGCATTAGATTAATTACACAATCAAACTAGTAACGTTCCTAGCATAATTATGCAATAATCATGAAGTATAATCATAGAAATTAAACCATAATCAAGGAAAATAGATAGAGAAGAAAGATCTCACAATAACGGTTGAAGCTTCATGTTAATTATCTTCAAGAACAGTTCAAGCTACAATCCGATAGCAAAAACCAAATCCCATAATTGAAATCCTTAAAAACTAAACTAGGAAATGAAAATTAAAACTAGGAAATGAAAAACAAAGAGGAATGAAGAAGGAAAGAGGAAAAGAGGAGAATGAGGAAGGAAGGATGAAGAGAGGAGTATCCTCTCTCTCTCCTCAAGCTTACTGCTCCAAATCCTACATTTCGGCTCTCCTCTTTTTTTTCCAAATATTAGGTTTTAGGAAGCTTTTAAACCCCGCACAAAACGTAGTCCCCGAATTGACTTAACCGTCGCGAGTCGCGATACTGATCGCGAGTCGCGAAGAGCTCACTGCCATCCGCACACATTTGCTGGGCAAAGGCATCGCGAGTCGCGAAACACCTCGCGAGGTGCGACAAGCAGGGGTCGCGAGTCGCGACCTCCTTCGCGTGTCGCGACCTGCGTGGTCTCGTGCCTGCATGGCGGGCGAGGCTGCTGGGCAGGCTGGTTGTGTGCTGCGTTGCGATGCTGCTGGTGGAGCTTGGTTGTGGCGGAGCTTGGTTGGTGAAACGATGTTGTGGAGTTGTTCCAACCATTCATGCTTCTAAGAGCTCGGAACTTACAACTTTAACAATAATTACTATACAAAATTCCGAACTTCCGCTAAGGTCGATTTATATGTAAACATTAACAATTACGAACAAATCCCTTAGCAACGTGCACCTAAATTACCATAAAAACATCGTTTAACTTGAGCGTATCAAATACCCCCACACTTGAACTTTACTCGACCTCGAGTAAACTCAAAAATGAGAAATACCAATTAAATCATCACCCAAGCTAACGACACCAACCTACACTCTCCATCAACTACATCATCATCATCACATCTTAACAACATCCGCTCAAAATCTAAACGTAAGGGACGATGATTCCCCCACACTTAGATTCGAGCTCACCTGAAAAATACAAAGACGCGACAACAATAATAACCAGCAACACCAACAAGTTTAAACAGCAACACCAACAAGAATCAAAATGCCAGCTCACGACACACTAAACTACCAGCTCTCCCAAACCTCAAAAGATGACCTAAAACTACTACTACTACAACTAACTTAGAATAGCAAGGCATGGAACAAAGACAAAAAGGGATAAATTCCATGCTTACTCCCAAAAACAAACAATCAACCAAAAGAATGTGAAAGCCAAAATAAATCTTCACAAAATCAAGGATAAATTCACCAACCTTACCCGAAAACGCTTTCCACCTTATGACACCATCTCCGGCAAATGAGTTTTCAAAGTATATAATTCTCACTTAATCTCTCATTTTGCCTAGGAGCGCCTATCGGGTTTTTATCCTAGTTTCTCACTTTTTTTTTCATCTCTCTTCTTTTTCCGGCTCACAAAACTCACCCGCTCAACTAGCCCTTTTTTGCATAGGCCACCCTTTCGGGTTTTCGACCTATCCGAGCCCCCAATTTTGCCCAAGTTGCCCGCCCTTGCGGGTTTTCAACTCAGTGGGATTCATTTCATCACTTTTTTTTTTTAATATTATTTTTTTTCATTTTTTTTTTCATTTTTTCAAATTGAAAGTAATAAATACAACATAGATACATGAGAATGAGAATACCCTTCCCCCTACTTAAACTACACATTGTCCTCAATGTGACGACAATTAGAAGAAAAAGTAAACTGAAAATGGGGGGGAAAATGGAAAATCGGGCACATCGAAGATCGAATGCTCAAGACTCATGACCAAACAATCCGTCAAACTCAATTTTCTTAACAACACCAACTCAAATCACATAACTCAACTCACAATCCTCTCCCTCAAATCACTCAAACAAATGACAAATTCAAATTTTTAAATTTTTGAGATTTGCACCTAGCTTAAGAGATCGAAAAGATTCATTAACAATCTCAACCCTCTAGTTGTACCAACTCCTAGCTATTGAACTCCTCCCAACGAATTTTCTTTTGTGGATTTTGGTTACAAGTGGATTAAGATTGGTTGTGGATCTTTTTAGTGGGTGAGAGGTGGGTGAAAGAAAATTTGTTGTGGTGGTGGAAATTTGATGAGAAATAAAGGAAAAGTAAGAAAATAAAGAGGGGCCTCGGGTTACCTCCCGAGAAGCGCTGTTGTTTAAAGTCGTTAGCTCGCCTTAGTACCTTAGGCTCAATCATTGGGCTTGTGCTCCATGTGTGACAATGGTGGTTCCATGTCAATCTCCACTTCAAGTACCTGCAAAATTAATTGAGAAGAACTCTTGCAATGCATCGTTAGCGCTATGAGTGTCAACCAAAAACAAAGAGCGCAAGCAATACCATCCAAAAATCACGCTAAATACAAACAAGTAACACCGTTGCCCCGGCAACGGCGCCAAAATTTGGTGGGTGCGAATTTGTCGTGTACACCCAACCAAAGATAAAATTTCTCCTACTCTCATGCACACTAAGCAAGTATAATGGAAGTAGGGGTCGTATCCACAGGGAAACAGGGACGAGCTTTATATTTAGCGGGATCCAAAACCTAGATTAAGCTAAGGGCCGAGAAATCTAATAACAAGGGGGGTTTCAAGTAGAGTTACGAACAAACTACAACTAACTAGCATATAAATAAAATGAGAAATCAATATGGAAAGATCTTGAATCCGATTAACATCCACTTCAATTCATTATCGATCATTGAACCTCGACTCTAATTATTTCCATAATTATCTATTGTTGAGAATTAATCTCGTATTCTCCTTATTCTTAGTTGAATAGCACGATCAGCGTGACTATGAAACCCTAACTAAAGGATAACCTAGTCTGATCAACGTCTAAGTTCAATCCAATAGCAGCAATAAACACAGAGAACCAATAGACCTGCTAATGTCATACACGTGATAAACATTCGACAGTTGATTCAATTTCCCTAAGAAATAACCAAGACGATCTGCATCTAAGTTACTCCCTAGTTTGCTACAAATAGATAAAAGAATAAAACAATCCGATTCTATTCTTAAATCTAGCATTAGATTAATTACACAATCAAACTAGTAACGTTCCTAGCATAATTATGCAATAATCATAAAGTATAATCATAGAAATTAAACCATAATCAAGGAAAATAGATATGGAAGAAAGATCTCACAATAACGGTTGAAGCTTCATGTTAATTATCTTCAAGAACAGTTCAAGCTACAATCCGATAGCAAAAACCAAATCCCATAATTGAAATCCCTAAAAACTAAACTAGGAAATGAAAATTAAAACTAGGAAATGAAAAACAAAGAGGAATGAAGAAGGAAAGAGGAAAAGAGGAGCATGAAGAAGGAAGGATGAAGAGAGGAGTATCCTCTCTCTCTCCTCAAGCTTACTTCTCCAAATCCTACATTTCGGCTCTCCTCTTTTTTTTCCAAATATTAGGTTTAGGAAGCTTTTAAACCCCGCACAAAACGTAGGCCCCGAATTGACTTAACCGTCGCGAGTCACGATACTGATCGCAAGTCGCGAAGAGCTCACTGCCATCCGCACACATTTGCTGGGCAAAGGCATCGCGAGTCGCGAAACACCTCGCGAGGTGCGACAAGCAGGGGTCGCGAGTCGCGACCTCCTTCGCGTGTCGCGACCTGCGTGGTCTCGTGCCTGCTTGGCGGGCGAGGCTGCTGGGCAGGCTGGCTGTGTGCTGCGTGCTTAGCCTCGCTGCTGGGAAGGCTTGCGGTAGTGCTTGGGCTTGCGATGCTGGGCATGCTGGCGATACTGCTGGTGGAGCTTGGTTGTGGCGGAGCTTGGTTGGTGAAACGATGTTGTGGAGTTGTTCCAACCATTCATGCTTCTAAGAGCTCGGAACATACAACTTTAACAATAATTACTATACAAAATTCCGAACTTCCGAACTTCCGCTAAGGTCGATTTATATGTAAACATTAACAATTACGAACAAATCCCTTAGCAACGTGCACCTAAATTACCATAAAAACATCGTATAACTTGAGCGCCAAAATTTGGTGGGTGCGGATTTGTCGTGTACACCCAACCAAAGATAAAAATTCTCCTACTCTCATGCACACTAAGCAAGTATAATGGAAGTAGGGGTCGTATCCACAGGGAAACAGGGACGAGCTTTATATTTAGCGGGATCCAAAACCTAGATTAAGCTAAGGGCCGAGATACCTAATAACAAGGGGGGTTTCAAGTAGAGTTACGAACAAACTACAACTAACTAGCATATAAATTAAATGAGAAATCAATATGGAAAGATCTTGAATCCGATTAACATCCACTTCAATTCATTATCGATCATTGAACCTCGACTCTAATTATTTCCATAATTATTTATTGTTGAGAATTAATCTCGTATTCTCCTTATTCTTAGTTGAATAGCACGATCAGTGTGACTATAAAACCCTAACTAAAGGATAACCTAGTCCGATCAGCGTCTAAGTTCAATCCAATAGCAGCAATAAACACAGAGAACCAATAGACCTGCTAATGTCATACACGCGATAAACATTCAACATTTGATTCAATTTCCCTAAGAAACAACCAAGACGATCTGCATCTAAGTTACTCCCTAGTTTGCTACAAATAGATAAAAGAATAAAACAATCCGATTCTATTCTTAAATCTAGCATTAGATTAATTACACAATCAAACTAGTAACGTTCCTAGCATAATTATGCAATAATCATAAAGTATAATCATAGAAATTAAACCATAATCAAGGAAAATAGATAGAGAAGAAAGATCTCACAATAACGGTTGAAGCTTCATGTTAATTATCTTTAAGAACAGTTCAAGCTACAATCCGATAGCAAAAACCAAATCCCATAATTGAAATCCCTAAAAACTAAACTAGGAAATGGAATAATGGTTTTACCACTAACACATGTTTTAATATCACGTTCTAAGTTATTATCACTATAAATACTAGTGTCTAATGAAGTTCCAATTTGCGTCTGACCAAGTGAATTAGTGAGTTTAACTAAGTAAAGTGTCAGTGCCTTCATTCTCTCATAAAAGCCATTTGTTCTTTGCTCTTCTTACTCTATTTCCACTAAGTTTATTTGATCTATTGTATTTTGGTTTTTGGGTAAGGGGACTTTGAGTAAAGTTTTGTAAGAAAGAAAGCTTTGAGTGAAGCGAGTTAAAGTGAGAAAACTTCAAGTGAAGTTGAGAGGAACAGCTATTAAGGGAACAATTGTTCAGGAACTTGAGTTTAGGAACTCAAGGTGTGGCCCGTGAGTAGCATTAGGTTGTAACAAAGTTGTTTGGCCTAATTAGTGAATGTGTGGAGTTTAAAATCCCTAGTGGTCGAGGTTGTTTCTTCTTGTTGGGCCCAAGAAGTTTTTCCTCGTAAAAATCCCTTGTGTTCATTTAGCTTGTTTGTTTGTTTAAGTTTAAAATTCCGCAAAAAGTTACATTTATTTCTACACATACAATTCACCCCCCTTCTTGTATTGTTCCTAGTGGAATAACAGCATAAATCTTATCCGCATCGTTTGGCAGACTGGAGTCGAGATAAATCAGTAATTTGCATCGGTTGGGAGGCAAGGTTCGACACAAATATGATTTCTGGTTTTCTTGCTTTAGTTAATTTGCGTCGAGTTCTTTGGAACTGACTCAATATCCCTATTGCATCGTTTGTTCTATTGTTCGACGCAAATGAGGACACACAAATCGTCATTTCTCTACTAGTGTTCTGTCCTTTGTCATCTTATATGAGGTGTATACTTCTAGAAGATTTCCTGATTTTAGGGTTGTAATGATTGGAGCTTGATTGGAAGCTATAAATACATCAATGATTGGTGATAGCAGCCATGAGAGGAACACTAATAAAAAGTTTGAAATGAATCAGCTATTTTGGTTGATTTGGAGAATATAAACTTGAGAAAGCAACAAACTTTCTTATAATATCAGCTTGGTTTTATGATTTCTTCTCATGGTATTAGAGCATAATATGAAGAAATATGTTGCCAAGTAAAATCCCTCATAAAATTTTCTTTTCCCTTCTAACTTGAAATAAAATGAGTGCTGAAGGAACATCACAAAACAAACTACCAGCCAATGAACCCATAATTCCTTATGTTGATCCTTATTACTTGGGATCTTTGGACCACACTAATGCTGCTCTTGGTACCATAATTTTCAATGGAGAAAATTACTTGAACTGGACCAGAAATGTTAAAATGGCATTAAGTTCAAAGAACAAACTTAGGTTTGTCACTGGGAAGATAATCGTACCTGAACCAAGTGACAACAATTACAACAAATGGTTCGGGAATGATAACATGGTGAGGTGCTAGATCTTGGCTTCTATTGCACCTAACATAGCTGACAATCTGACCTATGTATGCTCAGCAATGGAGCTGTGGGATGAGCTCAAGGAGAGATATGGGCAGAGCAATGCTCCTCTCTTATATCAGCTCAAGAAAAATCTAAGTGATCTAAAGCAAGAAAATCAACCTGTTCATGAGTACTATTCCAAGATAAAAAAAATTGTGGGATGAAATCTCTCACATTGAAGCCATGCTAGAGTGCACCTGTGGAGTAGTAGCAAAATGCAGATGTTCTTTTCTGAAAAAGCTGATGGAGTTGGGTTATGTTAGCAAATTGGTGCAATTTCTTATGGCTTTGAATGAAAGCTATGAAAACTTGAAAGGTTAAATCTTGGCCATGGACCCTCTTCCTCCTGTCAATAGAGCATCTCACTTGGCTCAACATCAAGAGAAGCAGAAGCAAGTTACTGGAAGCATGACTTGAAGTGGGCTAGAGTCTAGTGCTCTAAATGTAAGCAAATAGTAGAACACAACAACCTGGCAAAAGAGGGAATCCAAGGAAGCAAAAATGAAGAAAAAGTGTGACCATTGCTTGATGAAAGGTCACAATCAAGAAGAGTGCTTCAAGCTGGCTGGATATCCCGAATGGTTTAAAAACTTTAAACCAAAATCATCTGCATTTCAGAAGAGTGTTGCAAATGTTATGAAGCAGAACAACAAAGGTAATGCTGAAACACCTTTGGAAAGGAACACTGAAGATGCTGAAACTAGCAGGACCAAGGGAGACATCAACTTCATCTCTGCTCTTCTTCAGGAGGTAACGAAAAACATGGGTGAGAAGTCTCACATGAGCAACTTTGCAGGTAACCTTACTGCTCATAGAAACACTCCTTTTATGCATTTATTAGAAAGAAAGGGTTGGATTATTCATACAAGAGGTTATGATCATCTGGCTGGGGATAGAAACTAATTTATTGATTTAAGAATTCTGAAAAAGCCTATCAAGATAGGTCTTCCTGATGGGCTCATGGAAATTGTGAAAGAAATAGGTAGCATCCAATTGCTACCTAACTTGGTTATTAGAAATGTGTTCATGTTGCCTGATTTCAAGCACAATTTATTATCTGTGAGTAAATTAACGCAAGACGATAAACTGAAGTTAGTTTTTAACAAAGAGAGGTGCTTGATACAAGACCTTATCACTGAGGAAGAGATAGTTAATGGAGAAGTGCAGGAAGAGCTTTATAAGTTGAACCTCATAAGGAAGGAAGGAGACAGTAGTGCCTTAAATAAAGTAGAGAGCAATGTAATGAATGTAGTAGATTCAAGTTTATCTTGTAACTCTGCTAAGAATTTGAGTGCATTACATGCTAGATTAGGTCATATCTCTTTATGAAAAATGAAACACTTGAGTATATGCAATTGCAAAGGAATGAAAGAATGCTTTTGTGACACTTGTAGTCTAGCTAAACATCACAGGTTGCCTTTTAAACCTAGTGATTCTATTGCAAAAAGTATTTTTTAGTTAATCCACATAGATTTGTGGGGTCCTTATAGAACTCAAACCATCACAGAGGTCAGCTATTTCTTGACCATTGTTGATGATTTCAGTAGAACAACATGGACACACTTATTGTCAAATAACAAATAAGTCAAGGGTATTTTAAGTTGGTTCATAAACTATGCTGAAACACAGTTTAATAGCTAGATTAAAACAATACGGAGTGACAATGGGACTGAAATTCTTCAGTGTGAATGTGATAACATCATGAAAGATAAGGGAATTCTACACCAAACCAGTGTAGCTGGAGTTCCTCAACAGAATGGAAGGGTGGAGAGGAAGCATAGATACCTCTTAGAAACTGCAGGGCTTTGAAAATACATGGTGGTTTGCCAAACTACCTATGGTGAGAATGTATACTTTCCGCTACATATCTTAAAAACTTACTTCCTATAGCAGTGTTTTACCTTGTAAAACTCCTTTTGAGAGATTATATTGATGCACAAGAAACCAAGTTATGATCACTTGAGAACAATAGGGTATCTTTGTTATGCAAGTGGTAGTTTGAAGAAAACAGTCAAGTTTAGAGAGAAGGGCATTAGAAGTGTCCTTGTGGGATACCCTAATGGTCAAAAGGGGTATAAACATTTTGACCTTCAAAGGAGAAGGTTTTTTGTTAGTAGAGATGTTGTCTTTAAAGAAAAATCTTTCCTTTTTTTACAACATGAAGAAAACAATGCTCACAATTTGCAAAACAAAATTGTGTTTGTTGGTACTGATCAAGATGTTGCAGATAGCAATGCGCCTGTTTTATCCACACTCACTGTGGCTTCTCCTTTGAGAGAGAATCCTGATCCAAATATTGAAAACTCTCCTATGTTAACAGGAGAAGAATCTCTTGTCAATTCCCCCTGTTAATACAGTTCCAGATCATGTGCCAACAACAAGTACTGATCAAGTCTTGCCTCCTAAAAGATCCGGGAGAGAAAGAATTACACCTAAGAAATTAAAATATTTTATTTATGCACTTCCTAATTTGGATTATGAGCCTTCTATTTCAGAATCAGGGAATGTGTCATATGCTGTCCACTCAGCAAAAAGCATGCCACAGTATGAAGAAGATTACATAGCCTCTTTATGTAATGTAATGAAGGTAAATGAGCCTGATAGCTTTCAGCAAGCAGAACAAGAACCATGGTGGAAGGAAGCTATGCAAGCTGAACTTAATGGTCTTGAGAGCAATGAAACATGGGAGTTAATTGATTTACCTCCAGGAGCCAAAACCATTGATTTAAAATGGGTTTACAAAGTGAAATACCAACCAAATGGCTGTGTTGAGAGATTAAAGGCTATGTTGGTGGCTAGGGGAGATAGGCAAATCAAAGGCAAAGACTATAAGCATACTTTTGGTCCTGTGGCTAAGTTTAGCACAGTGAGATTGCTTATGGCAGTTCTCCAAAAATGGAAAATGAAGGATTTTGACATCAACAATGCGTTTCTTCATGGCATTTTAGAGGAAGAAGTGTATGTGAAGCCTCCCAAAGGGTACTTAAAGGCTAAAGAAGGTTAATTTTGTAAGCTTAAAAAGAGTATTTATGGGCTCAAACAGGCTTCCAGGGGCATGAAACATTGAGATCACCAATTTTTTACTCAAACATGGCTATTACCAATGTCACATAGATACTTCTCTCTTCTGTAAACTTCAAGCAGGGAAGAGATGTACATGTGTTGGTTTATGTGGATGACCTGTTCATCACAGGTGATGCTGAGATTGAAATAGATGCTTTCAAGCAAGCTCTACATACAGAGTTCACCATCAAAGACCTTGGTGAACTCAGATATTTCCTTGACATAGAAGTTGCCAGGAATTCATAAGGCACTCTTCTAAATCAAAGGAAATACATCCTTGATTTGATTCAGAACTCCGGCATGGAAGGACGCAAACCTACTAAGTCACCTCTTCCTAAGGGTTTGAGACTTTCTCCTGATGAAGGAGAACTTCTGGCTGATCCAGAAATATATAGAAGGTTGATAGGTAGATTACTATATCTCAACCTCACAAGAGCAGACATCTCCTATTCTGTTCAACAATTATCTCAGTACATGCATTGTCCTAGAACCAGTCATCTACAAGCTGCTCTCCATGTCATAAAATATTTGAAGAGAACTTTCAATTGGGGTCCTTTCTATCCTAGTCAGTCTTCCTTCAATCTCAGCTGCTATTGTGATGCTGATTGGGGGACTTGCACCTGCAATAGAAGGTCCCTAACATGCTATTGTGCCTTTCTTGGTCAATGTCTTGTTTCTTGGAAAACAAAGAAACAAAAGACAGTTTCAAAATCTTCCACTGAAGCTGAATTCAGATGCATGTCTTAGACAACAAGTGAACTCAAATGGCTTGTTGGCATCCTAGAAGACTTGAAATTTCATGTTCCTAAACCCATTACCCTTTATTTTGACAATAAATCTGCTAAATACATAGCCCAGAATGCTGCATTTTATGAAAGAACCAAGCATCTTGATGTGGATTGCTATTATGTGAGGGAGAACTTATTAGCAGGCTTCCTCAAAACTCAGCATGTTAAGACTACTCTACAGCTTGCAGATATAATGACCAAGATAATCAGTCAGCCTCAGCATAATTTTTTGGCTTTCAAGTTGGGCCTAGTG
>CANSZD010001709.1:57500-240941 GCA_947648045.1 Beta corolliflora
TTTTGGCAAAGTAGCAGCAAACTTTTAAAATCATTTTAAGAAAATACTAATTATTATAAATAAGTCATAAGTCATAATCGTGTAACACACATAGCGGCGTATCCATGATTTTGCGGAGGGTGGGTCACCACCGTGCACCAATAAAATATCAATCAATAACCATGCATGAATTCAAAAAAAACTTTTAAGAAGTTTAATTCCAAAAGTTTTCCAATTTTCAGAATTCTAACCATATCAATAAAGAAAATAATATTAAATTTTAACCATATTCATAAAAAGAGGTATTTTCACACCAAAAAAATCACAATTCAATTGAAGACCAACTACTACAAGATAGTAAAAACATGAATTTTTAAAAAACAAAACTGAAGATTAGCTAATTTCATACCAATGGGTACATTAGTACCACAATTTTAAGTTTTTAACCACATCAACGTAAAATTTTCTAATTTTATCGATCAAAAATCAGTAGGGTAACTTACCTCCTTGCAAATTAACTGAGACCCGTGAACAAAGTACAAATCAACAATTTAAAAAACCAAAGTGACAGAATAGAAAAGGTACATGCAGATTCCACGCCATGGGGAATCACGAAAGCAATGGTGGCCAGTGGGTGGCTTGGTGCAATGCAGCGGTGGTGCAAGACATTAGAAGAGAGATGTAAGCGGGATTGCCCGAAGCAGTATAATAATTAAGTGCCAGTGGTAGTCAAGTTATGATTAAATATGAGCCTCTGAGGGAAACAGTAGGCCGAGTGAAGACTTTTTCAATCAACTTTTTTGCGTCACAAAAACAGTAGCTCACGTGGTCCACCATGACATTTACTACATCAGCCGCTAAACAGTACACGGGCCATAAGCAAATTTTAAAGTATTCTTAATACATGATTATAAAACTTTAAATCACAAGCTAATATTCAAACCATGGTTTTACGAAAAACGTATTAAAATCTTAAATTTATAAAACAACAAAATATCCCGTGCAATTTGCAGGGGTCTAAAAGCTAGTTTGTTGCAGAAAAATCTCCCACATTCTTTTTGTAAGAGCATGCCCACTCATGGTTTTTTTGGGCATCAATTTGAGTCATGAACCTTGCTCAAAAAAAACATGGAGTTGCATCCATGGTTTTTTGATGCTTGTATTTGGGTCATGCTATGACTCAATCCATGGTTGGTCATCCTATGACCCAAACCATGGTTGGTCATCTTATGACTCAAGCCAACCATTTGTGGACATGTGGCGATGCGTCATATAAAAGGTTATTTTTTTGTAATTCAAATTTTGTAATCTGAATAACTTAAAAAATACAAATTAAAAAAAATAATTTTTTTTACCAATGGTCCTATCGTTTTGAGATCTATAAATAGACATCAATTTTGCTATATTTTGACACACTTCTAAAATTAATTATTTTCTCTCTACATTGTATGCACATGAATAATTGTTTTTGGAAGTTTTTATTATTGAATAATTTTTTTAATCAAAATTAATTACTACAAAATGAATTTATTTAGGGTCGTTAATATACAATATAATTTATTTATAATCTTGTATGATATTATAAATATCAAAAGGTATAAATATATATTGATGTAGGAGAGAGAAAATGGGATAGAATATAGTAAAAAGTGGGATAGAGGAGGATGATGTTTTTTTATTGGGTCATGAGTGGGGTGCATTTGTCAAAATGGGTCATAAGGCATGACAAACTTTGGTAAGATGAGAGAGAAAGTTGATGAGAGAGAAGGATGACATGTTTTTATAGTGCATGAGTGGTCATGCTCTAACTTTGATATGTATTTGGAACATAAGAAAATAACCAATCATCGTCTGTTTTGATTTATGTGATAATAGCTTTGCAAGCCATTTTTGGTACCATCTGCTACATTGCCGCCAAAATTATGCAGATTTATTGGTTTTTGGTGGTTCACAACACTTAGGAAGAATATGAAGTTTGATAGAGATTTGAAATACAAGCAAATTATGAAGATTTAATGGAAAGATATTGATATTGCTATGTTATACTAATAGTATCTAATAATTTTCACTGGTGGAAAAACCTCTTTTACTATATGACAAATGCTCCGGTTTTTATACAAACGCAACCTTTGAAAAGCCTACCGAAAAATAAAAATAAGAAATAAGCACAAATGCTCCTGTTTATTAATAAACCAGAGCCTTTATTAACAAATGCTCCAATTTAAACCAGAGTAGTTGAACTGTGGTTGCTTTTTTAAATTATTTTTTAGGGAAGAACTATAGTTATTTTGCCTACACTCGCCCGACCTTTCTCTCTCCTATTATTGGCTCTGTTTGGCAATACTAGTTGAAAATAAACTAAAACTGAAAGTAAAAAACTTATATGGACTTGGTCCACACTAAATTAGTGTGGACCTAATGCTAATTCATGTTATTTATGAAAAAAAAGGATCACATATAAAAAAAAATATATAAAAGATGAATAGATATAACTTATGAAGTTTGACTATGAAAAAAAAAGGTTACTAAGTCACAAAGTGAAAATTTCATCATGATAAACTAATGTGAGAAAGAGTTACTATATTAAAAAAAACAGTCACTATGGTTGATAGTAACTGTATAGTGTAACTTAAAATTTGAAAAGGTTACTATATGGAAAAAAATAGTCACTATGTTAAATAAGTGGTTTTGGTCCACAATAATATTATTGTGAACCAGGTCCACGCAAGACTAACTCAAACTGAAAATAAACTGAAACTGATAAGATAAAGCTGAAACTAATAAGGTGCTGGAACAGATAAGGTAACTGACTAGCTTAATTGTTTGGCAAAATTAGTTGATTAAGTTGATAAATTATTTTGGCAAAATTAGTTGTTGTCTAAATTTTGGAAAGATTTTCCAAAATTTCAGTCACCTGATTTTGAAAAGGTAAAAATTTAGCTTATCATTTAAGTCATTTTAACCACCTGAAATTTTATTTTAGGTGCTCCCCAAACACTACTAATTATTTTAGCACCTAAAATGTGTTAGCACTTGTCTTTTAAAGTAGCTAAAAAGCTTCCCCAAACAGAGCCCTTTTCAATCCCCCAAATCAAACCCTATTCACCTCCTCCTTCGATGCATCCCTCCCGAAAGGAGCAAACCAACAACAATGGCGGAAATCCCACCGAATTCACCTCCTCCTCCCTCCTTCGACTGTCTCTGCATCTCTCTCCTCTCGAAGCTTCTCGTCGTCTGGCAAGCCACTGCTCGTGATATCGTGATCCATTGCCGCGCAATTCCTCGTGGTCGATAGTAAATCTCTCACTTCTTATTTTTCTCTTTTTTGTTTTTTCGGTTGCATTTGGAGGTTTATGTTATTGGGTGCAAGTTTTGATAGACCTGCTTCATTTTTTGTTGATTGTTCAGATTTTTATCTTTCATACAGTAGTTTTTTTGTGGATTTTATGGTATGGACTTAGTTTAGGTGTTTCCACTGTTTCATTTGAATATCTTGATCTTTCGTTCTATATATTTGATGATGAATTGACTCTTTGATATATTTTCATAGAGTATCTGAAATTGGATTAATTTGCAGCTGAAAGTATCTCGTGGGTATGATCATGATTTTTCAGGCATAAAGAATCGCAAGAAAGACAAAATTGCATATGATGAAAAATGGGGTACTTGGAAGCGCACTTATGGGTGTGATCATGTAAATGATGAAATTGATGTGCCCATCATTGTGGTCAAGCAAACTGATGGCAAAGCCTATTGCTGCTTTATTTTATTTTATTTCCATTTTTATTCATAATTTCCCAGTAGTTGTCGGCATACGATGCTGTGGCTTTCTCTTTTGGGTCATTGCAGAACCTGTAATGGATCCTTAGGCGAAGCAAAAAGTTGACAAGAAGTAGTGAGTAAATAAACAAGAGAAAAATCGTTTGATGAATATCAAGGAAGTGTCAAACAATGGTGTCCTGCCGAGTGTGTCCTTTCTGAGAAACAAGTTTAGGCTGGGGGGAAAGGGGTGGGTACGTAGTTTAAAAGGCAAACACCCTAGAGAATTGATCTCCAGCAATCTGCAGCTCTGCAATTACAAATGAGAATGAGTTTTTGCCTTTTTGGCCATAATTACAATATGATTTTCCTGTGAGCACATGTGTTAGTAAGGGCTTTAGCCCTTGGATTCCATACTACACATGTAAAAGCTAGCTAGTGTTCTCAAGGACTTCTCAGGAGGCTGCTTTATGCCTTTATCCCCGATAATTCCATGTCAATGATATGAATATCCACTTTCCAATAAGTGAATAAGTAATCCAAAGTCTAGCTCATGTCCGTCCTCTAAATTATGTGCTGATAAATTTATTTGGTGAGCAAGTTCTCTTTAGGGTTCCTCCTTTGGAGGGTTTTTTCTCACTAGGGTTTCTCTTTGTGAGGGTTTTTTTCCTAGCCTCCATCGCTAGGTTTTTCTTCTTTTTTGAAGGTTCTTCTTTCATTCTTTACCTTTCTTTTTCTTTCTCTTTCATCTCTTTTCTTCTTGGCCTCAATTGTGAATCTTTGTAGGGGCTTCCACTGGTGTTCATACCTGTGGTAAGCCCCAAAGCTCCTTTACTTCCTTCCAATAAGTATATCCCATCCTTAAGATGGTATTCATTTTAGGGTGTTCAATTTCTTTTTTTGTTTGTCTGATGGAGGAGGAAAATCTAACAATCCTTATTCTCTGTAAAAAAATCTAGAAGACCACGGGAGTATTTTCACCCAAACGACTATGCATTAGCGGAAGTTAAGCCGAATCGGAGCGAACTCACAGATTGTATTTCTTCGGATGAAGTTTTTTATTAAGGCTATTTTTCCTCAAATCTGCGATGTATCTAGTTCTAAGGTGTTATATACTTGTGTTGGAATTTTCGATTTTTCAGTTTTTGATTATAAGTGCCGTTTGACTATCTCTTATGAATGAAATTATTTTTCTTCCTGTCAAAAGAAAATTATTTTACACTACATGTAATGTGTTTGGGCATGAAACTTGGAAATGTAGGAAGCAAAGGCATCAGATATGGGCGCCTAGGACTGTCGAGACTAGGAATGCAGAAGATCCTGATGTGGTTGGAGCTCCTATACATGTTCCTGTGGTTCAAAAAAAATGTTCAAGTGGATGAAGAGGGTTTCCAAATGGCAAATAAGAGGGTGAGAATGGCTAATAGCCCAATTGCTCTCACAGTTATAAGAAATTATTTTAATGCTCTTGTTGTAGACACAAGGGAAACTAATGGAATTCAGGGGCAAGGTTGTGGTGATCAAAGAGAAGAACAGGAGGAAGGAGAGAGGAATCTCTCCTCACCCAATGGATAAATATGTTGCTGGAATGTCCGGGGACTTAATAGTCCTAGGAAACAGAAAGTGGTGAGAGATTTTATTCACCAATATTTCGTGGGGCTAGTAGGTCTGTTGGAAACTAAGGTGAAGATTGCAGCTATGGGCAAGCTTTACCAGATAATGTTTAATACTTGGTGTTTTACTTCGAATTCATCTTTTCATAAAGGAGGCAGAGTGGTTATGGCGTAGAATCCTGGAGTTTTTGATGTTGATATCAGAGGGGGCAGCTAGTCAGTGGCTTCATTGCATAGTGTCTCATAAAAATGGTAATCCTAGTTTTGATTGTACGTTTGTTTATGCGTTCAATGATTGAAATGAGAGGGAGGTTTTATGGAAGGAATTGGAGGATATGTATACACATATTAAAGGTCCATGGCTAGTTTGTGATGAAAGAATTGGCTCACAGGTGAGAATTTGGGAGACTGAACCTTTGAGAAGATGGTTGATTAGTTGTGATCTTCATGACATTAATAGCACTAACAGATTCACCTGGAACAATAAACAAGATGGAGGTGCTAAGGTATTCTCTAAAATTGATAGTGTTGTGGCTAATCAATTATGGGAATCCAACAGCTGGAGTTGCTTTCTTGAATGAGGGAGAATTTGATCATTCTCCAACTCTCCTTTCAATTCATCTAAATAGTGATAATGTTAAAAAGCCTTTCAAGTATTTCACCATGTGGAAGAGCTCTAGTAGATTTGAGGAGGTGATTAAGAAGGGCTAGAATACTCCTGTTGAGGGTAATAAAATGTTTCAAGTTACTCAGAAGTTGAAATTTGTCAAACAGGAGATTAAAGAGCTAAATAAAAGTGGTTTCCTGGAATTACAAGCTGAGGTGATTAAAGCAGCTTCATCCATGGAGGAAATTCATAATAGATTACATGCTTATCTTGGTGATGTGGAGCTTGCAAATGAAGAACTTGCTATGGTAAAGGATTATAAGACTAAACATTCAACTTATATGTCTTTTTTAAAACAGAAAGCAAAGGTTTCTTGGCTCATAGATGGGGATGAGAACTCCTCATTATTTCATCAAAGCATTAAACAGAGGAGAGTTCAGAATTCAGTTTATGGGATTTACAATATGAAGGAGGAATGGCAGGACTCTAGAGATGATGTTAAGGGTGCTTTCTTAGACTATTATCAAGTGTTGCTTGCTAGTTCTGCTACTTTAGAGATCCCTCTGAACAGAGAAATTATTTGAGAAGGAAATGTGCTCACGTAAGCTCAGAAAGATAGCTTTTTAGCTTCTTACACTACTGAAGAGGTTAAAAGAGCTATGTTTTCTATTGATGGCAACAAGGCACCAGGGTCTGATGGTTTTGGAAGTTTCTTCTTCAGAGACACTTGGCATATAATTGGGTGAAGTATTTGCATTTGTTTTGGAGTTTTTCCAACATGGAAGAATGTTAAAGGCTCTTAATACTACTCTTATCACTATGATTCCAAAGGTGTGCCCTAAAAATGTGAGTGAATTTCGCCCTATTTCTTGTTGCAACACTTGAGATTAATCTTGCCTCGTATTATTGAAGATACTCAAGGGGCATTTGTGCATAGTAGACACATAGTGCATAATATCATGACTGTGCAAGATATTGTGAGACATTATAATAGGAAATCTGCAAAACCTAGTTGTATTATTAAGCTTGATATGCAAAAAGCTTATGATACAATTAACTGGGTATTCCTCAAGGAAATGTTGTTGGCTTTAGAATTCCCTGAGAGTTTTGTTAATATTGTAATGGAGTGTGTCTGTACTGCAAAGTTCTCTCTGTTGATTAATAGTGAAATAAATGGCTTTTTTGCTTCAAAGAGGGGCTTGAGGCAAGGGGACCCTCTCTCTCCCCTTCTCTTTGTAATCTGCATGGAGTATCTTGCTAGGATACTGGTGAAAATGAGTGGGCTTGAACAATACCATTACCATCCTAGATGTCAGGCTGTGAAGCTCACTCATTTAAGCTTTGCTAATGACTTGATATTATGCTCCATAAGTGACTATGCTTCAGTTCATATGTTGTTGAGAGCCTTTAAAATGTTCTCATACTCTTGTGGTTTAAAAACCAATGCTCAGAAGTCTTCATTCTATTGTTGTGGGATGGATCCAAATGATATTACAAGAATTCAATAGGTCTCTAGTATCTAGAGGGATTACTTGCCTTTTAGATATTTGGGAGTGCCCATTTACTCTAAAAGAATTTCATATACATATACATATACATATACATATACATATACATACATATATACATACATATACATACATATACATATACATATACATATACATATACATATACTTCTATTTACTAAATCACATAAAATTTGACACAAAAACTCCATATATTCATATATGAGCATATATAGAATGTATGAAATACGTATGAAGAATATACATATACATATACATATACATATACATACACATATACATACACATATACATATACATATACATATACATATACATATACATATACATACATTGAAGAAGCAAATTAATAAAGTTACAACACTTGTTCATTAGAGTTATACCACCGAAAAAATTTTGAGCCCAAAAAAACATTTTTTTTTTTTGAATTTTTTTTTCTAATATTCTTTTTTTGGAGTTACATCCTATTTTCATTAGAGTTACATCACTTGTTCATTAGAGTTATAGCGCGTAAAATTCATTCTCATTTCTCATGTAAGTATACATAAAAAGACATAAAAAGACTAATTTTAGTGACATGTTATTTAGGCAATCGTTTTACAAGGTTCCTAACAGGTTGTCCAAATTAATCTGATTAATATTAGAACATTTATTTAGGTCTTTGATTAGCAATAAATAACATGTGGGGTGATAAAAACAATAAAACAGGAACAATCACATAATATGCATATAATGATCAGACAAGTATAATAATAATGTATGAAAAATTAATAAAAAGAAAAAGAAGAGTTTAGAATATACAGTAGAGCGATTTTATATTAAAGATCTACATGATGAAATAAGTCGTTAGTAACTTCAATATAAAAATATAGAATTTATTCAAGGATCCTCAAGATTATACCTATGCGGCTTAGATTGAGGAGCGCAACGATATTTAGGCGGAGCAATCGTGAAACCAAGAATGCAGTGTGAAAGTATTGATTGATTGAAAGTATTTGAGTGTTTGAGTATTTGAGAATTCGAAGTGTATTGTAGAGGTATTCGTTAGTTTTTGTATTCATGAAATAATAATATGAAAAGTCGTCCGTAATTCGGGAAAATACGGGTATTTATAGGAAAAAGAAACCTTGCGCTCCACGCAAGCCTTGCGCCAGGCGCAAGCCTACGTGGCGGGCGCAGTGCCACGCTTCGGGCGCACATTGGTGTGCCTGACGCAGCCAGCCCAATCAGAGATGCACATGTGTAAACGCGTTTTGAAAAGATAGAAAAGTACGTTGCGTCTAGGGGTGCTAATGAGCCAGGGTGGCTCGCAAACTATTCGAGCTCGGCTCGGTCAAAGTTCGGTCAAAGCTCGGCTCGAGATGGCTCGATTCGAGTTCGAGATCGGCTCGAGACTCCAACGAGCCGAGCCTCCACTACCTTAAGCTCGGCTCGAAAGCTCGCGAGCAAGCTCGGTAGTTTTTAAAATTACTAAATATTTTTATAAATGTTTAATATAGGATACAATAATTAAAAAGTCTGAGGAAAAATGGTAATCTTGGCTCTAAGACACATAGAAAGCCAAAGTTTATACGTCTGATAAACTAGAAACATACCTTAAAAAAAGTAAATCAAACCTTTTAAAAAATGGAAAAAAGGCAATAACAAAAAAATATTATGAGAGAAATTTCTCCTTGCAACTACTGATATGGCTCGGGTTAATCCACTCATTGTTACTCATTTTTATCCTTGATGCAATATTTCTTTAATGGTAAAGATTGATGCTTTCATTTGTTAGTTCCATAAATTCACACAAAGTTGATGTTCACCCAAAACTTAACTCATAATCGATAGATCGAACATGGCATGAAAAACAAGATTTGTCAAAAACTACAACTTTATAAGTCGAGAATCTTCCATCAAGTGCTAAGCTCCGGTCAACCTCAATTAGGCACTAGACAAATCATCTACATCTTCACGCGAGTTACATGCCTATATTTCGCACAAAAGTTCTCCGCCAACTTCATCGGGTCTATAGCACAAGGCGGTGTCATGGGTTCCGATTCATGTCGGCAATGGTTTGACGATCCAAAACAAGCAATTCGGGAACTAATTTAGCGGCAAATATACGACTAATGTTTGGTCCAGGGCACCAAAAATCTTTATGGTTCATGCGACTTTTAATATAAAAAAAACGTTGCCCATTATCAGTCCATGTAAAAGCAAAACGGTGAAATTTCGGGTATCCCACATTGGTAAAATATGATGAGGGTGTATGTTTGATGCTCTATAAAAGATATCTTTGAGTTAGTATTTCCCTACAGCTGCTGGCTTATAATTTGTTTGGGCTATGCAATTAACAAGTTTTTGGATAATGGGCCTTTGAACAACAAAATGTTTGGGCCTCATGAAATTCAACCTTGAACTTGCATTAGTTAAATGTGAATTTTCGAGCTTTTCGAGCCTAACGAACTCGAGCCGAGTTGGAAGTTTTGGACTCGAGCTCGAGCCGAGCCCAGTATTTCAAGCTCGACGAGCTTCGAGCTCGAGCCGAGCCCTATTAAATTTGTTTTCGAGCCGAGCCGAGCCTAGTCAGGTTCGGTCTCGGTTCGGCTCGTTAACACCCCTAGTTGCGTCTCACACAAGACTTGCGTATGACGCATGACTCTGTGTGAGTCACAAAATCTATGTGTCAGGCGCTCATTGGCTCGCCTGACGCGATATGGCCAATGTGCTGGACGCACGTGGCGCGCTGAGTGCAGCCCCCGCGTCCTGCGCATATTCTGGAATATTCGAGCATATTCCATTGCGCGTCTTTCGAATATACTTTTTTATCCCTAAAATTCCGGAGATGGAATTTTACGGATTAAAAATCTGATTTATTTATCAAAGATAATAAAATATTTATGAAAAATATCTATTAAAATAATAAATATTTAATTGGGCTTTTAAAATGAATTTAAAACATTTTATGGGCTTGAAATACAATTAATCATCATGAACAATTAATTGGGCTTTAGAATATCATTTCGAAACACATTTTTGAATGGTTCTTTAGATTGCTCTTCCGTTGGGTCGCGCCAACTAATGCCGCGGTATGTTTCATCATTGGATCCTTAAATGGGGAGACACGATTATGTGTCTACAGAAGCCCCCACTTTGCCGAGGTTCGGGAAACCGATAGTCAAAGTATACGGTGTCGGGACGGAGAACGATTCTAAACGCTCTGCAGTTTAGAACTGATCTATAACCGCCGGTCTCTGCAAAACAAAGTTAGTATGCAGAACAATAACTACAAGCAATCTGATTACCTGCAGAAGAGGATGTTAGCAGATAGGTGCAAACAACTCAGATGAAGCACATAATGATGCAATAATGCAAACTTAGACTCTCGCTCTAAGGATGCATGAGACGCAATGCAAGGATTTAGGTTATGCAAAGCTAAGGGTTGACACGTCATGCAAGGTCAGGGTTATGCAAGACTAGAATGTATGAAATGCAATAAAAGGTCAGGGTTTTGCAAGGCTGCAGTGTAAGGTCTGGATTTTGCACGGCTAGAAGATGTGATGCAATGCAAAGTCAGGATTTTGCATGGCTAGAAGATGTGTAGAATGATAGAATGAGCAGGATGATTGGAAATTAATGGAATGGTTTTCGAAAATCGTTTTTAGTAAATAAACGGGGTCCGTAAACGAGGTCCGCGGATTACAACTCTGCGGGAGTTGATTTGAAATGGAGGATTCTTCTTTGGGAAGTTGATATAGGCAAAGTCGAATATCGTCAGAGACCCTGGAATCATCGGAGAGTCCTTCGGGGAAAATGAGAGCTTGGATTGAAAAAATAAAAGGTTTGAATTTGTGACTCAAATGCATGTAGGTGGGAAAAGGCTTTGACGAGGCTAGGTTCAGACTCGAGTCTATGTCGGGATCTAGAAAGAGATTATGCTCCTAAATTCTAGAAAGTCAAATCATTAGACCATGACTATTTTATTTTATTGAAGCGGTCGGACCTCGAGATGAGGATTCCTACGTATCCTTGTGGAATCAGACCATTCGTAGTTCGTGATCTGATTTTTTTTATTATTATTGTTTTTTTTTGTGCCCTAACTTTTGCCTAGGCCGCCCTTTCGGGTTTTCAACCTAGCGGGCTTGGACATACCGTGAAGAAGGAGTTAGGATTGATGAAAGGTTGAAAGGTTTAAGGCTTAAGGTTTAGATGAGGGTTTAATTGGTTGGGCTAATGGAGGATCATGGATTTGAATTATATGGTTAAGGTCTGATGGGATTGAAGGACTTGAACGAGGGGTAGAACTTGTGTGCAAGCCCCCTAACTTGACTTTTTATTTCTTTTTGCCTTTGACTCTTTCTTTTTGAATTTTTTCTTTTTGTCCTGTGCGTTTTTGCTTTTTTTTCATTTTTTCGCACTTTGAATTTTTTAACTATTTTATTTTACCTGGCATTGATTTTTTTAGTGAGGCTTGTACACAAGTTTGGTTTAGGGTATTGGAAGGCTTGAAGGATATCTGTGGAGCTTTGATTTTGAAAGGTTATTTGGCTAATGATGGTTTAAAGGGTTTTTTGTTTTTCTTTGGTTGCGTGGATGAGGATGGTTTATGGATCATGGAAGGTGATGGAGGAAGAGGGAATAACTCATAATCCAAAGTATGTCCATTTTTTTTCTCTTTTTTTTTTCTTTTCAGATCTCTTTTATTATTATTATTATTAGTCAAGTTCATTAGGTGATTTAAGTTTCATCATTGAATTAGCAGCATAAATGATGGTGAAAGGCCAATGAAAATAAAAAGAAAAATAAAATGAAATGAAAATGGAAAGGCTATAATAGAAGAAGTCCTATAGTGACATAGGCTCGATGGAAAAGGACAGAAATGGCTTAGGGTAAGGACTCTCTGACTCATCCTAGTAAACCAGAAATAAAAGACTAAGCCTTTGAATTGTTGATACACTGCGCAGAAGGGTTGGTGGTGATGTTGTTTCTCGTTGTAGCAAGTATTAGTAGTTTATCGTCATCGACTATGTGCAGCAGTGCATCTGTATGATCTAACACTAGATGTCAGATGTTCATTGTTCTGTTGGAATTCACGGTAGAAATGTAGGTTGCACCTTTTGAATTATCTTTTAGGTGCAGGGTTCAGAGTAGATCCTATGGAAGTGATATCGCCTCTAATGTGAAGGCGGTAGACCCTATGGAAGTGATCGCGCCTCTATTGTGAAGGCGGTCAAAAGTAATCTTCATGACTCTAAATGATGTCGGGGTGGTGATAATATGATTGATGAGCTTTAGAGTAGGCTCACATTTTGTTCCTCCTTTAGGCACTCCTAAGTTGTAATCTCTCGATCGGTCATGAACAGAATCAAGTGGACCTTGCTTGTATGTTTTAAGAAACAATGTTTTCGAAATGAGAAATGGAGATGAGAAATGGGAATTGAAATAGAAATGGAAATGGAGATGAAATGGGAAATGATTTGAGATGGGTATGATTTTGGACTAGTATGGACTTGACCATGATGGAGACATGGGCCTAACTATATGCAAATGCAGACATGGACTGGACTGGACTGGACTATGCGAGCAGACTGGATTCCACGATTGGGTTTTGAAGAGACTAGACTTTGAACTTACGGGTGAGCAAGCAAGCTAGACTTTAAGGAAGACTGGACAATAAGGGAGACTAGACTCTTAACTTAAGGCAAGCAAGCTAGGCACCTAGACTTTGAACTTACGAGTGAGCAAGCAAGCTAGACAACTAGACTTTGGAACTTACATTAGACTAAGCGGGCTAGACTCGAAAATTGTCTATGGACTTATGAAATGCTAGACTTTGAACTTACGGGTGAGCAAGCAGGCTAGACATAAAAATTGCCTATGGACTTAGGGAATGCTAGACCTTGAACTTACGGGTGAGCAAGCAGGCTAGACGCAACAATTGCCTATGGACTTAGGGAATGCTAGACCTTGAACTTACGGGTGAGCAAGCAGGCTAGACACAACAATGCCTATAGACTTTAAGGAATGCTTAGACCTTGAACTTACGAGGGAGCAAGCAGGCTGGACTTGAGAGGATTTTGGGCTATTATGAACTTCTGAAGGAATTGGACTTGACTAGGGCCTACATGGAGATGCAAACTAACCTAGGATATGAATTGGGCCTAAATGGACCTAAGTTTGGATTAGATTAACATATAGGTTTGATATAGACTTGGAGATGTATATGGGCTTAGCTTTGACTTGAACTAGACTTATATGGGCCTAAGATGGACTCTAATGCTAGCGGGCCTAATATGCATGCATGGACTTGAATTAGATGGACCCTATATGAATGCAAAATGGACTCTAATGCACATGGGCCTAGAATGAATGCAAGTGAATCGGATTGATTGGATTGGATTCGATGAAGGTGTTTGGATTAGGCTTAGAATTTTCGAAATTCGTTTTTGAAAGGAACCCCTTGTTTTACCTTTTGCTAGGAAAAGATGATGGATTGACTTTGAAAATATTTTTTTTTAAATGTCGTGGTATGATGGTGATTAGTAAATGCTTTTTGAAAAAGGTAGAATAGACACGGGTGTAGGATTGATTTTGAAAATCCAGTAAATCGTGAAAAAAGACTTTGATTTTTCTCCAATTTTGATAAACCTGCTATGGAATTTATTCGTGAAAAATATTATGCAAAATTAAATGAATTGTCTGCAAATATTCCATTTTTTACATGGCTTCCAATTTACTTCAGTAATTTAAAAATTCCTTATCCATTTTCTGATTTATGTGTTAAGTCAAATATTGCTAAAAAATGGACTCTTAAGAATGGTGAACTAGTTTCATCTATTCATCCTCCATTAACAGGTTTACGAGTTCCTTCGTTAGAAGGTAGAACTTGTGAAGCTGCTCCATATAAAGTAGGAAGAGATGTTGATGAAAAGTCAGGTTCTACTTTATGAGATATCAAAAAGGTTTATGAACAAAATAATTTTTCAAATACGATTTTACATACAATTTCCAAACAAGTTGATCAAATATCCTCAAATTGATTCTTTATCCTCAAAAAATTTAGCATTTTCCATTTAAACTGGTTCAGTTCTTTAGAGTTAATCTGCTTTAAACTATCTAGGAAGGGACCCAGGACAGTTCAAAGCAGATTAACTCTAAAGAACTGAACCAGATTAAATGAAAAATGCATAATTAAAAACTAAAAACGATATGGAAATTTTAACTAATATGGAAATTTTAAACTTGAAAAAAAAAAATATATATGGAAATTTAAACGTATGGAGTGAGATATATAAGATATATATATATATGTATACATATACATATATATACATATATGTATATATGTTTTATGCATCACATCCTCAACGCCTTCTCTCATCTTTAACGGCTAAACAGACTCCTGCTACCAATTGTCTCTTGGTTTCTAAGCATGATTTTACTTAATCGGGGAAAGCATAATTAAGATAGCATACATCTTATATGAAATTATAGAATCATTTTAACATATCTCAATATTATTACAAACTCGGGGATTGAATTTAAATTTAGTTCATAAGAAAAAGAATTACCTTATCTGCTTCCATAATATGATAACGGAATATCTTGAAGAATAACTAATTCTTTGATTTTTTCTAAAATCTTTGTATCAGTATCTTCCCATCTAAAATCATAATCTTTCTTTAATTTTTTAGTCAAAGGTTCAGTATATTGTGATAATTTGGGTATAAATTCTCTAACTTGATTTACTATATCTAGAAATTTTTGTAATTCTTTCTTAGTGTTAATTTCTTTCTGAAATTCTATAATTTTTTGGGCTATATGATCTTGCATCTTTATTCCGACTTTATCGATTTCAAATCCTAAGAATTCAATTTGTGTTTTAAATAGTTCCATTTTCTTTTTACTTAAGACAATTCCACTTGTTTTTATAATCTCTATAAACTGTTCTAATAACTTATAGTGTTCTTCTTGAGTCTTAGAATAAATTAGTATATCACCAATATAAACTACACAATTTGATAATTGATTTAAATATTTATCCATAAATGCTTGAAATCTACCAGGGGCATTTTTATATCCAAAGGGCAAAATATTACATTCATAAAATCCATTAGGGACTTTAAATGCTGTTAATTGTTTAGATTCTTCAGTTAATATTAATTGGTGAAAACCACTTTTACAGTTAAACTTTGAAAAATAATTATAACCTTAATTTGCCTCATTTTGAGTATCTTATTTGGTATGGGGTAGTTATAAGTAATAGTTTTGTCATTTAAATTCTATAATCTATAACCATTCTTATTTTTCCTCTTTTTTTATTCAGAATGATTATTAACTATAAATGCACTGCTGCTATGTTTTGAATTAGGTGGTCTAATTAGTTTTCCAGCTAATAGTTATGTTATATGCATTTTAAATTCTTTTTCATCTCGTTGTGTGTTATTAAAAGGTTTCTAGGATATTATGCTATTTTGGTCTTTTAACGTAATTTGTATTTCAGTTTTATGTTTATGCCAATTTGCTAAAGGATTTTCATTACAGAAATCTTCTAATTTAACTTTTAAGGGCGTAATTTTATCTAATTGTAATATTCCAATTTCTATTATTTCTAAATTGTTATTTTCCTTTTTTATTGTCATTTTTTGGACTAATTTGTGTTATTCTCCTATTTTACATTTTTCCCATTCTAAATGTATTCTTTCTCTATTTTTAACTACTTGAGGTAATAATGTAAGAAATTCTTTATCTATACTAAATGGCATATAATTATTGAGAAAATTAATACCTAGAATTATGTCTTTTCCTGTTAATTCAAAGCAATATATACTCTAGGTATAATTAATATTTTATTCTAAATTTGTATTTGTACGTTAGTTTGATAAAGCGTAATTTTGCTACTATTATTTTTAAAACCATTTATTCTAAATGGTGTATCCAACCTTTTCCATATTGGTAAATAATTTTCTTTCATAATTGTTATAGTTGCTCCTGTATCTACCATTGGTGTATAGTATCTACTTTTATATCCATCAAATACTACTTTTATTAGTATATAGATTAAATTACTCATTTAAACTAAATAGTGTTAATTCATGTTTCTTATCTTTTAATTGCTGTTCAAATATTTCTATTTCTAGTATTTTTCCTTTTTCCTTTTCAAATAGCATTCTTATACTATCTTTATGACATCCTGCGCATATTATGTATTGTAGTCTTTGGCTTATATGTTTTTTCTCTTCTTTAGCCATTTCTATTTGCTCTAGTATTCTTCCTAATACTTCCTGTAATCTAAGTGTTAAACTATGCATTGATTATTCGAGTCTTAAATTGAATTTGATTATAGGTAAACTCAAAATATTCTTGTTCAATTTTCCATGGTTTAATTCTATTTAAAAATTCTTTACCTAATACTATTTTATTATTTTGGGTTATAACGTATTTAATATTTATATCTTGAGTTGCAATTCTTGTTGTAAGCGTTATTAATCCATTAAATTTTTCATTATTGTATATTAGTTTATCTGATATTTTTTCTAATGTAATTAGATTATTTTCTGAAATAATGTCTATTTTTTCATTTAGATTTTCTTCTCCAATTTGTATTATTACATAACATTCTTGTGATTTTAATTTGAGAGAAAGATTATTTTCTTTGTGTTCTCTTCTAGATCTAGAAACACTTAAATCTTTTTTGTACTATATCTAGGTCTCCATGACTTGGTTTAGAGTATAATTTTAATCCTTTATCTATTGGTAAAAGTAGGTCAGTAAAAGGGGCATCTATAGTTATCAGTCCTAGTCTATTTTTAGTATAAACTTGGTGTTTATTAGTTAATATATATGCGTTTTTACATTATACTGTCATAACTTTTGATCCTTTAGTCATGTTAATTCCATCTAATTTCCAATATAAAACTAGTGCTTTGTTTATATTCATGTCAGTTAGACTTATTGAATAATTTGGTTTAATTATGAATCGTACTTTTTGATAAATAAGGTTTCCTTTAAGTTGTGCTATAATAGCTTTTTCTATAGGCTCTTTAATTCTGTCATCTGCTAATTCTAGTTCTAATGGAGTATCTATTCCTTCTTTAAAACATGCTTTTATTATTATTTCAGTTGATGCTAGTTCTACAAATCTAAATGTAATGGGTTTATTTCCTAAGGATTGATTAATTTTTGTTATTTCTTCATTTAATACTTCTTGTGTAATTAATGGGACTTTTGTATTACCTTGTACCTGTGTTATATCTATTACATGTTCTCTATCAGCTATGACTAAGTAATCTTGCTTTGGTTTGTTAAAAACCTTTCCAATTATATCGGTTATATCAAAAAAATTTCTAAAATATCTTTTTTCGAGATAAAGTAAACCCTTCATATTTCAAGTCATTATACCTTTGTAAATCAAAAATAGCTCTTTGATTTTTATGTTGTACAGTAATATCTTCATCATAGTCTACTTCCTGTAATTCTTTATTCATCACTATCGATTTCAGTGTTATCTTCTTCTTCACTACTTATTATTTCATTAATTTCATCATTATCTGTTTCATATTCTAATACGTATATTTCTTCATCTGGTGGTATATTAGTTTTCCCTATTTCATATTCAGCTATATGTAATTCTATAAAATTTACATTTTTATTAGTTTTGTTTTTATTTATTTGACTCATTTTAGTTTTACATTTTCTAGCTATGTGACCTATTTGTCCACAATTATAACATCTATATTTTTTGGGATTTTTAGCATACTTATAAATTTTCCTTTTAACAAAATAATTCTTATTTGATTTCTTTTTATGTTTATATTTTCCATATGGTTTAAACCTCTTACATCTTCTTGGTTTATATCTTTTTGTTTTATAGTTTTTATTTAATCTATTACATCCAAATTTAGGTATTTCATATTTTTTGCACCAATTACTTATTTTGGCTTGTTTTCTAAATGCCTTTTGATTATTAATTTCTATACAATAATTTCTATATCAGGTTTGTAGAAATGATATTTGTTCTCCAAAGGTACCTGATTTAGGCTCTCTTAAATATGCTTCTTGTACCATAGTATTTATAGGTGTCGGTAATTTTTCAAAATATAATTTTCTAAATATAGCTAATTCTTCAGGTGTTTCAGTTCTTAATTCATAATAATTCATTTAAAAAGCACAATTGTATTTGTTGATATCTTCCGGACACATAGAACATATTTCCATATTATATAACTGAGTTTTACTATATTCCTTTTTTGCTTCTGTATGTTTTCGATCTGCATTTAAATTTCCAAATTCTCTTCTAATTGTAAGTTCATATTTTTTCAACATTTGTGTTGAATCTGTCATATCTTGTCCTTCTATTTCAGTACTTCTTAGTTCTGTTTGATCAGTTGTTCCTATATGAGTTAAATAATTTCTAACTATTCCTGTTATTGTTCCTTCAATATAATTGGTTGCCATGCTAACTGGTATTTTTGCTTCTATTAATCTTGCATTTATTTTAGCTACCCAATTTTGTATATCTAGATCAACATTTATTGAGCAATCTAAGTTTAAAGTTTCTCCTATTTGGTTATCTTTTGGTAAGTAATTATCTTCTATTTTTCGTCGATATTTTCATATTTGTTCATTAAATTTATTATGATTATGATTATAATGTCTTTTTCTTAAGGCAGGTTTATAATGTCTACTGGTTTCCATATAATAGTAATCTTCATCCTCAGTTTGTACATTAATTTCTTTGTCTTTTTCTGAATTAAAGTCTGATTCTAAATAATTTGAGTATCTAAACTCTTGACTAGATTGATCGGAATTAAAATCTTCATTATTTTCTTCTATATTGTTTACTTCAAGTCTTTCTATTTCAGTATTTAAATTCTATCATATTATTATTTATTGCCTCTTCATCTGATTCATGAATTTCAGATATGTTAGTTTTATCTTTTATATTGAGTATAAGTTGTTCTTCTATTTTATCAAATCTATTATTATACTCTATTTTGAGATTTTGTATTCATTAAAATTATTTTCTACTCTATATACTTTATCAAATATCTGTTTAGTATTAATATGTATTATTTTGATAGATTCTTCTATTTTTCTCATTCGTTCATCATATTTTCTTTCCAACTTTTCTAATTTTTTATAGATGTCATTAATTGTTTTAGTTTCTTGATTACTATTTTCTATATTTGTTATTTGCACTAAATCATTTTCTTTAGCTAATCTTCTTTCTCTTTCAAATTCGGTTTCCAGTATAATTTATTTTCTATCTTTTACTAAATATAATTGTCCTTCTATAATTTCTGCAAATTGTCTATCTTGATTTATTTTATGTATTTTAAATGGACCATCATGATATCGTATTATTATAAATGGAAAGAGATAAACAGAATATTTTGAGTTTACCTATAATCAAATTCAATTTAAGACTCGAATAATCAATGCATAGTTTAACACTTAGATTACAGGAAGTATTAGGAAGAATACTAGAGCAAATAGAAATGGCTTAAGAAGAGAAAAAACATATAAGCCAAAGACTACAATACATAATATGCACAGGATGTCATAAAGATAGTATAAGAACGCTATTTGAAAAGGAAAAAGGAAAAATACTAGAAATAGAAATATTAGAACAACAATTAAAAGATAAGAAACATGAATCAACACTATTTAGATTAAATGAGTAATTTAATCTATATACTAATAAAAGTAATATTTGAAGGATATTAAAGTAGATACTATACACCAATGGTAGATACAGGAGCAGCTATAACAATTATGAAAGAAAATTGTTTACCAATATGGAAAAGGTTGGATACACCATTTAGAATAAATGGTTTTAACAATAATAGTAGCAAAATTACGCTTTATCAAACTAACGTACAAATACAAATTTGGAATAAAATATTAATTATACCTAGAGTATATTGCTTTGAATTAACAGGAAAAGACATAATTCTAGGTACTAATTTTCTCAATAATTATAAGCCATTTAGTATAGATAAAGAATTTCTTACATTATTTACTCCATGTAAATATAAATTAAAAGCTTAAGTAGTTAAAAATAGAGAAAGAATACCTTTAGAATGGGAAAAATGTAAAATAGGAGAAGGACCCAAATTAGTCCAAAAAATGACAATAAAAAAGGAAAATAAAAATTTAGAAATAATGGAAATTGGAATATTACAATCAGATAAAATTACGCCCTTAAAAGTTAAATTAGAAGATTTATGTAATGGAAATCCTTTGGCAAATTTTCATAAACATAAAACTGAAATACAAATTACGTTAAAAGACCAAAATAGCATAATATCCCATAAACCTTTTAATAACACACAACGAGATGAAAAAGAATTTAAAATACATATAACAAAACTATTAGCTGGAAAACTAATTAGACCAAGTAATTCAAAACATAGCAGCAGTGCATTTATAGTTAATAATCATTCTAAACAAAAAAGAGGAAAAACAAGAATGGTTATAGATTATAGAATTTAAAATGACAAAACTATTACTTATAACTACCCCATACCAAATAAGATACTCAAAATGAGGCAAATACAAGGTTATAATTATTTTTCAAAGTTTGACTGAAAAAGTGGTTTTCACCAATTAAAAGTAACTGAAGAATCTAAATAATTAACAGCATTTAAAGTCCCTAATGGATTTTATGAATGGAATGTTTTACCCTTTGGATATAAAAATGCCCCTGGTAGATTTCAAGCATTTATGGATAAATATTTAAATCAATTATCAAATTGTGTAGTTTATATTGATGATATACTAATTTATTCTAAGACTCAAGAAGAACACTATAAGTTATTAGAACAGTTATAGAAATTATAAAAACAAGTAGAATTGTCTTAAGTAAAAAGAAAATGAAACTATTTAAAACACAAATTGAATTCTTAGGATTTGAAATCGATAAAGCCGGAATAAAGATGCAAGATCATATAGCCCAAAAAATTATAGAATTTCAGAAAGAAATTAACACTAAGAAAGAATTACAAAAATTTCTAGGTATAGTAAATCAAGTTAGAGAATTTATACCCAAATTATCACAATATACTGAACCTCTGACTAAAAAATGAAAGAAAGATTACGATTTTAGATGGGAAGATACTGATACAAAGATTTTAGAAAAAATCAAAGAATTAGTTAGAAAACTACCAAAACTAAGTTTCCCTGATGAAAATAAAGAATTTATATGGATAGTAGAAACAGATGCTAGTGAAACAAATAATGGCTATGGAGCAGTATTAAAATATAGATATGGGAATAACAGAAGAGAATATATATGTAGATACCATTCCGGAACATTTAAAGCAAATGAAATTAATTGGGATATAAATAAAAAAGAATTAAAAGCAGTAAAATATGGAATTAAGAAATTTGAGTCTTATATAGTCTATAAAAAATTTATAATACGAACAGATAATAGAACTGTTAAATCTTGGTTAACTCAGAAATTGCAGGATTCAATTACAAGGAAAGAGATAAACATAATTATAGCTGACATTAATCAATATAAATTTTCTGTTGAATTACTAAAAACTAATGATAATTGCTATGCAGATTATCTCTCAAGAAATAGCTCAGCAATTGATTCTCGAACATCAGGAGCTAAAAATACAAGTCAAAAAGTTAATGGATGAACTTTCTCTAATGAAAAGAGAAGCAACTTCCAATCCTGGTAAGGAGCAAGCAGATATTGACAGTAGCCAAAACTACAAAAGCAGAGCTATCACAAAAAAAAATACTCCTTTTAAAAGAAATTTTTCTTTACAAAATTATTATCCAAGTCAAGCCAGCACCCCCAAACCAGTTATTTACGAAAATGAGTTTCCTAACCTAGTACCAGATACAACTTCCTTTAGGGAAAAATTAACCCTTGGTACTAAACAAACTATGAGCCCCTTGGTTCGCCAATATATAGCCAATTTTTTAACCATTGCAAACAAATTAAACACAGCCCCTGAGGTGATTATCCGAGATAACCAAAACGAGATAGAAAGAGGATATGTTACCAATCCTCTAAAAAAGATAAATGAATTAATAGCCTTGCCTGGATGCAATGCAAATCTAGTTAAAGCAGCCTACGACTATGGACTATTAAATTCAGTATATACTATGACTGGAGAAGAATTATCTTCAGTTCCCAGTCTATACAAAGCAGCTAAAAATTATTTACAGCTTACCAAATCTCCCATGGTTTTTGTAAGGTGTTATACCGCCACAGGCGAAGTTACTATGTAAGAAATAAAGCAAAGCTTACGAATTATTAAAATGGGATGTACTACCAGTTACATCATCCCTGAAAAATTATGGCTCAGCCTGAGATAAACATTAATGATGTACCAGATATCCTTCGGAAAAAAAGAGCCGTTAAGGTCAAAGCAATATATGAAGCCCTTTGTAATATGGTTAAAACTCCTATTTGGATAAATCATAAGGAGTTAAATACATTAATCATATCTCAAAGTAGAGCATATGGCCATGAAGCGGTCGAAACTATCAAATCATGGATATGGAGCCTGCTTCATCCAGATCAAGAACCAGTTACAAGGTATATACCCAGAAATTTCATGACTCAAGATAACTTGAAGAAATATTGTAGTTGGATGCAGCAAAATAATAACCACTCGTGTCAAATGTGTTGAAGTAGACAAATAACTGTTCCCTTAATTGAAGATATGGACAGCGAAGATAAGGAAGAATCCTCAGGAAGCCAGCAAGAAGCTACTTTAGAAATAACCATAAATTAGAAAGTAACACCTGTAAAATAATAACAGTATGTAACAGTATAGAATGAGATAAGTTTTTGATAAAGCTATAACGTGTAATAAATAAACAGCTGAAAAATGTGAAACAGCTGTGACATGTGAATAGTGAATAGTGACGTATGAATAGTAATTTGTGAATAGTATGTAATAGTAAGTAGAAATTGTACGAATAATGTAAAATCTTTTCCTATAAATAAGAGTAACCTGATTGAGGCAAGGGCATCAATCAGAAGGCAACTTGCCAAATAACACATCTCTCCTCTCCTCCACTAACATCTCTCTCTCTAAATACTCTCTCTGAAAAAATTCCGTAGAAAGATCCTAAGCTTGGTATCAGAGCAAGGATAATCAAAGCTAGCATCGGTCTAAAATATCTTATTATCAACTATGGAAGAAGCTAAGGTAAATTTCCTTCTTATGAACTGAGTTTAAGTTCAATCCTTTAATTTGTAACAAAAATGAGATCTGTTAAAATGATTCTATAACTTTAATATAGGATGAGTACTATCATAATTATGCTTTCCTCGATTAAGTAAAATCATGCTGAAAAACCAAAAGACAATTGGTAGCAGGAGTCCGTTTAGCCGTTGAGAATGAGAAGGCGTTGAGGACGTGATGCATAAAACCTATGTGGTGAGGTTGAAGAGTATGAGTTTATTTAATTATGCTTAAATGCTTAAGGGTTGTAAAGCGGATTAGTAATACCTATATGAAGGCTGATAGAATTATTATTAACTGATTGATGTCTGTTATAAATGAAGGGATTGAGTCTAACAGAAAGTTCAGAAGAAAAATTAAATTTACTTGTTAAATTTACTAAGTAGCTATATGAAAACACAAATAAAATAGGTTAAAGAAAAAATAGCAATTAGAGACTTATCTTTAAAACTTCGAATTAGAAATACAAATGAAAAAATAATTGAACTTCAAAACCATTTATATGAAGCATATAGAAGGAAAGATATTGAAATGAAAAATGCTATAATAAAAGAAATAAAAAGAAAACAAATTAAAACAGAAAAACTCTTAGAAAGTAAAATAGAACTTAAACATTTAGAAAATTCGTTATATATATGACAACTAAATCACAAATTGGAAAGGTTGTAAGAAAAGCTAATTTCAAATACTTAATGTCAACCGTACAATCAGATATTAGACATTTAGCGTTAAGAAATCAAAAAAAGAATGGCAATCATAAATCAAATACTAATATTAGAAAAGGCAAGATTAAGTGATGACTGTTGTAGCCTAAACTATCGACGGCTCTGCTTGAGACACATGGCTCCATCTGGACCGTACACGTGTCCCATCAGAAGAAATGTAAAAAGATGGTTTAACCATTGGGTTCTGCTCAGGTTGGGGAAAACGGCTCACTTTCTGGCCCAAAGGTTAGTCAGAGCCCAAATCCCTAAAATGACTGTTGGTGATTGGTTGATGATCTATCTCCAACCATAGCCTGCCAAGTGTCGTGATTTGATTGCCTAGCGAATCAGGTGCCCCTATTCTAGGGTACCATGAAAAGACACCAGTCATATCACAACCACTATAAATACCCCAGAAATTAGGAGAAAGGTAATTGAATGCAAACAGTGTAAAGTTACTCTGTGGAAATACTCTCTCACTTTCTCTCTCTATCTCTACTTTTTCCTTCAAACTCCTGATTCCTAACTTAAGCTTCGGAGGAGGAACCACCACCCAAACCTCCAGGGTGGGTCCCTTTTTTGCAGGTTTGGGAACAAAGCTCAGGTTCGGATTGGCTAGATTCAGACATCGTTGCATAAGTCTCCAAGTGAAGAACATCTAAGGGAAACTAGTATACTTGCTGGATAAGCATACTAAACATTTGGCGCCGTCTGTGGGGACACGCAACGATGACTGACTGTCAATCGTCCAACGTGGCTAGAAATCGAAGTTTTCAGATCAATGTCGAAGATACAGTAGATCATGAGAGACCGCCTCGAGGAAGGGATAAACTTCCGTCCATCATCAATGTCCCTGGACAAAGCCAACAACCTGTTATTCAGGAGAATCTAGAACGTCCAGTGACTGCTGCCCATCTTGAGAACGTCTTGAATGATTTTCAGACTAAGATGGCAGCAGTCGTCCAGGAACAGATAAAGAACAACATGCTGTTTTTTCATATAAATCCGGAGCCAGCAGCTAACAATCCAATTCCTCTTAGGGGGCGTTCCCAGGAGAACCGTCCAGGTCCAAGTCGACCTGTTCGTCAGGAACCCTCTAGGAGAACAACTAGAGAAAAGCAGCAAGAAGTTAGTGAGCAGCGAAGGAAGATGGACTGGAACCCGGTGGTTAGGACCCAGGATAATGTTCGTCCAAATGGGCACCGAATGGAAACAGATGCCAGGGTAAAACTCCCTACCATAGAGCCCTTTGATGGAACTACTGATCCAGACGATCACCTATCAGCTTATAAGCATCAGATGTACGTCCAAGCAGTGGATGATGCTACTTGGTGTAAGAACTTTCCGGCTACTCTGAAAGGAGTAGCTCAGAAGTGGTTTAACAATCTCCCCCCTAATTCAGTTAACAATTTTATAGAGCTCAGTTACCTATTCACTAGTCACTTTGTTGCCAATCAGCAAGAACAAAAAACAAGCATGCACTTGGGTAAGGTCGTCCAAGGACCCAAGGAAGCCCTCTGAAGTTTTGTTAAAAGATTTAATCTAGAAGCCCTTCAGATTCAAGATCTCAATGTTGGTGTGGCCTTTGACGCCATTATCAGGGGGCTAAGGCCAGGAAGTTTTAAGTTCGATCTTGTTAAGAAAAAAATCAGCACTCTTGCCGAAGCTTTAAGGGAAGTCGAAGCGTTTATACACGCCATTGAAGTATGTGCTGAGGCAAAGCACCCCGAGTCCAAGAAGCCTGAAGAGGTTGCTCAGCCAAAGAAGAGCAACCGCAAAAAGGCTGAGACTTGGGCCATAACCTCCACCACTGCTTCGTCCAGGAGAAGCAAGAGGAAAGAATCTAAGCCTTCATCCAACCCCATTGAATTCAGCAAGGACCAATACTCCATTCTCATGGAGATAAAGGACCAATATAAGCTGAAGGGTCCAGCTGAGATAAAGACTCCTTACAGAAATAGGGACAAGAGCAAATAATGTCACTTTCACAAGGACTGCGGTCACGAGACCAATGAATGTAAACACCTGAAGAGGGCTTTGGAGGATTTAGCTCGAAAAGGAAAGATGAACTCATACTTGCCTCAAGGGGGAAGGAAGTTTCAGAGGAAAGACGATCGGCAGAGCAAGAAGAAGGAAAGTGAGAGCACTGACAGAGATGTTGTTCTTGTCATTTCAGGAGGATTTGCCGCTGGAGGACCAACCAATAGAGGGCACAAAAACTATCTCAGGGAGCTCGGCCAAGTCTTACTAACTGATCAGACAAAGGTCGAGCCCTTCCCAAAGGTGGTAGTTAGTGAGCAAGATCGGGGGAAGATGAGAACTCCCCATGATGACCATTTGGTTGTAGAAATGAAGATAGCAAACTTGAGAGTAAGAAGAATTCTGATTTACACTAGAAGCTCGACAGACATCATTAGTGCAGATTGCTTGTCTAGATTGAAGTTTGACGAGAAGAACTTGGTTTCCGTCCACCATCCCATCATAGGGTTTGGGGGAGGAATCATTCACCCTATGGGAACAGTTACTTTGCTCGTCCGAGTTGGAGAGAAGGAGGTCTCACGGACTTTGTTCATCAAGTTCTTGGTTGTCCGAGATTTGACAGCCTATAATGTCATACTTGGACGACCAACTCTGAATAATATTAAAGCTGTTATAGTAACTCACTTGATGCTTATGAAGTTTGAGTGTGATGGTGGCCAAATTGGCTCCTTGTATGGAGATCAGCAGGCGGCTATGGAATGTTACCTAACTACCCTAAAGTCGTCGTCATGGAAAGCAGGCAATCAGGACCAAACGATGGTCGCTGGCGAAAGGAAAACGTCCAAAATTGTAAAGGACCAAGTGGCCTCACTGAGGATGACAATAGATAGTCCTCAAACGCCGGTTGTTCCCTCAAGGAAAACGTCTAAACACCTTCCCAGCAAGAAAAGTAAGTATGTACCCGTCAAGGAAGAGTTACCCTCGTCTGGAGAACTGATGGCCATCATGGGCGTGGCACTTGAACGTCCAAAGCTCTGTAGATGATCCAGAAGACATTTGCTTGGACCATGCTCGTCCAGAAAGAACCTTAAAGATTGGATCTTCTCTTACCCCTGAATTAAGGGGCATTTTGATAAATTTGCTCAAGGAATTCCAAGATGTGTTTGCCTACAGTTTTGATGAGATGCCTGGAATAGACTCAGACATAGCCGGCCATCGGCTGAATGTTGATCCAAGTATGAAGCCAATGCGTCAGAAGAAGAGGCACTTAGGACCAGCCAGAAATCAAGTGGTCGACCAGGAAGTTCAGAAGTTGTTGGAATCACAGTTCATCAGAGAGACTTATTATCCAGAATGTATATCAAATGTGGTCATGGTGCCAAAGCCTAATGGCAGCTGGAGGATGTGTGTGGACTACACTGATCTCAACAAGGCCTATCCTAAGGACAGTTTTCCTTTGCCTAAGTTGGATCGACTGGTGGACTCCACGGCTGGCCATGCTTTGTTAAGCTTCATGGACGCCTATTTAGGTTTTCATCAAATCCCCATGTGGCCAGAGGATCAGGACAAAACGTCCTTCATTACCGAGAAAGGGTTGTATGGACTGGTTGAGGATGTCTTTTGGCCTCCGTAATGCACCGGCCACTTTTCAAAGATTGATTAATACTGTCTTCCAGCCACAGTTGGGAAGGAACATGGAGGCATATATTTATGATATGATAGTAAAGAGTCGGCAAGAGGAAGGCCATGTTGGTGATTTGAGGAAAACTTTCGAAACTCTTAGAAAGTACAAACTGAAATTGAACCCCAAAAAATGTGTCTTTGGCGTCTTGTCTGGGAAGTTTTTGGGTTTCCTAGTAGATCAAAGGGGGATAGAAGTAAATCCCGAAAAAATCAAAGCCATTGTTGACATGAAGTCTCCGTCCAAAATCAAAGAGGTACAGCGTCTGACGGGTTGCTTAGCGGCCCTTGGACTGTAACACCCCGATAATTCTCTCTTTTCAGAAATACTTTTTCAATATAAAACTTAGAGAATTACCCAAGTATTATCGCCCGTGTGATAACGTATCGGCTTATTCAGAATTTTGCAGCGGAAAACATCTAGCTAAACTTCATACTTTATTATCATAAATAAATAAATAAGTACTTTAAAATCAAACACTCTATATATGTCTACTCAAACAAACTTATTATAATATGTTCCTACTAATGCAGAAAATATGATATACTAGATTACACAAGCTCTCCATTCCCAGATTCCCAATGATGCAACATCTGCGAACCTGTAAATGTCAATGCTCAAGAGAATCTGCTCACCAAAATTGGGTCATCACAGGATCAATAAGGCAAAGCCATGATCAACAATCACAAACAAAGCACGTAATCAGCAAATCTGAGTACTACATAGTAACACGTAAATATTCCTAACATGATACTAATAAATAACATGCAGGGATAAATAATAATATAACAATATAACATTTCTGCAGAAAACTTTTACTGAACTAAACTCTAAACATCTTTTTATTACTTTAATGGAATAGTTATTGGACATGAGTTGTCTTATCTACTAATGCCTTCATTAAGAAGACGAAATACGGGAGCTACCACGTATTCCAGAAATGACCTACGATATCGAGGAACCTTTGCTAACTGAAAAAGGGATCGTGATCAATCCATCTCCTGCAAAAAGCCATGGCTCGCTCACCATGTACCCCAACTCCTAATGTCCAACTCTAGACGTGCACCAGTCTAAAGTCTATAACTATCCTCGTTACACTTTACGTTCTTTACAAGTTATTACTTGTTATGACACACATACAAGCAACACAGAAATACAATTCAAACATTCACAACTGAACTTCTTTTATCTTAGGATTTAATAAGTGATCACAACTTACAACCCAAGACTCACTTTCTTTTAATCTCAACTTTCTTATTTGTTGAACCTAGCCAACAATCAAACTTACCTTTAAAAGGCATACTTATCAACTTACCAAATAAGGCCCACAGTCCTCATAAAGTAGTGAAAATAATACTTGTAAGGGAACACATGAATAACATGAATCAATCTTAATAACATCTTAATTCCCCCATGTGAATTAATAATTAAAGTTCCCATCCACATGCTTGCATCAATAAATCCATACAAACATGACAATTCTTTACTCATAATAAATCTCATAATTTACATGCTTGCTCACAGGCATAAAACATGTAGAAATCAATCATACTAGAAATCACATATGAACTTATAAAGTTCCTATACATGATACTACCACTTTTTCCTCCTTAAATCATGATACTAATCACATAGCACACAAGTATGTACGTACCTTGTGTAGACAAATTGAGAGGCCACTTTTCTACTCTAAAAGTTGCCTAGGGAATAATCTCCGCCTAACAAAATACAAAACATTGGTATATCAATATACCAATAAATTTACAGCAATAAAACTTCACTTAAAAACGTGTCAAAATCTTTTCTAAAATTCTTTTGACACCAAAGATTAAATATTTCAAACCCTAAAATATGGTACTACTAAAATAAGCTTTTAAAACCTCAAAAATCAAGACTTTAATATTTAAATCTCTCCTTGAACATAAAATATTAAATCTGGAATTTTTTTGCTTAATAATATGAAACATATAATCTGAAATAATTAAAGATACAATCTTTAAACATCAATTTAACAAAATAATACTTTGAAATATTAGATCAATATATATGAAATCAATATATAAGAAAACGAGGAAAAAAATCAAAAGAAAAAGGGAGAAAAAGAGTGAAATACCGAAATCGCGAGTGAAATATGGCAGCAAAATTGCAAAACTTGCAGAGGCCATAACTGATAGAATAATAATCGGAATCGAGTGATTCTTGAGCGTAAGTTCAATAACTTTTCGAGATCTACAATTTCTCAGAAGGAATTTTTGGCTAAAAATAAACGGAACTATGAGAAATCTGGACAATCAGATTCGGGTGAGAGAAAAAAACGAGTGAAGAGAGGGAAAGAGGAAATAAGAATTAGTGGAAAACAAAAGCCAAATCTGAAAATATGAATCATGAGAGGTTTGATGAAGTATTTATAGGTTCCCTTTCCCTAATCCTAGTAGAATTAGGAGTACATAAGAATAAGAGTCTTATTAGGAAAAGAATTACTCCTTTGGGCTTTCAAATGGGCTCAAAAGGCTACAAATTGGGCTCCTCAACCCATAAGCTTAATTTAATAATTAAATATACTTTAAATACTACTCTTTAAATAATTAAAGTTCCACTTAATGAAACATTTAATTAATTGAAGAAATAAAAAAACCATAAAACTCTTTTAACTCCTCAAAATAGTCAAACATTAAAATAATTCAACTCATAAAATATTAAAATCATTTATAAATATACTATAAATATATTTATAAAATTCATAAAATTACGGGGGATTACAGTCCATCCCTCTTAAAAGAAGTTTCGTCCCGAAACTTGGGCACGAAAATCAAAACTTTTAAGAAAACTCTCTTTTAAAACTTTAAAGTAGGCAAACTCGGAGATATTTGCGACACAACATGTGTACACTATTCCCAAAATAACTTGACTGCGCCACATAGTGGACACTAAACTTTGCACCAACATGTGCAAAACTCAAAATCAAGCATAAAAATGGACAAAAGCGTGAAATTCTATCGCATTCTACCCCTCTTAAAGAAAACGAGTTACGCCCTCGTAACTCACCTCAAGGAACAAGTCTGGATACTTCTTCGACTTTCCACGTTGCCTCTTCAAACTCGTGGTTAGACCAAAGTACTTTCACGATGTGGACGTCCTTATTGCATGTACTACGCACTTTCCTGTCGAGAATCTTGACAGGTCTTTCCTCATATGTGAGGCTACTATTGATCTGAATCCGTTCAGGCTCTAGGACATGACGCTCATCAGGGATATAGCGTTTGAGTTGGGAAATATGGAACACATCATGCATCTTCTCAAACTCCATTGGCAATGCCAATCTATAGGCTACTTTCCCAATTCGCTCTAAAATCTCATATGGGCCTACATACTTAGCACTTAACTTGCCCTTTTTCCCAAATCTCATGACGCCCTTAGTGGGTGATACTTTCAAGAACACCTTATCACCTATAGCAAACTCATCCTCGCGTCGTTTCAAATCAGCACAACTCTTCTGCCTATCTTGCGCAGCTTGGATTCTAGCCTGAATTAGTCTGACATTCTTGACAGTTTCCTCAATAAACTCTGTCCCCAAGACTATATTTTCACTAAAGTCATTCCAACAAATGGGGCTTCTACACTTCCGTCCATATAATGCCTCAAAAGGTGCCATCTTAATGCTCGCATGATAACTATTGTTATAAGAAAACTCAATCAGGTCTAATTGGTCCTCCCAACTACCTTGAAAGTCAATAGCACATGCTCTCAACATATCCTCCATAGTCTGGTTAGTCCTCTCAGTCTGACCATCAGTCGCAGGGTGAAAGGTTGTACTCATCTTCAATGTTGTCCCAAGATTTAATTGGACCTTTTTCTAAAATTTTGAAAGAAACCTAGAGTCACGGTCAGAAATGATATCCTTTGGAACTCCATGTAGTCTCACCACATGCCTAATGTATGTCTTAGCAAGTTGCTTCTTTTTCCATGTTTCCTTAATGAGTATAAACACAGCGGATTTGGTCAATCTATCCACAATAACCCAAATAGTGTCGTTTCCACTCCTCGTTTTAGGTAAGGCGATCCACAAAGTCCATAGAAATAGAATCCCACTTCCATCCAGGAACCTCTAAGGATTGAACCTTCCCCATGGGTCTCTTATGATCTATCTTCACTTTCTGACAGGTTAGGCACTTAGACACATACTCGCCTACCTCTCGCTTCATATTTGGCCGCCAATAGATACCCTTAAGGTCCTTATACAACTTGTCACCCCCAGGGTGCACAGAATATGGAGTATTATGCCCCTCATCCATAAGACGTCTCTTAAGGTCATTACATTTTTGTGGTACACACCACCTCCCTTTAAACCTTAAACTCCCATCATCATGAATCTTAAAGTCAACTTCCTTACCTTGCCTAATTTTCTCCTTGATCTTATCTAGGTGCTCATCCCCAACTTGACCCTCTTTGATCTCATCGAAAACTGACAAACCCAAAGATAGAGCGCTAAGTCTTGCCTCACTTTCCCCATGATTTAAGAGTTCTAGGCTTAGCCTTTGCATATCTCGACACAACTCCTCAGGGACTATCAAGGTACTCAAGCTATGACTCGATTTTCTGCTCAAGGCATCAGCAACCACATTTGCTTTCTCCTCATGATACTGGATGTCTAGGTCATAATCCTTAATCAACTCCAGCCATCTTCTTTGCCTCATATTCAGGTCTTTTTGAGTGAAAATGTACTTCAAGCTTTTATGGTCTGTGAATATCTTACAAGTCGCTCCATAGAGGTAATGTCTCCAAATTTTCAATGCAAACACTATGGCAGCTAACTCTAGGTCATGGGTAGGGTAATTAGCCTCATAAGGTTTCAATTGACGCGACGCATACGCAATTACCTTCCCATTCTGCTGTAGCACACATCCTAGACCATTCTTCGAAGCATCACTATATATCTCAAATCCCTCATTCCCATCGGGCGGGGGTCAAAAAAAAGTGCGAGAGGTTAAACGATCTTTCAAAAATCGAAAGGCTTCTTCACACTTTTCACTCCACTCAAATTTTGACTCCTTTTTCATCAAATTGGTCATAGGTCTTGCTATCTTCGAGAAATCTCTCACAAATCTCCTATAATAGCCTGCTAGACCTAAGAAACTTCTAATATCTGACACGCTCTTTGGAGTTGGCCACTCACTCACAACTTGAATCTTAGCAGGATCTACTTAGACTCCTTCCTTAGACACATAGTGACCCAAAAACGCTACTTTCTCCAAACGGAACTCACACTTAGAGAACTTGGCATACAATTGGTTTTTCCTCAATGTCTCCAAAATGATCCTCAAGTGCTTATCATGCTCAGCCTCATTCCTCGAATATATCAGTATGTCATCAATGAAAACTACCACAAACTTATCTAGAAACTCATGAAAAATCCTATTCATTAAGTCCATAAATATAGCAGGAGCATTGGTTAACCCAAATGGCATTACAGTGAACTCATAGTGACGATAACGCCTTCTAAAGGCAGTCTTAGGTACATCCTTATCAGCTACCCTCAATTGATGATATCCTGAACGTAAGTCAATATTTGAGAACACACTCGCTCCATTCAACTGGTCGAATAGGTAATTTATTCTAGGCAAAGGATATTTGTTCATGATGGTTACATTATTCAACTCCCTATAATCAATACATAGCCTCATGCTTCCATCCTTTTTCTTCACAAACAACACAGGAGCTCCCCAAGGTGATGCACTAGGCCTAATATAACCTTTATCCGATAGCTCTTGCAATTGCATTTTCAGCTCACTCATCTCAGGAGGTGCCATTCTATAGGGTGCCTTAGATATAGGTGCAGTTCCAGGAACTAAGTCTATGGTGAACTCAACAGCTCTCGTAGGTGGCATACCTGAAATCTCACTTGGAAACACATCCATAAACTCGTTCACAATTGGAACATCCTCAAGCTTCACTTCAACTTCCTTACTCACATCCTGCACACTACAGAAGAATAACTCACACCCCTTTCTCATCAACTTTCTTACTTGCATAGCAAAGATAACTCCAAACTTCTTAGGTTTCCCAAAGTGTCTATAGGAGGTCAATTTTCCCAAAGGGTTTCTTAACACTACCTTCTGAATCTCACAGTCGATATTGGCCTTGTAAAGACTTAACCAATTCATCCCAAGAATCACATCTAGGTCTCCCAAATTGAATTCTAGTAGGTCAGATTGGAAAAACATAGTCTCCTATCTTCAAAGGCAAATTTCTAAACAACTTGGTACACCTTATGATCTCCCCAGTAGGAATACTAATAGACAAGTCAATTTCTTCATAATCTACTAACCCTAATTAAATTTCCTCAATCAAACCTTGCTCAAATCACTGAGCCTTTAACTCCTCAGTGGCTACTACCTAAAAACCTAGACAATGCTATGGATTTGCTATAATACTTAGAGATGGTCATGCTCCCCATCCTAAGGTCTATGAACTCCCGAGCCTTTTCTTTCTCATAAAAGTAGGGTAAAATTTTTCCCTTAAAGCAGCAATAAAGGATTCCCAATTAAACTCTTCCACCACACTAAGTCTATTTCCATTTTCTTTCCACCATAAGTCAGCCTCATCTTTCAGATACAATACAGCTTGACCTACTTTCATACCTTCAGGACAGTTCACAGCCTCGAAAAATCTTTTCAAACTCCCTAATCCACTCTTTAATAAGGTAGGGTCAGCTTGCCCCTTATAGTACAACGATTTAATCTTAGCTAGTCTCTCAAACATGTCCCCATCAGAATCGGGACTCTCAGTTCTTTCGTGAGTCAATTTCTCTGCCAATAGGCGAATAGCAGAAGCTAAGGCACCATTGTTGTTTGACACTCTACTTCGCGACTAAAATTTAACGTAACTCTACTTTGGTTTCGCTTCACACTTACTTGCCATTTCCTACGAAGACAACATTTGATTTAACCATAAAGATCGCATCAACAAACAATTTCTCATGAAGTTACTATAACACTAAGTTCACACATTATGAACCATAACAATCATATATTCACGCATGAATAAATAATCACATAAATAATCACATAAGGATCAAATGAAACCAATCATAATAAATAAAATATTTCCCCTTTTTCACGTACTGAAATATATTCTCACTCAACTCAAATAACTGAATAATAACTTTTATTCCTCGAACGATAACAAGAATATTTTCCAATCCATAATAACCAACTTATTCCTCAACAATATAAAGATGCTAAAGAAGGAAATTTATACCATTGTAGCTTGACTACTTTCCAACAACTAATCTTAAAGCATAAATCAAATACTCTTATGGAGTTACATTATCATTCATATCCTTATTTCCTTTATGCTTTTATGGAGTAAACATTTCATCTTCAAAGTCTCCAGAGTCTTCACTATAATAATAATAATAATAATAATAATAATAATAATAATAATAATAATAATAATAACCTGAATTCCTAGATCTAGTAGATCTTCGAATCCTTTTGGGTTGATGTCCATTTTCATCCATCTCTAAATCACTAACATCGCTCAGATAAGGTCTCCAAGTAACATTGTAGATGTACTTTCAGGTTTGCGCTCTAGTACGATCAAACTCTTGAATTACTTCATATATCGCTAACAGGGATGCCTACTTTTAACACATAACGCATAATGCTCTCTAAGCTAGTGTAGCTATCACTTCCAGGCTCATGACATCGAACATTCTCATCATCACTCAATACAATTGGGTTATGATGGCTTCCTACTCTATTAACTTGCCTGACAATTCTATTAACTTGCCTGACGGACATGGTTAGGGATCTATAACAAATAAATTAAACCTATTCCAATGGATATACTTAGTACTCTCCCTGTACGCATTCCCAAAAATAATAATACACAAGTTGCCATTAACATCATAGGCACAAGAATATAACACTTAACAGGCAAGAAAAATACAAACAGTTTGCAGGGAAGAAAAAATAATCATGAATAGTTAGCAGGGAAGAAAATAATAATTATGCTGAACTAACTATTCAATGCAGGCATATAATATTTCTATCCTATATGCCCTTCCTATACTACCCATTCTCAAAATGCAACAATTACAACTTTGAAGGCATGAAAAGTAATGCAGGCATCCTTATAAAATAATACTAATTAAATGTCGAACTAAAAAAATTTCGACTAAATAAAAAAAAAATTCAGACTTCTAAAATTCGAAAGAGGAAAACAATTCAAATTTTTTCTTTAAAAAAAAATATCGGAATCCTAAAATTTTCAAATTATCAAAAAAATTCGAAATAACAAAAAATTCGAGCAAATAAAATTTTCGGACAATGATAAAAAAAAAAAATCGGACCCCTAAAAAAAAATTCGGTCCTCTGAAATATAAATATAATAATATATTCCTATAAGTTTTTCAAAACGAACAAGTAGGAGCAATTCTAAGAGTTTATTCAAATAGCTAGTAAGTTAGTTAGACGCCTAAAAGTTTTGAAAATAACCTAAAGCTCCCTGATACCACTTTGTAACACCCCGATAATTCTCTCTTTTCAGAAATACTTTTTCAATATAAAACTTAGAGAATTACCCAAGTATTATCGCCCGTGTGATAACGTATCGGCTTATTCAGAATTTTGCAGCGGAAAACATCTAACTAAACTTCATACTTTATTATCATAAATAAATAAATAAGTACTTTAAAATCAAACACTCTATATATGTCTACTCAAACAAACTTATTATAATACGTTCCTACTAATGCAGAAAATATGATATACTAGATTACACAAGCTCTCCATTCCCAGATTCCCAATGATGCAACATCTGCGAACCTGTAAATGTCAATGCTCAAGAGAATCTGCTCACCAAAATTGGGTCATCACAGGATCAATAAGGCAAAGCCATGATCAACAATCACAAACAAAGCACGTAATCAGCAAAGCAGAGTACTACATAGTAACACGTAAATATTCCTAACATGATACTAATAAATAACATTCAGAGATAAATAATAATATAACAATATAACATTTATGCAGACAACTTTTACTGAACTAAACTCTAAACATCTTTTTATTACTTTAATGGAATAGTTATTGGACCTGAGTTGTCTTATCTACTAATGCCTTCATTAAGAAGACGAAATACGGGAGCTACCACGTATTCCAGAAATGACCTACGATATCGAAGAACCTTTGCTAACTGAAAAAGGGATGGTGATCAATCCATCTCCAGTAAAAAGCCATGGCTCGCTCACCATGTACCCCAACTCCTAATGTCCAACTCTAGACGTGCACCAGTCTAAAGTCTATAACAATCCTCGTTACACTTTCCGTTCTTTACAAGTTATTACTTGTTATGACACACATACAAGCAACACAGAAATACAATTCAAACATTCACAACTGAACTTCTTTTATCTTAGGAGTTAATAAGTGATCACAACTTACAACTCAAGACTCACTTTCTTTTAATCTCAACTTTCTTATTTGTTGAACCTAGCCAACAATCAAACTTACCTTTAAAAGGCATACTTATCAACTTACCAAATAAGGCCCACAGTCCTCATAAAGTAGTGAAAATAATACTTGTAAGGGAACACATGAATAACATGAATCAATCTTGATAACATATTAATTCCCCCATGTTAATTAATAATTAAAGTTCCCATCCACATGCTTGCATCAATAAATCCATACAAACATGACAATTCTTTACTCATAATAAATCTCATAATTAACATGCTTGCTCACAGGCATAAAACATGTAGAAATCAATCATACTAGAAATCACATATGAACTTATAAAGTTCCTATACATGATACTACCACTTTTTCCTCCTTAAATCATGATACTAATCACATAGCACACAAGTATGTACGTACCTTGTGTAGACAAATTGAGAGGCCACTTTTCTACTCTAAAAGTTGCCTAGTGAATAATCTCCGCCTAACAAAATACAAAACATTGGTATATCAATATACCAATAAATTTACAGCAATAAAACTTCACTTAAAAACGTGTCAAAATCTTTTCTAAAATTCTTTTGACACCAAAGATTAAATATTTCAAACCCTAAAATATGGTACTACTAAAATAGGCTTTTAAAACCTCAAAAATCAAGACTTTAATATTTAAATCTCTCCTTGAACATAAAATATTAAATCTGGAATTTTTTTGCTTAATAATATGAAACATATAATCTGAAATAATTAAAGATACAATCTTTAAACAATAATTTAACAAAATAATACTTTGAAATATTAGATCAATATATATGAAATCAATATATAAGAAAACGAGGAAAAGAATCAAAAGAAAAAGGGAGAAAAAGAGTGAAATACCGAAATCGCGAGTGAAATATGGCAGCAAAATTGCAAAACTTGCAGAGGTCATAACGGATAGAATAATAATCGGAATCGAGTGATTCTTGAGCGTAAGTTCAATAGCTTTTCAAGATCTACAATTTCTCATAAGGAATTTTTGGCTAAAAATAAACGGAACTATGAGAAATCTGGACAATCAGATTCGGGTGAGAGAAAAAAACGAGTGAAGAGAGGGAAAGAGGAAAGAAGAATTAGTGGAAAACAAAAGCCAAATCTGAAAATATGAATCATGGGAGGTTTAATGAAGTATTTATGGGTTCCCTTTCCCTAATCCTAGTAGAATTAGGAGTACATAAGAATAAGAGTCTTATTAGGAAAAGAATTACTCCTTTGGGCTTTCAAATGGGCTCAAAAGGCTACAAATTGGGCTCCTCAACTTATAAGCTTAATTTAATAATTAAATATACTTTAAATACTACTCTTTAAATAATTAAAGTTCCACTTAATGAAACATTTAATTAATTTAAGAAATAAAAAACCATAAAACTCTTTTAACTCCTCAAAATAGTCAAACATTAAAATAATTCGACTCATAAAATCTTAAAATCATTTATAAATATACTATAAATATATTTATAAAATTCATAAAATTACGGGGGATTACATGAACGATTCTTGTCTAAGTCGGGAGACAAGTGTCACCACTTTTTTGCCACTATCAAGAAAAAAGCTAAGTTTGAATGGACAGCAGAACCTGAGCAAGCGCTTCAGCGGGTCAAAGATCATCTTCGTCAATTACCTAGGTTGGTCAGTCCAGCCGAGGGGGAAAAACTGTTTGTATACTTGGTTGTGTCTCCACAAGCTGTGAGTGCTAATCTATTGGCTGAAAGAGAGTCTGTGCAAATCCCAATATACTTCGTGAGTTATGTGCTCAAGGACGCGGAATGTAGGTACTCACCGGTCGAGAAGTTTGGGTTGGCACTCGTCATGGCAAGCAGAAAATTGAGGCCTTATTTCTTGGCTCACATTATAATAGTCTATACTGACCAACCTCTGAGGCAAGTTCTACAAAAGATGGAAGCCGCTGGACGAATGCTGAAATGGGCTGTTGAGCTAAACATGCTCGACATATCTTTTGAATCAAGAAAAGCTATTAAGGGGTAAGTCTTACCAGATTTTATAGTTGAGCTTACTCGGCCAGCTATAGAACCAATATATGATCCGGCTGAAGGAAGGAAGCACTGAACGCTCATGGTGGATGGATCATCCACTGTCAATGGATGTGGGGGAAGGAATTATTTGTCAATCTCCAGAAGGAGACAAGTTTGAATATGCGCTAAGGTTCCAATTCCAAGCGTCCAATAACGAAGCTGAATATGAAGCACTTCTGGCCGGGATTAAGATGTGTAAGGCGGCTGGGGCTCAAGAGATTGAGGCCAAATCGGACTCTCTCTTAGTCGTCAGTCAAGTCAATGGAGATTTCGAATGTAAAGAAGCATCAATGAGCAAATATATGCGTCTGATCAAGGATGAGATTGAACCATTGAAACGATTTGTTCTCGACCAAGTACCATGGTCAGAAAATCATCAAGCAGACGTTCTCTCAAAATTGGCCAGCTCGGCTGAAGGTGATGCGCCAAGAACAGTGTTTTGGGAGGTTAAACCAAAAAAGAGCATTGACCAAGAACTGGTCATGTTTCTTAGTCGAGGGGCAGTTTGGATGAATCCTATTATAGAATACAAGAAGACAGGACGACTGCCTTCAGACCCTGTAGAGGCAAAGTATGTAAAAGCCCGAGACAAATGGTTTGAACTGTGGGATGAGACCCTTTACAAGAAGTCATTCAATCGTCCTCTTCTCAAGTGCATCACCAGGGAAGATGGCCTAGAGGTACTGAAGGAACTCCATGAAGGAGCTTGTGCATCCCACATTGGGGGAAGAGCATTGGGAGAAAAGGCTTTAAGGACTGGATATTATTGGCCTACCTTAAAGGAAGATGCTTTTGTCTACGCAAAGAAGTGCGACAGCTGTCAGAAGCACGGAAATATGCATCAGAAGTCGTCCAATTACTTAACTCCTATCTTGTTCCCTCTGCCTTTTGCCAAATGGGGCATGGATATTTTGGGACCTTTCCCTGTAGCCGCTGGGCAAAAGAAGTTTGTAATTGTAGCCGTGGATTATTTCACTAAATGGATAGAGGTCGAGGCCATACGGGGTATAACAACGAATGACGTCAAGGGCTTCATTTGGAGGAACATTATAACTCGCTTTGGCATGCCTTAGTCCATTGTCTTTGATAATGGCCCGCAGTTTGAAACGCCTAAGCTGAAAGATTGGTTGGCGGAAAGGGAAATCAAAGCCAATGGGTAAGTAGAGTCATTCAACAAGATCCTATCAAATGGAATCAAGAGAAAGCTCGATAATGCTAAGGGATTATGGGTAGAAGAGCTACAACTGGTGCTATGGTCAATCAGAACCACGGCTAAAAACTCTACGGGAGAGACACCTTTCATGTTGGTCTATGGTACTGAAGCTGTCTTGCCCATTGAGATTGACGAACCCACCCTTAGAGTGATGCTTTGTACGTAAGAAGCTAACCGGGCGGCATTACGCACGGCCTTGGACCAAGTACCGGAGGTCGGTGGCAATGCGCCGCTAAGAATGCAATTGTACAAGCGCGCGAATGGCTCGGGACTTTAACAAGAGAGTTGCTTGGCGACCGCTCAAGGTAGGGGATTTGGTTCAGAGAAAGATGGAAGTTGTTGGCCGAGCTAAGGAACTGGGTAAACTGACACCTAATTGAGAAGGCCCTTATCTGATAGTCCAGGAAGTGCGAAGCGGAACTTTTCGTCACCAAGATATGGATGGACGACCAATACAACGCACTTGGAACTCAGACACATTGAAGAAGTACCACGTCTGACTCAGTTACTCGGCATTAATTTTACAGTACTTTGTAACCGAAAACAAGTGCCGAACTAGAAATGTATACATGTATCTTGGCACTTCGTCAAGCAAAATTCATGTAATACAATTTCTACTTTCTCCCTATATTGTTCCTCTATTTTTTACTAAGTTGTTCACTTTGGGGCATTTTTACCACCAGTTGGTCTAGTGGTCTAAAAGTAACATTAACTTAGACAAAATTACAAAGAACAATAAAACGTCCATAGTAAAAGATCGACAATAAACTTCAAAACAGGGAATATCCATTTCTCTGACGAACATCACTCCCTCAAAGAGACCGGCCAAAGTGTAGTAAGCCTACAGGTTGCATCACACATATGGCTAACCAATTGACAAAAAAATCTCTAGTAAGAGATACGTCAAGGTCTCTAAAAGGGAATCTTTCCAGAAGTAAGCAAGCCTTAGTAAAGGAATCTTACTCTCAAATACAAGGACATCACTACTTCATGACGAGCGTTGCTTCCTCAAGGAAGCCGACCAAACCATGGTTCGTCCACAAACAGCAATATATAAATTGCCTACATATGTTTAAGCTCGTCCTAAACAGAAGAATTTACGTTGGCTCGGCCAATGTTGGCCGCTCTCCTTCTTGGTGCAAAGCTCCTCCAGAGCACAAGGATGAGCTAAGCCCAAGAAGGGGGGGATAAAGCTAAAACCGTGGAACTTTTAGGACGAGTCAAGTATGAGAGACGAGCCACAATTACACATTCAAGATCGTCCAGAGATAAGAACGAGCTACATTTTTACTTGGGTTCTTCGAGGAAAGATGAAAACCGTCCAAAGACAAGGACGAAACTCACCTTTTCTCAAGAAGATCGTCCAAAGACCAGGACGAGCTAAGTAAGGGTTCACTACTTCAAGACGAGGGTTGCTCCCTCAAGGATGCCGGCCAATGCATGGGTCGTCCACAAATGACTAAGCTCGTCCTAAACAAAGAAGTTTAGGTTGGCTCGGCCAATATTGGCCGCTTTCCTTCTTGGGGCAAAGCTCGTCCTGAATGTCAGGATACGCTAAGCCCAAGAAGGGGGGGAAGTCTGAAGATTACAATTATACTTTTAGGACGAGCCAAGTTTGAAGGACGAATCACAATTATAGGGGCTGGGTGGATGGTCTGTCATATTTGGCTGGTTGAATGAGGATAGAAGAGTTCCCAATTTTACAACCATTCATTTTTTGGATTGCACTAAGCAGGGAATTTGTGTTTGCAAACTGGATGAAGGCAAACTTGTGTTTCCAATTTGGTTTGACATTTTGGACGATGAAGGTGCTGAGAATTCTTCCAAAGGATTGAAACAAGGCTTCAAGCTCATTGGTGGTGAAGTTGAGGGGAAGATTGGAGATGAAGATGGTTCTAGAGGCAATAGGATTCAATTTCCTCTTTCTATGGCTCACCGTGTTCCAACCATGAAGATCAGACTCACGCTCAAACGCGCTCTCTCTTTCTCTCACTAACTCACACATTCTTTCTCTTTTTGGAAAAATTCTACCCTAATCCAAGTTAGAAATTAAATCAGAGCATTCGATTCTGGAACCAACTTAAATATGAAATTTTGATTCGGTCTTCTATTAGTTTTCTAATTCTTTGGGGTTTCAACTATAGGTCCAGACCAGTTTTTTATTTTCCTAAGTTTTAATTGTAAATTTATTAATCTACACTTTAATAGTGGTAATATATTAAGTTTTAGTTTATATAGAAAACTTAGAAAGCGGGAAAAAAAGACGACATCTAAATGAAACATACTGCCTCCATCTTTTTACTTGCATCATTTCCTATTTTTGGTAATTTTCTATTACTTGCATCTTTCTATTTTTGGCAATATATTCTCTTTTTCTCTCTTCTAGCACACATGGGATTCCTTTTTTTGATCTCTATCTTCTTGATCCTTGTGCAAAAGAAATAATGCAAGTAATAAAAAAAAGAGTAAGTAATTTATTATCCTCAACTTTTTAAGTTCTTATTTTTTTGTCCAAAATTTTTTTCATTATCAAAGTTTGAATACATTTATATTACTAAGACCATCGATAGCTACATGGACATATTTAAAAAAAGTTGAGAACTTTCAAAGTAGGAAAAATAAATGCATTTTGTTCTGGTTTGATCCCATTGTTCTTTTAGTCCAAACCAAAAGAAAATTAAGGGCTTGTTTGTCATCCTTTTGTTTAATGTAGTTTTCTAGTTTTTTTTTTATATAAACAGGTGAGAACCATATAAATCACGTCTCACAAACATATAAAAACGCCTGATTAAATGAAATGAAAATAAATGTATCTTTAAAAATAATTGGATAAGATAGCTTCTACTTTCTTAACTGATAGTGAGAGAACGAAATCCAGAAAAGTGCAATACCTATTTTAATTTCATGGACAGTAGTTGGAGTCGGCGACTCTCTCAAGGTTCCCTAATCTTGGATCCTAGGGGAAAGGATCAATAAAATTGGCCCTTGCGAATAGGTTGACGCACTATCTTCCTTCAACCCTTTGAGCGAAATGCGACACAAAGAAAGGAAAATTCATTCGATTCATTCACATACGGATCATGAATGTTTAAAATTCATATTATGCAAGGAGACATTGCTTTTGCTAAGGGTGATATATATAGAACTGGTCTATTTTTGGCATCATATCCATATTAAAAATATGAAAGACCAGAAAAAAGTAGTTTTCACTTTTCTGTTGTCGGCTTTGAATTATACCACCCTGACTAGTTTTAAGTTTATTATACCACTCATATCATATGACTTTAAAAATCTTGTAATCAAAAATTGGAAATAATTATAGACCCTAACTAATCCATTCCTATCTTAGGTCTTTACTTTTGAAAATTTTCAGCCTCTAAAGTAAACCATTCCGGTCTAGTAATACAAATGTTGAAATTGGACTAAGCGCAAATAATGCAAATATAATCATTTACAATCATATATTAATCCACAATGCAAGGAAGACATTATTTGATTAATATGGCACAATTTTTAAATATACTTTTCAGGGAGAAAAAATTGTTGAATCTGAATAGCATTTTTTTTTCTTTAAATCGTGAGAAAATTTAGTCATTATTCGATTGTAATGAGATTCTCAAATGTAATTTTTTTTTTCTAATTAAGTAAGATTATTATTAACCCAAAACCACATTACAACCTAGCCAACACTCCAAGGGGAACGAACCAACTAGGTTGGACCCAACCCCAAAGACCAGGCAAAACAAGCTAATACAACAGATTTAAAGAGATCTAAACCATGCTAGATCCCTAAAACTAACTTTTTGAGGAAGTACTGCCATAATTCTCATTCTAACAACATATAAAATGTTTTATTCTTAACAGTATTTGTTAGGGAAGATGTTGGAGTAACAAAATTTGCTGACTAAAATCCTAAGAAATGTTGATTCATCGACTTGTACTAATGTCTTTTAATGCTATTGCAATAATGAAAATAATACTCCAACTTCATGGCTGGAGGAAGGAGATGACCGCCACTGTAAGGAGATATAAGGGCTTTTGTGGACATAAGAATCAATAACAAATATCATATGGTTAATGTATCTTAACTCTTATTACTAAAAAGGTCAAGGTTCGATTCAAGACATCAAAGTGGAAGTTTTACAACTAATAAAAAGATAGCATCCATTTAATATTGCACTTATTTTATATTAATTTTATGTCATAAAAAGGTAGTATTCGTTTAATATCGCGCTCATTTCATAATAATTTAGGGTCATAGTGTTGGAAATGTAACTACTAGATGTTATTGTTCTTTGCTTACGTTTATATTATTTATTTTTTTGATAATGAGAGATAATTGGCCTGAATACCAACCCCTGCTAGGCTACTAGTTAGGATGCAGAGCACATCAGCTCAGAGGCTGGATACAAGGCTAAACAGCCCAAAAGACAACAACCTTAAAGGCCCACTACCACCACAAGAGAATTCCAACATAATGTTGGGATGAGGATTCGGACCCTGGGCCTGGAATTCAGGGTGGTACTGGTACTCCACTGAGCTATCACCTCTCCCTCTTTGCTTACGTTTATTGTATGCTAACCATTGGGATAAATTTAATAACGAAGCAAAGACTAAAACAAAATGTCCTTACTAAGAAAGTCTTGTACATATTTCAATAAAAAAAAAGTGAGATCATAATAAAATTATCTGTATTGAAAGACAACTATTTTTGCGTGCGTTATGGATGTAACATATGTGTTATTTCACTAGGAACAATACAAGAGGGGGGGTGAATTGTATATGTAGAAATAAACGTAACTTTTTGCGGAATTTTAAACTTGAACAAAGAAACAAGCTAAAGGAACACAAAGGATTTTTACGAGGAAAAACTTCTTGGGCCCAACAAGAAGAAACAACCTCGACCACTAGGGATTTTAAACTCAACTCTTTCACTAATTAGGCCAAACAACTTTGTTACAACCTAATTCTACTCACTGGCCACACCTTGAGTTCCTAAACTCAAGTTCCTGAACAACTGTTCCCTTAACAGTTGTTCCTCTCAACTTCACTTGAAGTTTTCTCACTTTAACTCGCTTTATTCAAAGCTTCTCTCTTACAGAACTTCACTCAAAGTCCTCTTACCCCAAAAACCAAAATACAATTGATCAAATAAACTCAGTGGAATTAGAGTAAGAAGGCAAAGAACAAATGGCTTTTATGAGAGAATGAAGGCACTGACACTTTAATTAGTTAAACTCACTAATTCACTTGGTCAGACACAAATTGGAACTTAATTAGACATTAGTATTTATAGTGGTAATAATTTAGAACGTGGGATTAAAACATGTGTTAGTGATAAAATCATTATCCCATGATGTTCCTTGCCCGGAGGAACACGTTCCTCAATCAACCCATGATCTCCATGATCACTGTTAAACGTGGGAGAGAATTGAGTTACTGCTCCCTAAATTTTAGCAACCACTTAAAGCATTATTTCGAAAATCTGATTTAATTAAAAAGCATTTTAATTATTAAAACCAAAATAAAATCCTTTTACTAAAAATATTATCTTTAAAATATTTTCATAAAACCAAAAAGGATTTTTTTTATCTTTATAACAATCAAATCTTTTCTTTAAAAAGATTTTCCTTAAAATAAGATTTTTCCTTAATTAAAACGGTTACCTAGAATCTAAGCATAAATTACTCAACTGGCATAAATAAACCGTTGTAATGCTTCATCCTAAGTCTAGTTCCTTTTAATAGTTAGTTCCTTTAACTTATTAGTTCAGCGCCAGTGCGTCTGTTCCTTACAAAGGAACACACGCTCATTCTCATTCTAAATTGCCATAGTTCCTTACCATTCTTACTCGTTCCTTTACATTGGAACTAGAAACAAAAATCCTCGCTTTAGTCTTCTTGCTCCAATGCTGCTCCAGTACCAAATTATGAAACATCTTCACTTAGTCTTCAAAATTCAACCTTGATTTCTTCCTTGACTTAGTATTCTCTTTGTTCCTTTCATTGATACCTTGAAATTCATTCACTTAAACAACTTCTTAGTCCAATACTTAGTTTGCATCTTTGTTCCTTTGTCATCATCAAAACTAGGGTTCAACAATTTCCCCCTTTTTGATGATGACAACAAAGTTCCAAACTAAAGAAAACAACAAATAACATAAGAGAATGAAAAAGATAAAATAATAATTTATACAATTTAATTAAGGCAGATTAAGGATTTAAATTTTTCATTTTTTCATGTTTTTCAATTTTTTCATTTTTCAACTTAGTTTGTTCTTCAACTTAGTTTGTTCCGTATCTTTGCCCCCTTTGTCAGCGTCAAAAAGATCAAACACTTGGTTATTTTGGGAAGACTGATATGTACAAGACCTTGAGACCATTAACAAGCACCAAAAATGGTTAAGTTAGGAATTTCAAAGGTTAGACTTGCTCAAACATCAATCACATAATACTAGCCATTCCAAGTAAGAAATTATGCACATAAATCATAAACGAAGACAAATATAGCAAAATCCATCTATTTATAGCACTTGTTCCATTAAAGTACAAAAGAGAAAACGAAGAAAAGAAAAGAAACAAAAGCTAAGAAGTCTTGTTCTTTGAAGAGAAACAAGAACTAGACATTAGGAAGGGAAGGGGAATGGTGTTCCTCGACGACTTCTTCCTCAACCACTTCTTCCAACTTCTTCATCACTTCTCCATGTTGCCCATCCAGTTGTTGCTTCAAACTGTTAATGGCTTGGGCCATCATCTCCATGTTCTTTTGTTGTTCAATCATAGTATCACTAAGGACTTTCATTAAACCCATCATTTTATCAGTTTTAGCATCTAAAGTCCAGTGAAGATGATTGTAAAACTTAATCATATGTTGAGCAGGGAGACACACTTCATTAACCCAACCAAACTCATCCGAAGGAACTTGTTCCTTTCCCTTGGAACCAGAGGCGAGAGGATGGTTTAGGTGGAGGAACTGAGGTGTTTTCTTGTGAAGGACCTGCTGTTCCTGGGATAGATACAGAAGGTGAGGTGGTGGTGTAGATGGAAGGAAGAAAAGGTGGTTGTGGTGGAAGGTCAGTAGATGTAGAGGAGAATGGATTTGGTTCTTTCATCTCAACTTTCAACTGTTCATAACTAGAAGGAACAGAGAAGGATGAGGGAGAGATGGAAGGAATGGTGGTGAGGGTTACTGGTATTTTTGGTGAGGATGGAGGAGTAGGTTCCTTAGGTAAATTTTGATCCTGTTCCTCTGCATCAGAGAGGACTAAAGGTGAGTCCTTATTTGAAGGAACATGAATAGTTTTAGCAATTTTCAACCTAGTGCTTTGTCTAACATTTTTAGGAACATGAGGGGAAGGCTTTTTGGCAACGGTTTTGCGCCTCTTGGGTTTCGTTCCTTTGGTTCTCGTAGGGGCATGAACTTGTTCCTCCAAGTATGACTTCCACTTGGTTCCTCTTCTACCGCCTTAGGCGGTTTTCTCTTGTGAGAGGAACTAGGAGCAATCCTTTCTTGAGTTAACACTCCCTCTTGGATAGAGAGGTCCAAACCATACAAAGTCTTTTCATTGAGAATATTTCCTTGTTTTATTCCCAAGGTAGGCCAACCAGTAGTCTTCACTTTAAAGTGAGAAAGAAGAGAGGTGATCAATGCACCATAGCCAACAACACAATGATTTTCAATTCAATGAGTTAGATGTTGGATAAAGAGAGAAGGGAAGTTTATTTGAATGTGGTGGTCAAGGCAAAACATGTAACACATATCTCAGAGTCCCACCTCATTCCTCTTTTCAGTTCGAGGAATGAGTGCTCTCCAAACAAGATTAAACAGAATTTTGTGGACAGGAGAAAGAAGATTGTGATTTATTTTGTTTTGGCCAGCAGTTCCCCCAAAAGATTCAACAATGTCATCTTGGGAGAAATTGGGAAAGGCAACAGTTCCTTTCCTCTTAAAATACAGATCAGTTCCTTTGCAAGGAACTTCCCATATTTTTGCTAAAGTTTCTTGGGAAAATTTTATTTTCTTCCCCCTAACTTCCGTAGTACATACTCCATCAGTGTTAATGAAGTTTGCACAAAATTCATACATAGCTAAAGGAACTAGGGCATTGTTAAAAGCGGTTTCAAACAAGTATTCCATACCTTGTTCCTTTAGTATGTCGGTTAATTCATTGAACCTAACTTTCTTGGCCCACTCCAAATCAACACAAAATCCTAAGACATACCTTGAATCACTTCTTTCCACTCGTTTCTTGGAGGAAGAAGCAGCAGTTCCTTTGGAAGGAACAGGTGTAGCTTCTTCTTCCCCCTTAACTTGTTCCGGGGATTCTGCTTCATCATCTTCCCCAATTAGTTTTCTTCTTCTCACATTTCTCCTAGGTGACTCCAATTTTTGCTCTTCTACTGCCATTGTTGTTTCTTGAGATTTTTCGATTTCTAAGGTTTTGGATGGAGAAGAGGGGTTTTCCATTTGAGAGGTTTTGGGATTTTTTGTTGTTGGAAAAGGTGAATTGAGTGAGATTTTTGTCATTTGGTGAAAAGAATTTGAGGTTTTATGTCTTGCGAAGAGGTGTGAAGGAGATGAATAATGGTGAAGTTGAAGCGTTTAAGGAACACGGTTTGGAATGGAAGAATGAAGAAGATGCATGTAACAGTGAATGAGGAGTTACACGCGTAAAAATTAAAAGGATAAAAAAACAAAATTAAAAGATAAAAAGGGAATCATGACTTGATTAAATCTGATTCCTATATTTTTGGGATTTTCGGATTTTTGATTTTTATGGGCTTTTTAATTTATGGAAAGAAGATAACTTCTAAGGAACTTGTGCTATAGGAACAACTTATGCTAAATGTCAACATTCTTCATATCATGCATGTTTCTTTAACTTAGGAACAATAAGGGGAGTATTATGTGACATTTGTGAGTTGTTTATTCCTTTGAATCCATGTACATGTTTTTAACATCTTAATTTGCAATGGTCTTAGGCAATTAATCACAGTCACTTAATATCACATAGAGTAAGACAAATCAATTCAGACATGGGGGATTGGAATAGGAACAATTACTTAAGTTTTATTAGACCTAAATCAAGCCTTAATTTTTCATATCTATCTCTTTGTAGAGGCTTAGTTAGTATATCAGCAATCTGATTTTCAGTTTGACAAAATTCAAGTTTAATCAAATCTTTTTCCACATTTTCTTTTAAAAAGTGATGTCTGATATGTATATGCTTAACTCATGAATGATGCACTGGATCTTTTGAAATACTAATGGCACTAGTATTATCACAATAAATAGGAACACAATTAAAGATTATTCCATAGTCACAAAGTTGTTGTTTTATCCAAAGCATTTGAGAACAACATGCAGCAGCAGCTACATATTCTGCTTCAGCAATGGATAAAGCAACTGTGTTTTGTTTCTTGGTGCTCCAAGAAACTAAACTATGACTAAGAAATTGAACCATACCTGAAGTACTTTTCCTATTTACAAGATCCCCAGCATAATCAGCATCAGCATATCCTCTTAACTCAAATGTATCACTTCTTGGATAGAAAAGTCCAAGATCATCTATTCCTTTAAGATATCTAAGAATTCTCTTCACGGCAGTTAGATGAGACTCCTTGGGATTAGCTTGAAATCTAGCACACAAACCAACACTAAAAGCTATGTCTGGACGACTAGCAGTTAGATATAAAAGTGAACCAATCATGCCTTTATATTTTGTTTGATCAACACTTGTTCCTATGGAATCTTCATCTAATATAGTTGAAGTTCCCATAGGAGTGTGATTTATCTTTGAATTTTTGAGGCCATATTTCTTTAGCAGTTCCTTTATGTATTTTTGTTGGTGAATAATTATTCCTTTTTCAGTTTGCTTAATTTGTAACCCAAGAAAGAAATTTAACTCACCCATCATACTCATTTCGAATTCATTACTCATAAGATTTGAGAATTCTTTACACAGTGATTCATTAGTTGCTCCAAAAATAATGTCATCAACATATATTTGAACAAGTAGTATGTCAGTTCCTTTCGATTTTAGAAATAAAGTTTTATCCACCTTTCCTATTTTAAAGTTGTTTTCTAAAAGGAACTTGGATAATCTCTCATACCATGACCTAGGCGCTTGCTTTAACCCATAAAGAGCCTTGTCAAGCTTGTAGACATGGTTTGGGAGATCATTGCTTTCAAATCCAGGGGGTTGTTCAACATATACATCTTCATTTAAATAGCCATTTAGAAATGCACACTTAACATCCATTTGATATAGTTTAAATCCCATATAAGCAAAGCAAATGCAATTAGTATTCTAATGGCTTCAAGTCTAGCAACGGGGAGCAAAGGTTTCTTCATAGTCAATTCCTTCTTGTTGATTATAACCTTTTACTACAAGTCTAGGTTTGTTCCTTACAATTGTTCCATTTATTTCTAAACACTCATTTTAAGCCAATTACTTTTTGTTGTTTAGAAGAGGGAACTAGATGCCATACATTGTTTCTTTCGAACTCATTTAATTCAGCTTGCATAGCGGTGATCCAATCGGAATCGGTTAGGGCTTCTTCATGATTTCTTAGTTCTATCATTGATAAGAACGCATGAAATGCACAAAAATTCCTTAACTGAGATCTAGTTTGCGTACCTTTGGATATATCACTTATTTCCACTTGGATGTGATTTTTGATGTCTCCAAGGTTTTGGTTGAAACTCCCTTATAGGAACAAGGTTGTTCCTCTTGAGTTTCATGAGAGGATAAGGAGCTTTGTTCATTTGTTCCTTTTTCGGCAAATGTTGAATCGGTTCTTTCAACATTCTCGTTATTAGTAGGAACAGGAACAGCTCCATCATCTTGAAGAACAGGAACATCATTATTATGAATGTCTTCGTTTCTTTCCTCTTTTATTTCGTCTTCCTTAATTGAATCTGCATCTTTCTCATTTGGTCGTACCAAGCCAATCTCAAAGTCATCAACATGTTTGCTTGGATTAAAGTTGTCGATTCATCAAAGATTATGTGGACACTTTCTTCAACATACATAGTTCTTTTATTGTAAACTCTATAGGCCTTACTATGTGATGAATATCCTAAGAATATTGCTTCATCACTCCTAGCATTAAATTTTCCAAGATTATCTTTTCCATTGTTATGAACAAAACATTTGCAACCAAATGTTCGAAATGAGTAATATTGGGTTTCTTTCCAAAATAAAGTTCATAAGGAGTTTTGTTAATGATAGGTCTCATCATGGCACGATTTATTATGTGACAAGAAAGATAATGACCTCTCGCCCAAAAGTTCCTTGGAAGTTCACTAGCAATTAGCATGGTCCTAGCCATTTCTTCCAAAGTTCTATTTTTCCTTTCTACAACCCTATTTTGTTGTGGTGTCCTAGGGCGGAGAAATTATGATCTAGGCCATGTTTTTCGCTTAAGTCATCAAATTTATAATTTTCAAATTCTTTACCATGACTCGATCTAATATGCATTAATTTGTGACAACTCAAATTTTGAACTCTTTTAGCAAAGACAAGGAACTCATCATAAGTCTCATCCTTACTAGAGAGAAAAATAACCCAAGTATACCTAGAGTAGTCATCAACAATAACTAATACATACCTATTTTCACTTCTACTTTGAATTCTCATAGGGCCACACAAATCCATATGAATTAATTCTAAAGGTTTTGTGGTGCTTACAACAGTTTTAGATTTGAAAGAGGATCTAATATGCTTTCCTTTGGCACATGCATCACAAACTTGATCAATATGAAATTTTATAGATGGTAATCCCAAAACAAGGTCTTTTGATCGAAGTTTGTCAAGTAATGAAAAGCTAGCATGTCCTAGACGCTTATGCCATAAGAGTGGATCATCTTCAATAACACTAAGGCATGTCAAATTGTTTTTAGGAACAAGATCAAGATCCACAATATATGTGTTCCCTTTCCTTGTTCCTTCCAAGATGACACTCTTAGAGTTAATGTTACTGATCAAGCATTTTTCACTATTAAATTTAACAAAATTTCCCTTGTCACATAATTGGGAAATACTTAACAGATTATGCTTTAAACCTTCAACTAAGAATACATTATCAATGGAATGTGATGGTGACTTACCAACCTTACCCATGGCAACTATGTTACCTTTCTTATTGTCACCAAAAGTCACTCTTCCACCTTCATAGATTAAGAGTGAGAGAAACTTAGATTTGTCTCATGTCATATGCTTAGAACAACCACTATCAAGATACCAAGTGTTGTTCCCCCTCACTCCAACCTGCAAAAATCAACTAGTTGTTAGTTGTAGGAACCCCTTGTTTCGTGGGTTCCTGTTCTTGTCTAGCACTTGTTTTGGCAACCCATTTCATGTTGCACAATTTCACATTTTTGCCAATCATTCCAGTTCTTAGTTGACATTGAGTTATGTAATGACCTATCTTACCACAGTACATGCATATTTTATCACTAGGTAGGTCAACATATTTCTTAGGCTTAGCTTGTTCCTCTTCTTGTAGTTTTCAAAACCAAGACCTTCTTTTCTTTTAGTCTGTGGTCTTTCAATCCACTTAGGAACAGCCATCACTTTGCCTCTGTTCCTTGCAACAACCAGTTCCTTCTTGAGATTACAGATTTGTTCCTTTAAAACATTTTTCTCTTTATTCAAATTTTCGATCTCAGATCTGTAACCTTTCAAAGGAGTTGATCTAATATCAAAGGAACTTAGAACAGGGACAAATTCCTTTAAGTGTGAAATTTCTAAATTGATTAGATAATTTTCATTCTTCACACTCTCATATGATTCCTTAATTTTTAAATTTTTATCAAATAATTCAAAGAACCTAGTTTCAACATTCTCATTTTCTTAAGCCATCATTCTATATGTTCTTTACAAACTTTAACAGCTTGTTCGGTTTGCTCACGTTTTTCACGTTCATCTCTACATTCAAGAATTGCATCATAAAAAAGATCATAAATTTCGAGGCCTAGTTTTGCCATCTAAGTCTCGATTCAAGTCCATGTTAGCTTACCTCAACATTTTCTCCATCTTCATTTTCGTCAGTGTTTGCCATGAGGCATAGATTTGCAGTTTCTTCAGCTTGTTGTTCTTCTTCCTCTTCAGTCTCTGAATCTCCCCAAGCTGCTATCATAGCCTTTCGAACGTTCGCTTTAGAGAAAGGTGCTTTGGATTCCTTGTTCCTTTCAGCGAAGCGTTCCTTGTTCCTTTATTTAGTCTTATCATTTTCCCAAAGTGGACATTCCTTGATGAAGTGTTTTGTACTACCACATTTATGACAAACAGCTTTGTTAGAAAACCTTTTAGTTTTACCTTTGAAGTTCCCATTCTTCATGTTCCTATACATCTTTCGAAATTTTCGGACCATAAGTGATGCTTCCTCTTCTTCTGAGTCGAGTCATCTTCATCATCTCGCTTTGAGGGCAATGGATTTTGACTTAGAGCTTTCACCATACTCGTATCAAGGTGAAGCTCATGAGTCATAAGTGATCCAAAGAAGTCGTTCCAAGTTGAACTTAGTGAAGTCTTTTGTTTCTTGTAAAGCGGTGACCTTAGCCATCCATCTATCCTTAGGAAGACTCCTAAGAACTTTTCGAACATGTTCTTCTGATGAAATAAACTTACCAAGAGAAGCTAACTCATTAATAATGTTAGTAAAACGAGTAAACATCTCTTGTATGCTTTCCTTAGTCTTCATGGAAAACAGTTCATATTGATTCATTAGTAAATTAATTTTAGATCTCTTGACTTCATTAGTTCCTTCATGGGTTACTTCTAGTAAATCCCATATTTGCTTTGCGGATTTGCATCCCATGATTCTATTGTGTTCATGGGGTCCAAGTCCACAATGCAAGAGTTTAACAACCATTGCATTTACTTCCACTTTTTCGAAATCAGCTTTGTCATATTCAGAGAAAGGTTTAGGAATTACCTCATTTTTGTCATTAGTAGTTGTGACCTCAAAATCACCAGCCTCAATGACTCTCCATACCTGGTAGTTTTCGGCCTTGATGAATATCTCCATTCTGTTCTTCCAGTAGGAATAAAACTTTCCATTGAACATGGGAGGCCTTTGCGTAGAGTAACCTTCCTTAAGTTTCTCGGTGGTATTCATTGTTCCTTGGATCTTTTTCTCAATAGGGTTTCCTATCTTTCGTGAGTTCTTGCTCTGATACCAATTGTTATTTCACTAGGAACAATACAAGAGGGGGTGGTGAATTGTATGTGTAGAAATAAACGTAACTTTTTGCGGAATTTTAAACTTGAACAAAGAAACAAGCTAAAGGAACACAAAGGATTTTTACAAGGAAAAACTTCTTGGGCCCAACAAGAAGAAACAACCTCGACCACTAGGGATTTTAAACTCAACTCTTTCACTAATTAGGCCAAACAACTTTGTTACAACCTAATTCTACTCACGGGCCACACCTTGAGTTCCTAAACTCAAGTTCCTGAACAACTGTTCCCTTAACAGTTGTTCCTCTCAACTTCACTTGAAGTTTTCTCACTTTAACTCGCTTTACTCAAAGCTTCTCTCTTACAGAACTTCACTCAAAGTCCCCTTACCCCAAAAACCAAAATACAATTAATCAAATAAACTCAGTGGAATTAGAGTAAGAAGGCAAAGAACAAATGGCTTTTATGAGAGATTGAAGGCACTGACACTTTACTTAGTTAAACTCACTAATTCACTTGGTTAGACACAAATTGGAACTTAATTAGACATTAGTATTTATAGTGGTAATAATTTAGAATGTGGGATTAAAACATGTGTGAGTGATAAAATCATTATCCCATGATGTTCCTTGCCCGGAGGAACACGTTCCTCAATCAACCCATGATCTCCATGATCACTGTTAAACGTGGGAGAGAATTGAGTTACTGCTCCCTTAATTTTAGCAACCACTTAAAGCATGATTTCGAAAATATGATTTAATTAAAAAGCATTTTAATTATTAAAACCAAAATAAAATCCTTTTACTAAAAATATTATCTTTAAAATATTTTCATAAAACCAAAAAGGATTTTTATTATCTTTATAAAAATCACATCTTTTCTTTAAAAAGATTTTCCTTAAAATCAGATTTTTCCTTAATTAAAACGGTTACCTAGAATCTAGGCATAAATTACTCAACTGACATAAATAAACCGTTGTAATGCTTCATCCTAAGTCTAGTTCCTTTTAATAGTTAGTTCCTTTAACTTATTAGTTCAGCGCCATCGTCTGTTCCTTACAAAGGAACACACGCTCATTCTCATTCTAAATTGCCATAGTTCCTTACCATTCTTACTCGTTCCTTTACATTGGAACTAGAAACAAAAAGCCTCGCTTTAGTCTTCTTGCTCCAATGCTGCTCCAGTACCAAATTATGAAACATCTTCACTTAGTTTTCAAAATCCAACCTTGATTTCTTCCTTGACTTAGTATTCTCTTTGTTCCTTTCATTGATACCTTGAAATTCATTCACTTAAACAACTTGTTAGTCCAATACTTAGTTTGCATCTTTGTTCCTTTGTCATCATCAAAACTAGGGTTCAACCATATGTTACACCATAACTTATTGTGTAACAACATCTTATATGTGAAAACTAGTATAATCGTTTTATGCCATAATAAAATTGTTTAATGTCATCTTTCATGTCATTATGGGTTTGTTTCATATCATTTTGAAATTTGATTCATGTCAATTATAGAACTCTTTCATATCATTATTGGTATGCTTCATATCATTATTACGGACTTCTATGTCACTTTCAGCAAACTTATATTAATTTTCCTAGTTCATTATTATTTTTCAACAATATAATTTATATACATTATTATTATTATTACACGAACTGATATCATTTATAAGTGTAATACCCCGAATTTTCAAAGATTATTTTTATTATTTATTAAGGTTTAATATTATTTCCACTTAAAATTTATTTTATGATAATACGATTTTATTTGATAACTATATTTATTAAAATAATAATTTCATTTAGTTTTGAATTATTTAACGAGTTTATTTAAATGATAACATTGAAATGTATTTTATTTAAATAAACTAATTATTCATTTTCATTATTTCAAAGTATTTTAATATGGTAATTGAAAGGTGTATTTAGTTCTGGGCATTCTTATTCATTCAAGTTGTCCATCCATTTTTAGTAATCCAAAGCCCAAATACAAGTCCATAGCCATATGCCTTTTAGTCAAAAAGAAAAAGGACAATAAAAACAAAAACAAAAAACAAAAAAAAAGAAAGAAACGTGATCATAGATCACCACCATCCTCCTCTCTCTGCGTATGAAAATCAACATAGCCAAAGGAGTAATTTTTCAACAATTTATCAACTCTTGTCAGAGAACTTTGAAAATCAAGCACAAAATCAACCATAACCTCAATTCTTCTGCACAAAATCCCCCAAAATCAGAAAACAAAATCTCACACCATACTTTCATTAATGGAGGTTGACTAAGCTCTACAAATTCAGAAAACTTGCTCTATAAATAGCAACCCAAACACACCCAATTGCCCAAGCAAACCAAACTTCAAAGGTTTGCTTCAATCTCTTTCTCTTCTCTTCTAAACTCTGATTTTGTTTTGGAAATTTAAAATAAAATTTCAACCCACCATTAAACTCCTCCCTGTCACGCTGAACCGCCGAAAAACCACCTCGACCACCCACTTGAACCACCGGGCCTAATTCCGACCGACAACCACTAGCCTAATCGACTTTCCTTCGCAGCGCCCCTGCTGCCCCTAACTGCACCCGCGCCCAGCCACCACTCGAATAACCCACCCTCCCCGCCTGAGCTTCGCCGTCCACCGCCCTCAGCCGCTTCTGCCACCCTGTCGGACCTTCAATCCCCTGATCGTTCTCCCCTGTTCTTCCTCCCTTCTTTGTTTCTTTTCTTTCGGTTTTATCAAACTGATTCTTTGAATCAGTAGAACCCTCCTTTTCCCCTTTTTAAATGACTTTGACTTTTTAAAACAAAACAATGTCTAATTTTGATTAATTAGTTTGGATTAGTATCTTATAATTATAATAACTTAATCTTTATGACTTTAAAAACATCTTGTTTGCTTAAGAAAACTTAAGTTGGAATAATCTTTAAGTACTTAAAATGATTTCATAAATAATTTGAAAACCATAAACTTTGATTTATAAACTCTCTTAAAATCATTAAGAATTCTTTAAATTATTTAAATTGTTTATTTTATATATAAAAAGGGGTTATTTAGGTAACTAACTTAGATCTCGTTAACGTCTAATGTAGATTCCGATTGCGTAGACGAGGAATATCAAGAGTGTTAATCCGTTCGTGAACTTAACTTTTGGGCACGCGTCACGAGGTAATCTCCGATGTCCATCTAAACATAGACCCCGTTAGTGTAAAACGAATTGATTTTGTGATTATTATGTGCTTATAAAATATATAAGTATGGACTATAATTATGGATTATCGACTTAATGCGGATTATGAATATGAATGACAAAATGGACAACGACTATGGATTTCGATTATGAATCATGACTATGGACGATGTACGATATGACAAAGATGGTTATTATAACGTTATTAAAATCGGTTAATGTCATTTAATAATGTTATGATTATTATTATTATTATTATATTATTATTATTATTATGATTATTATTGTTATTATTATTATTATTATTATATATCATTATGATTATCATGAATATTATTATTTTTATTAATAATGAGACTTTATGAAAGTTGAAATTGGTAAGAACTTGTGAAAATGAAATGATTATGAATCTGAAGTGATAAATGAACTCAAGTGACGGTTGTGTTTATGAAATGAGTTATTGAAACCACTATGAATAGATTGAGATTATGATGGATTGAATATGTTCACACTGGATTGAACAAGATGACGTAAATGTGTACGTGATTTATGTGATGACTAGAAATTTAAAAGATGTTAATCACGTAAAGTGAAATATCGGAGGGAAATGATGAACAGGTTGCCCTGTATGGGAGGTTCAACGGCCCCTACAGGTTCTCTCGGGTTACTATGCCGATTTTCTGTTACTTGTCTTCCTTCTATCTTGTTGTGATCCAAGTAGAAGGGGTGTGCACACTAGGGACTCTGTTATTATGGCCATTATGTTATCCGTAGGTGGTTACAGGGGATTGACCCAGGCCTACAATGTTGAAGTAAGTGGTTACAAGGGATTGACCCCGGCTTACTGGCGTTCTCTTTCCTCTCCTTAAATAACTGGATTAATTGAATTACGTATGTGATTATTCATTGTGTGTGTATATATATATATATATATATATATATATATATATATATATATATATATATATATATATATATATATATATATATATGTGTGTGTGTGTGTGTGTGTGTGTGTGTGTGTGTGTGTGTGTGTGTGTGTGTGTGTGTGTGTGTGTGTGTGTGTGTGTGTGTGTGTGTGTGTGTGTGTGCTATGTTTCTCAACCCTATTAACCTACTATTTTACAAAGTATTTTCAACTTAAGTATTTTACGGGATGGAGTTGGAATTACTCAGTTTTTCTGATTTTTGGGAGCTTGTCTCTCTTGTTTCTTTTCAATATATTTGTGCAGGTGGGTGATCGACGGGGAAACAAAGGGAGATCATTTAGAGTTGTCATCCACTTAGCTTATGATTTAGCTTCCGCTGGAATTCTGAAATACTTTAGTAATTAGTAATATTTAATGAACATTTTACTTGGTTGTAAGGATTAATTAATTTGAATTTAGTATGCTTTAATCTAGCCTTGCATTTATTTCCAAGGAGATAAGTGCGGCGGTAGCACGCCCGTCGAGACGAACCCTCGTGGATTTTCCCCCATCTCGAATTTTATTAAATGAAAAAGTGTTCGGGTTGCCGGGGGTGTTACAAAGTGGTATCAGAGCGGAGTTTAGATTAACTAGGGAAAGATTAAAATTATTAAAATATAATAATTAGGGAAAATGAATCAAATAGGGTAAAACTTAAAATTGGTTTAGGAGGTCAAAATAATAAAATTATTTAGGAAAAATGAATTACGATTAAAATGTGAATTAAGGGTTTAGTATGGGTACGAATGGGCTATGTGTACATGTATGAAAGTACTCGCTAAAGGTACTTATTAATTGTTTATGATATTTTATTAGATGGCCAAGACACGTTTGACCGCCAGGAAATGCACCAGAACCCCTCGTCAAGGACCTTACCTTCTAAGGATGAGGGTTGGAGAGTCTGTTTCAGCTTATATTTATAGGTTACGTTTAACAATGAAGTGTTACCACCTCAATGAAGGCCACGGGCATTCTGATTACCTCACGCCACCTAAACAGGCCGATGTTTTGATTCACACTCTCTCCAACGATGGTCCTTATGCCGGAATCAAGAGTGAATACTCTGATGTTGTAAAAAATGAAAGGCCAAACTATGAATGATACACATTAAAAGGGAAGTGGTATCTCACGTTGAGTTACCTGGAGAAAAGAATGCTCGATGCTAGGGCCAAGTGGCTTAATGACTATTTACCCACTGATGACGAGGAACCCAACCATAGTGGCGATGAAGAAGTAGGAAGCAACCCCGCCTCACCCGTTGTAAATCTCGATGGAGATGGAGACGGAGATGAAGGTGAAGACGAGGACCCATCCGAGTATGCTGACTAGAAACCCAAATATCTAGCCCTGACCCTTAGATTTCTAATTAAGGTCGTAAAAGACCAATTAACTTGTTAACTTAGTCAAGGATGGTGCGACTAATGCTTATTTGACTATTTGAAAAACTCTTATGCTACTATGAGCGAATTGTTATGGTACTTTTGGAGTAATGAATGATGAACTTTTGACATGTGAATTGAGTGTGAAATGAATGATGAACTTTTGATATGTGAATTGAGTATGAAATGAATGAATGGTGAGAACCATGATTATGTGAATTAGCCTTTATATAAGAATCAATGTGAATCGTAGAAATACAATGTGAATAACGCAGGTAGCTTATGCAATACGTTTATACGCGATCTAGAGCAAGGCGACAAGGAAACCAAATGGCCGAAACTCCAGAACAAGTTGTAGCACGACTTAGGACTCTTGAGCAACTAGCTCAGAGCTTCGGCTTAGTCCTTCAAAACCAGATCAACAACAACCACCATGGAGACAATCCGCAAGCTGCAATGGCGAAAAATATTTCCGCTTTGAAACCACCAACCTTTGTTGGGAGAGAAGACCCACTACTTCTCGAGAATTGGATAAGAGATTTCGAAAAGATTTTCACGGCCACGGGTACGCCTGAGGTCCAGAAAGTAGACCAAGCAACCTTTTATCTGCATGAAGATGCCGATACTTGGTGGGAAATTGTAGGACCTACTGTTAAAGCTCAAGAGAACTTTAACTGGGAAGCGTTTAAGGAAGCGATTAAGGCTCGATTCTTCCCCAAGCACATTCATAGGCAGAAGTACAATGAGTTTAGTAGGTTTAACCAGAGTTATAACATGAGTGTGCAAGAGTACGCTCAGAAATTCAATGAGTATGCCAGATTCTGCCCGACTGTAGTGCCAGATGAAGGAACTAAGGCTCAGAAGTTTGAAGACGGACTTAAGTTTGATCTTCAGACTCGAATGGGAGGTAGCACCTCTACCACTTTCGCGGAAGCGTATGCTAAAGCTTCGAACCTGGAGAGAATCTTACAGCGTGAGAGAGAGGTGCTAGGCAGACACAAAAGAAAGGAACCTGCCGGCAACATCAATAGCCAAGGCTACGACAAAAGGCCCAACAATGGTGGAAACAACAATAACAATGGTGGACGCTACAACAACCGCAACAATCGAATTCGGACAACTGGCCCAAAGAAGGAAATAGGAACCAAAAGAACTTTGTTTGCAAGAAGTGTGCCAAGAGCCATCCAGGGTTCACTTGTCAGGGTGAATGGATCAAATGTTTCGAGTGTGGAGAAGTAGGTTACAAATCGTTCAACTGTCCTAAGAAGCAAGCTCAAAATGGACCAAATAGGAACAATGGTAACAATGGAGGTGGAAACAAAATTCAAAACTTCAATAACAACCGCCCCAGTGGAGGAAATGTTGCACAGAACGGGAACCAGAACAACCGCTCTTTTGGAGGTGGAAATGGAAACTATGGAAAGAATGGCAATGGAGGCTACACCAATGGAAGAATCAATGTCATGAGCCGAATTGAAGCTGACACCGATGCCAATGTTGTGACGGGTACATTTCTCGTAAACTCAAACCCTGCTTATGTACTCTTTGATTCCGGAGCGTCTCATTCTTTTATTTCTACCACTTTTGTTAATAAATATCCCCTCAAGTCTACCCAGTCTTGTCGAGCCAATATAGCCATGCCCACCGGTGAAACTATTTCTTGTAAATCTCTTTTCCAAAGTATCCCTGTAGTCATAGCTGGTACTGAATTACCGGACGATCTTATTCTTTTTGACCTAAAGGACTTTGACATTATCTTAGGAATGGATTGGTTAGCTAAGTATAAAGCCAAAATCCAGTGTCATAACCAGAAAATATCTCTTAGAGGACCAAAGGGAAATAGGATATCTTATAAAGGCATAACCTTCTAGCCTGATGTCAAGATAATCTCATCCCTGAACCTTCAAACCCATCTTAGAAAAGGCTACCCAGTCTACCTGTGCCAAGTAAGGGACGTAAGCGTGGAAAACGAGGAGTTGACTCAAATTCCGGTATTAAAGGAGTTCCCGGATGTATTTCCCGCAGAGCTTCCAGGAATGCCACCAGAGAGAGAAGTGAGCTTCAAGATTGATTTAGTCCCTGGAACTGGACCTATCTCTAAGGCTCCGTATCGAATGGCACCTGCAGAAATGCAAGAGTTGAAGGTGCAAATAGAAGAATTGTTGGAAAAAGGGTACATTCGACCTAGTGTTTCGCCTTGGGGAGCCCCGGTATTGTTTGTTCGGAAGAAAGATGGATCTTTGAGGTTGTGTATCGATTATAGGGAGTTGAATAATGTCACGGTAAAGAATAAATATCCGCTCCCAAGGATCGAGGATTTGTTCGATCAGCTTCAGGGTGCAACAGTATTTTCCAGGATCGATTTACGATCAGGTTATCACCAACTACGAATCGCTGAAGAAGACATCCCTAAGACAGCCTTTCGTACGAGATATGGCCATTATGAGTTCACCGTCATGCCTTTTGGACTCACTAATGCGCCCGCAGCTTTCATGGACCTCATGAACAGGACTTTCTAGCCATACTTGGATAAGTTCGTGATAGTATTCATCGACGATATATTGGTGTACTCGAAGGATAGAGAAGAGCATGAGGATCAGTTGAGGAAAGTTTTGGAGATTCTTCGAGAAAAGCAATTGTACGCGAAGTTCTTGAAGTGTGAATTTTGGTTGGAAAAATTTTCATTTTTGGGTCATGTGATATCAAAAGAAGGCGTTTCCGTAGATCCATCGAAAATTCAAGCAGTGACCGATTGGCCTCAACCTAAGAACGTCACCGAAGTAAGGAGTTTCTTGGGTTTAGCTGGATATTACCGGAGATTTGTGAAAGATTTTTCGAGAACAGCCCAACCTCTCACTAACCTAATGAAGAAAACAAAAAAATTTCATTGGGATGATAAGTGTGAGGAAGCATTTCAAGAGCTGAAGAAGAGACTTACAACATCCCCGGTATTGACATTGCCCTCTGGAGTAGAAGGATTTGAAGTCTACAGCGATGCCTCAAAGAAAGGTTTTGGGTGCGTCTTGATGCAACATGGTAAAGTAGTGGCCTATGCGTCGAGACAACTCAAACCACATGAGCAAAATCACACTACTCATGACTTGGAGTTAGGAGCAATCGTGTTTGCGCTCAAGATTTGGAGACATTATTTATATGGAGTGCAATGTAAGGTCTATACAGATCACAAGAGTTTGAAGTATCTGTATACGCAAAAGGAGTTGAATATGAGACAGAGACGTTGGCTCGAGCTTATAAACGACTATGATTTGAAGATAGTGTATCAAGAGGGAAAAGCGAACAAAGTAGCTGATGCGTTGAGTAGGAAGAGTGCTCATTCTCTAAACGTGTTGATTTTGGCAGATGAACTGTGTGATGAGATTGAGTTTGAAAATAGTTGAGCCCGGTTATGTGAAAGCTCAGTTGAATGCTCTTACTGTTGGACCGGACATATTTGAGGAGATTCGGGTGAAACAAGCTGCAGATAAGTGGTTAAGCAAGTTAGGAGAGATGAAAGAAAGTGGTCAAGCACCGGAGTTCGAGATCGACGGCAATGGCGTTGCAAAGTATAAACGGAGATTGTGTGTGCCACAGGATGAGGAACTCAAGACGAGAATTCTAAGGGAAGCCCATAGTTTGCCGTATTCCATACATCCAGGAGGAGATAAGCTTTATAAGGATTTGAAAAAGCATTTTTGGTGGCCTAGGATGAAGCAAGAAGTAGCCGACTTTGTAGCAAAATGTTTAACATGCCAGAAGGTGAAAATACAGCATATGAAGCCTGGAGGAAAATTGCAACCTTTTGAAGTGCCGGGATGGAAATGGGAATCTATCTCTATGGATTTCGTCATGGGGTTACCGAATACGAGGTTGGGAAAGAATGCAATATGGGTAATTGTGGACCGTTTGACTAAGACGGCAAGATTCGTGGCAATGAAGGATACTTGGTGGTTGAAACAGTAGGCGGATGCTTACTTTAATGAGGTGGTTAGGCTACATGGTGTTTCGAAGGACATCGTTTCGGATAGAGACTCGAGATTCTTATCTAAGTTCTGGAAACAGCTTCAGACAGTCGTGGGTACAATATTGAAATTCAGCACAGCCTTCCACCCAGCAACAGATGGTCAAACGGAGAGAACCATTCAGACCTTGGAGGATATGTTGAGAGCATGCGTGATGGATTTCGGAGGATATTGGGATGATCATTTGATGTACATTGAGTTCTCGTACAACAACAGTTATCACTCGAGCATAGGAATGGCTCCTTATGAGGCATTATATGGACGGAAATGTAGAAGTCCTATATGTTGGAGCGATGTGAATGAGTCATTGAATTTGGGACCAGAAACGATTGAAGAGACTACCAACAAGGTGAAGTTGATTCAAGAGCGTATGAAAGCAGCTCAGGATCAACAGAAATCGTATGCCGATCAAAGGAGACGGGATTTAGAGTTTAAAGTTGGAGAAAAAGTGTTGCTGAAAGTTTCGCCAACCAAGGGAGTAATGAGGTTCGGTAGAAAAGGAAAGTTGAGTCCTCGTTATATCGGACCTTATGAGATACTCGAAAGAATTGGACAAGTGGCCTATAGATTAGCCTTGCCCACAGAGTTAGCCAATGTTCATAATGTCTTTCATGTGTCTCAACTTCGTAAATATGTCCCCGATCCCTCCCATGTTATCCAACCTGAAACCATTGAACTAGATGAGACCCTCACCTTTGAAGAACGTCCTGTTAGAATCCTTGATTCCAAAACAAGAAATATCCGGAACAAGGCAGTAAAGTTAATCATCAAACAGAGGAAGTAACTTGGGAAGCGGAAGATGACATGAAAAAGCGTTATCCTGAACTCTTTTCTGAGGTACGATTACCGAGTTTCGGGGACGAAACTCCTTAAGGGAGACCTAATGTCATACTAACAAAGCGCAATGCTACTGTTTCGTAAATATTAAACATCTAACTTTAAAGTTCGAGGACGAACTTTGTTTTTATGGAGGAGTAGATGTAATACCCCGAATTTTCAAAGATTATTTTTATTATTTATTAAGGTTTAATATTATTTCCACTTAAAATTTATTTTATGATAATGCGATTTTATTTGATAACTATGTTTATTAAAATAATAATTTCATTTAGTTTTGAATTATTTAACGAGTTTATTTAAATGATTTAATTGAAATGTATTTTATTTAAATAAACTAATTATTCATTTTCATTATTTCAAAGTATTTTAATATGGTAATTGAAAGGTGTATTTAGTTGTGGGCATTCTTATTCATTCAAGTTGTCCATCCATTTTTAGTAATCCAAAGCCCAAATACAAGTCCATAGCCATATGTCTTTTAGTCAAAAAGAAAAAGGAAAATAAAAACAAAAAACAATAAAACAATAAAACAAAAAAAAAAAAGAAACGTGATCATAGATCACCACCATCCTCTTCCCTCTGCGTGTGAAAATCAACATAGCCAAAGGAGCAATTTTTCAACAATTTATCAACTCTTGTCAGAGAACTTTGAAAATCAAGCACAAAATCAACCATAACCTCAATTCTTCTGCACAAAATCTCACACCATACTTCCATTAATGGAGGTTGACTAAGCTCTACAAATTCAGAAAACTTGCTCTACAAATAGCAACCCAAACACACCCAATTGCCCAAGCAAACCAAACTTCAAAGGTTTGCTTCAATCTCTTTCTCTTCTCTTCTAATTTCTGATTTTGTTTTGGAAATTTAAAATAAAATTTCAAACCACCATTAAACTCCTCCCTGTCACGCTGAACCGCCGAAAAACCACCTCGACCACCCAATTGAACCACCGGGCCTAATTCCGACCGACAACCACTAGCCTAATCGACTTCCCTTCGCAGCGCCCCTGCTGCCCCTAACTGCACCCGCGCCCAGCGACCACTCGAATAACCCACCCTCCCCGCCTGAGCTTCGCCGTCCACCGCCCTCAGCCGCTTCTGCCACCCTGTCGGACCTTCAATCCCCTGATCGTTTTCCCATGTTCTTCCTCCCTTCTTTGTTTCTTTTCTTTCGATTTTATCAAACTGATTCTTTGAATCAGTAGAACCCTCCTTTTCCCCTTTTTAAATGACTTTGACTTTTTAAAACAAAACAATGTCTAATTTTGATTAATTAGTTTGGATTAGTATCTTATAATTATAATAACTTAATCTTTATGACTTTAAAAACATCTTGTTTGCTTAAGAAAACTTAAGTTGGAATAATCTTTAAGTACTTAAAATGATTTCATAAATAATTTGAAAACCATAAACTTTGATTTATAAACTCTCTGAAAATCATTAAGAATTCTTTAAATTATTTAAATTGTTTATTTTATATATAAAAATGGGTTATTTAGGTAACTAACTTAGATCTCGTTAACGTCTAATGTAGATTCCGATTGCGTAGACGAGGAATATCAAGAGTGTTAATGTGTTCGTGAACTTAACTTTTGGGCACGCGTCACGAGGTAATCTCCGATGTCCATCTAAACATAGACCCCGTTAGTGTAAAACGAATTGATTTTGTGATTATTATGTGCTTATAAAATATACTCTCTCCGTCCCAGAATAGTCTGAACACTTTCCTTTTATGTTTGTCCCAAATTAGTTTGAACACTTCCATTTTTGGCATGGTCCCACTATTAATATATTATTTCTTTTATACTACTTTGGCCCACACTCTACCTTTTATTAATAAAAAGTTACACAACTTTCTCTCTCCTCTAATAAAAAATACCCCACCAACTCCTATCACATCTACTTTTTAAATAAAATAACATTTGATAACCACACTACAACTTATCATCTTAATCTACGTGTCCCAAGAAGTGTTCAGATCTTTCTGGGACAGAGGTAGTATAAGTATGGACTATAATTATGGATTATCGACTTAATGCGAATTATGAATACGAATGACAAAATGGACAACGACTATGGATTTCGATTATGAATCATGACTATGGACGATGTACGATATGACAAAGATGGTTATTATAACGTTATTAAAATCGGTTAATGTCATTTAATAATGTTATGATTATTATTATTATTATTATTATTATTATATTATTATTATTATTATTATGATTATTATTGTTATTATTATTACTATATATCATTATGATTATCATGAATGTTATTATTTTTATTAATAGTGAGACTTTATGAAAGTTGAAATTGGTAAGAACTTGTGATAATGAAATGATTATGAATCTGAAGTGATAAATGAACTCAAGTGACGGTTGTGTTTATGAAATGAGTTATTGAAACCACTATGAATGGATTGAGATTATGATGGATTGAATATGTTCACACTGGATTGAACAAGATGACGTAAATGTGTACGTGATTTATGTGATGACTAGAAATTTAAAAGATGTTAATCACGTAAAGTGAAATATCGGAGGGAAATGATGAACAGGTTGCCCTGTATGGGAGGTTCAGCGGCGCCTACAGGTTCTCTAGTTACTATGCTGATTTTCTGTTACTTGTCTTCCTTCTATCTTGTTGTAATCCAAGTAGAAGGGGTGTGCACACTAGGGACTCTGTTATTATGGCCATTATGTTATCCGTAGGTGGTTACAGGGGATTGACCCAGGTCTACAATGTTGAAGTAAGTGGTTACAAGGGATTGACCCCGGCTTACTGGCGTTCTCTTTCCTCTCCATAAATAACTGGATTAATTGAATTAAGTATGTGATTATTCATTGTATATATATATTGTGTGTGTGTGTGTGTGTGTGTGTGTGTGTGTGTGTGTGTGTGTGTGTGTGTGTGTGTGTGTGTGTGTGTGTGTGTGTGTGTGTGTGTGTGTGTATGTGTGCTATCTTTCTCAACCCTATTAACCTACTATTTTACAAAGTATTTTCAACTTAAGTATTTTACGGGATGGAGTTGGAATTACTCAGTTTTTCTGATTTTTGGGAGCTTGTCTCTCTTGTTTCTTTTCAATATATTTGTGCAGGTGGGTGATCGACGGGGAAACAAAGGGAGATCATTTAGAGTTGTCATCCACTTAGCTTATGATTTAGCTTCCGCTGGAATTCTGAAATACTTTAGTAATTAATAATATTTAATGAACATTTTACTTGGTTGTAAGGATTAATTAATTTGAATTTAGTATGTGGCCGGGTGCGGTGCACACAACGACACATCCGCGCCCGCCCAAATTTTGGCGCCGTTGCCGGGGAAACGGTGTTACTTGTTTGTATTTAGCGTGATTTTTGGATGGTATTGCTTGTGCTCTTTGTTTTTGGTTGACCACTCTCTTGAGAATGGTTGATTGAAGCTTTTGACGGCTTATTGTTTGGTTATTGTCTAGCTTTAATTATTGATATTAATGGTCATGACTTGGATTAGCTAGGAGTACTACTAGTTGATGTTTGTTGTTGACTTAATGCTAGGTTTTGGATATAATCTGATGTTATATGCTCAACCATGATGTAGTAAGCTAGGCACTAACAATGCATTGCAAGAGTTCTTGTCAATCAGTTTTGCAGGTACTTGAAGTGGAGATTGACATGGAACCACCATTATCACACATGGAGCACAACCTAATGATTGAGCTTAAGGTAATAAGTCGAGCTAACGACTTTAAACAACAGCGCTTCTCGGGAGGCAACCCGAGACCCTTTTTATTTTCTTTCTTTCCTTTATTTCTCATCAAATTTCCACCACCACATCAAATTTTCTTTCACCCACTGCCCACCCACTCAAAAGAACCACAACAAATCTTAATCCACTTTGAGCCCAAGTCCACAAAAGAAAACCCGTTGGGAGGAGTTCAATAGCTAGGAGTTGGTAACACTAGAGGAGTGAGATTGTTGTATCTTTTCGATCTCTTGAGCTAGGTGTCAATCTCAAAAATTTATAACTTTTGAATTTGCCATTTGTTTGAGTGATTTGAGGGAGAGGGTTGTGAGTTGATTTCGGAGATTTGAGATGGTGTTGTTAAGAAATTTGAGTTTGACGGATTGTATGTCATGAGTTTTGAGCATTCGATCTTCGATTTACCCGATTTTCGATTTTCTCCCCCCATTTTTCAGTTTACTTTTTCTACTAATTGTCGACACATTGAGGACAATGTGTAGTTTAAGTAGGGGGGAGGGTATTCTCAATCTCATGTATCTATGTTGTATTTATTACTTTCAATTTGAAAAAAATGAAAAAAAAATTTGAAAAAAAAAAATATAAAAAAAAAGTGATGAAATGAAACCCGCTGAGTTGAAAACCCACAAGGGTGGGCGACTCGGGCAAAAATTGGGGGCCCGGATAGGTTGAAAACCCGAAAGGGCAACCTATGCAAAAAAGTGGCTTATATTGAGCGGGTAAGATGGTGAGATGAAAAAAAGAAATGTGAGAAGCTAGGATGAAAACCCGAAAGGGCTCCTAGGCAAAATGAGAGATTAAGAGAGAATTATGTATTTTGAAGACTCATTTGCCGGAGATTTGTTTTGGCTTTCACTTTCTTTTGGTTGATTGTTTTTGGGAGTAAGCATGGAATTTATCCCTTTTTGTCTTTGTTCCATAGCTTGCTTATCTAGTTTAGTTGTAGTAGTAGTAGTTTGTCTTTTGAGGTTTTAGGCGAGTTGTCATTTTGATGGTGGCGTTGGAGTGAGTTCAACTCCTTTGAGATCCTTCAGGATTTGAGCTCACATTTTGGTTGTCGTTTGGTGATTATTGTTGTCGCGTCTGTATTTCTGATTGTAGCTTGAATCTAAGTGTAGGGGGATCATAGTCCTTTACGTTTAGGTTTTGAGCGTATTTTGTTAAGATGTGATGATGATGATGTAATTGATGGGGAGTGTAGGTTGGTGTCGATAGCTTGGGCGATGATTTAATTGGTGTTTCTCATTTTTGAGTTTACTCGAGGTCGAGTAAAGTTCAAGTGTGGGGGTTCTCCTACTCTCTTCTACACTAAGGTAGTATAGTGGAAGTAGGGGTCGTATCCACAGGGAAACAGGGACGAGTTTAGTACTTAGCGTGATTCGAAACCTAGATTAAGCTAAGGGCCGAGAAACCTAATTACAAAGGGGGGGTTTCAAGTATATTATAAACAAACTAAAACTAACTAGCAAGTAAATAAAATGAGAAATCAATTATGGAAAGATCTTGAATCCGATTAACATCCACTTCAATTCATTATCGATCCTCGAACCTCCACTCTAATTATTTCCATAATTATCTATTGTCGAGAATTAATCTCGCATTCTCCTTATTCTTAGTTGAATAGCACGATCAGTGTGACTATAAAACCCTAACTAAAGGATAACCTAGTCGATCTGCGTCTAAGTTCAATCCAATAGCAAGCCAATAAACACGAGAGAACCAATAGACCCGCTAATGTCATACACGCGATAAACATTCAACGAGTTGATTCAATTTCCCTAAGAAATAACCAAGATGATCGACATCTAAATTACTCCCTAGTTTGCTACCAATTGATAAAAGAATAAAACAATCCGATTCTATTCTTAAATCTAGCATTAGATTAATCACACAATCAAACTAGTAACGTTCCTAGCATAATTATGCAATAATCATGGAAAGCAAGCATAGAAATTGAACCATAATCAAGGAAAAGAGAAAGAGAGGAAAGATCTCACAATAACGGTTTAAGCTTCATGTTAATTGATCCAAGAACAGTTCAAGCTACAATCCGATAGCAAAAACCAAATCCATAATTGAAATCCCTAAAAACTAAACTAAGAATTGAAAACTAAAACTAAGAAATGAAAAACAAAGAAAAAAAAATGAAGAACAAAGAGGAACGAAGAAGGAAAGATGAAAAGAGAATCATGAAGAAGGAAGGATGAGGAGAGGAGCTCTCCCCTCAAGCTAGCCACTCCAAGGTCTACATTTCAGCTCTCCTCTTCGTACTTCTCTTCGTCTCCCCCAAAAATTAGGTTTTAGGAGCTTTTAAACCCCGCACAAAATCGTGGCCCCAAACCGTCAAAAGCGTCGCGAGTCGCGACGAGGACTCTGTCTCCCCGCGCACAAAATGGCTGGCACGCAGGTCGCGAGCCGCGACAGGCATCGCGAGTCGCGAGGGGCAGGGGGTCGCGAGGTGCGGCGATCCTCGCGAGTCGCGAGCCCGTGCTTGGCATGCGCGCTGGATCGTGCGAGCGCCGGGCGATGGGTCTTTGGGCGGTGAGCGCCGGGCGGCTCGGCTTGCGAGCGTGCGGGTGTGCGGGGCTTGGTGGGCGAGGCTTGGGCTTGCGGTGGAGCTTGGCTTGGCGAGCTTGTGGCTTGCGATGCTCGGCTCAAATGCATTTCACCTTGGAAGCTCGGAATGCATGACATTAACACAACTTATATCGCAAAACTCCGAACTTCCGCTAAGGATGATTTATATGCAAACCTTAACAATTACGAACAAATCCCTTAGCAATGTGCACCTAAAATGCCACAAGAACATCGTATAACTTGAGCGTATCAGTATGCTTTAATCTAGCCTTGCATTTATTTCCAAGGAGATAAGTGCGGCGGTAGCACGCCCGTTGAGTCGAACCCTCGTGGATTTTCCCCCATCTCGATTTTTATTAAATGAAAAAGGGTTCGGGTTGCCGGGGGTGTTACAAAGTGGTATCAGAGCGGAGTTTAGATTAATCAGGGAAAGATTAAAATTATTAAAATATAATAATTAGGGAAAATGAATCAAATAGGGTAAAACTTAAAATTGGTTTAGGAGGTCAAAATAATAAAATTATTTAGGAAAAATGAATTACGATTAAAATGTGAACTAAGGGTTTAGTATGGGTACGAATGGGCTATGTGTACATGTATGAAAGTACTCGCTAAAGGTACTTATTAATTGTTTATGATATTTCATTAGATGGCCAAGACACGTTTGACCGCCAGGAAATGCACCAGAACCCCTCGTCAAGGACCTTACCTTCTAAGGATGAGGGTTGGAGAGTCTGTTTCAGCTTATATTTACAGGTTACGTTTAACAATGAAGTGTTACCACCTCAATGAAGGCCACGGGCATTCTGATTACCTCACGCCACCTAAACAGGCCGATGTTTTGATTCACACTCTCTCCAACGATGGCCCTTATGCCGGAATCAAGAGTGAATACTCTGATGTTCTATAAAATGAAAGGCCAAACTATGAACGATACACATTAAAAGGGAAGTGGTATCTCACGTTGAGTTACCTGGAGAAAAGAATGCTCGATGCTAGGGCCAAGTGGCTTAATGACTATTTACCCACTGATGACGAGGAACCCAACCATAGTGGCGATGAAGAAGTAGGAAGCAACCCCGCGTCACCCGTTGTAAATCTCGATGGAGATGGAGACGGAGATGAAGGTGAAGACGAGGACCCATCCGAGTATGCTGACTAGAAACCCAAATATCTAGCCCTGACCCTTAGATTTCTAATTAAGGTCGTAAAAGACCAATTAACTTGTTAACTTAGTCAAGGATGGTGCGACTAATGCTTATTTGACTATTTGAAAAACTCTTATGCTACTATGAGCGAATTGTTATGGTACTTTTGGAGTAATGAATGATGAACTTTTGACATGTGAATTGAGTGTGAAATGAATGATGAACTTTTGATATGTGAATTGAGTATGAAATGAATGAATGGTGAGAACCATGATTATGTGAATTAGCCTTTATATAAGAATCAATGTGAATCGTAGAAATACAATGTGAATAACGCAGGTAGCTAAAGCAATACGTTTATACGCGATCTAAAGCAAGGCGACAAGGAAACCAAATGGCCGAAACTCCAGAACAAGTTGCAGCACGACTTAGGACTCTTGTGCAACTAGCTCAGAGCTTCGGCTTAGTCCTTCAAAACCAGATCAACAACAACCACCATGGAGACAATCCGCAAGCTGCAATGGCGAAAAAGATTTCCGCTTTGAAACCACCAACCTTTGTTGGGAGAGAAGACCCACTACTTCTCGAGAATTGGATAAGAGATTTCGAAAAGATTTTCACGGCCACGGGTACGCCTGAGGTCCAGAAAGTAGACCAAGCAACCTTTTATCTGCATGAAGATGCCGATACTTGGTGGGAAATTGTAGGACCTACTGTTAAAGCTCAAGAGAACATTAACTGGGAAGCGTTTAAGGAAGCGATTAAGGCTCGATTCTTCCCCAAGCACATTCGTAGGCAGAAGTACAATGAGTTTAGTAGGTTTAACCAGAGTTATAACATGAGTGTGCAAGAGTACGCTCAGAAAATCAATGAGTATGCCCGATTCTGCCCGACTGTAGTGCCAGATGAAGGAACTAAGGCTCAGAAGTTTGAAGACGGACTTAAGTTTGATCTTCAGACTCGAATGGGAGGTAGCACCTCTACCACTTTCGCGGAAGCGTATGCTAAAGCTTCGAACCTGGAGAGAATCTTACAGCGTGAGAGAGAGGTGCTAGGCAGACACAAAAGAAAGGAACCTGCCGGCAACATCAACAGCCAAGGGTACGACAAAAGGCCCAACAATGGTGGAAACAACAATAACAATGGTGGACGCTACAACAACCACAACAATCAGAATTCTGGACAACAGGCCCAGCAAGGAAATAGGAACCAAAAGAACTTTGTTTGCATGAAGTGTGCCAAGTGCCATCCAGGGTTCACTTGTCAGGGTGAATGGATCAAATGTTTCGAGTGTGGAGAAGTAGGTCACAAATCGTTCAACTGTCCTAAGAAGCAAGCTCAAAATGGACCAAATAGGAACAATAGTAACAATGGAGGTGGAAACAAAATTCAAAACTTCAATAACAACCGCCCCAGTGGAGGAAATGTTGCACAGAACGGGAACCAGAACAACCGCTCTTTTGGAGGTGGAAATGGAAACTATGGAAAGAATGGCAATGGAGGCTACACCAATGGAAGAATCAATGTCATGAGCCGAATTGAAGCTGACACCGATGCCAATGTTGTGACGGGTACATTTCTCGTAAACTCAAACCCTGCTTATGTACTCTTTGATTCCGGAGCGTCTCATTCTTTTATTTCTACCACTTTTGTTAATAAATATCCCCTCAAGTCTACCCAGTCTTGTCGAGCCAATATAGCCATGCCCACCGGTGAAACTATTTCTTGTAAACTCTCTTCTCAAAAGTATCCCCGTAGTCATGGTGATGTACCGAATTACCGGCCGATCTTATTCTTTTTGACCTAAAGGACTTTGACGTTATCTTAGGAATGGATTGGTTAGCTAAGTATAAAGCCAAAATCCGAATGTCATAACCGTAAAATATCTCTTAGAGGACCAAAGGGAAATTGGATATCTTATAAAGGCATAACCTTCCAGCCTGATGTCAAGATAATCTCAGCCCTGAACCTTCAAACCCATCTTATAAAAGGCTACCCAGTCTACTTGTGCCAAGTAAGGGACGTAAGCGTGGAAAACGAGGAGTTGACTCAAATTCCGGTAGTAAAGGAGTTCCGGGATGTATTTCCGAAGAGCTTCCGGGAATGCCACCCAGAGAGAGAAGTGAGCTTCAAGATCGATTTAGTCCCTGGACTCGGACCTATCTCTAAGGCTCCATATCGAATGGCACTGCGTAAAATGCAAGAGTTGAAGGTGCAAATAGAAGAATTGTTGGAAAAAGGGTACATTCGACCTAGTGTTTCGCCTTGGGGAGCCCGGTATTGTTTGTTCGGAAGAAAGATGGATCTTTGAGGTTGTGTATCGATTATAGGGAGTTGAATAATGCCACGGTAAAGAATAAATATCCGCTCCCAAGGATCGAGGATTTGTTCGATCAGCTTCAGGGTGCAACAGTATTTTCCAGGATCGATTTACGATCAGGTTATCACCAACTACGAATCGCTGAAGAAGACATCCCTAAGACAGCCTTTCGTACGAGATATGGCCATTATGAGTTCACCGTCATGCCTTTTGGACTCACTAATGCGCCCGCAGCTTTCATGGACCTCATGAACAGGACTTTCTAGCCATACTTGGATAAGTTCGTGATAGTATTCATCGACGATATATTGGTGTACTCGAAGGATAGAGAAGAGCATGAGGATCAGTTGAGGAACGTTTTGGAGATTCTTTGAGAAAAGCAATTGTACGCGAAGTTCTCGAAGTGTGAATTTTGGTTGGAAAAAGTTTCATTTTTGGGTCATGTGATATCAAAAGAAGGCGTTTCCGTAGATCCATCGAAGATTCAAGCAGTGACCGATTGGCCTCAACCTAAGAACGTCACCGAAGTAAGGAGTTTCTTGGGTTTAGCTGGATATTACCGGAGATTTATGAAAGATTTTTCGAGAACAGCCCAACCTCTCACTAACCTAATGAAGAAAACAACAAAATTTCATTGGGATGATAAGTGTGAGGAAGCATTTCAAGAGCTGAAGAAGAGACTTACAACATCCCCGGTATTGACATTGCCCTCTGGAGTAGAAGGATTTGAAGTCTACAGCGATGCCTCAAAGAAAGGTTTTGGGTGCGTCTTGATGCAACATGGTAAAGTAGTGGCCTATGCGTCGAGACAACTCAAACCACATGAGCAAAATCACACTACTCATGACTTGGAGTTAGGAGCAATCGTGTTTGCGCTCAAGATTTGGAGACATTATTTATATGGAGTGCAATGTAAGGTCTATACAGATCACAAGAGTTTGAAGTTTCAGTATACGCAAAAGGAGTTGAATATGAGACAGAGACGTTGGCTCGAGCTTATAAACGACTATGATTTGAAGATAGTGTATCAAGAGGGATAAGCGAACAAAGTAGTTGATGCGTTGAGTAGGAAGAGTGCTCATTCTCTAAACGTGTTGATTTTGGCAGATGAACTGTGTGAAGAGATTAAGAGATTGAGTTTGGAAATAGTTGAGCCCGGTTATGTGAAAGCTCAGTTGAATGCTCTTACTGTTGGACCGGACATATTTGAGGAGATTCGGGTGAAACAAGCTGCAGATAAGTGGTTAAGCAAGTTAGGAGAGATGAAAGAAAGTGGTCAAGCACCGGAGTTCGAGATCGACGGCAATGGCGTTGCAAAGTATAAACGGAGATTGTGTGTGCCACAGGATGAGGAACTCAAGACGAGAATTCTAAGGGAAGTCCATAGTTCGCCGTATTCCATACATCCAGGAGGAGATAAGCTTTATAAGGATTTGAAAAAGCATTTTTGGTGGCCTAGGATGAAGCAAGAAGTAGCCGACTTTGTAGCAAAATGTTTAACATGCCAGAAGGTGAAAATACAGCATATGAAGCCTGGAGGAAAATTGCAACCTTTAGAAGTGCCGGGATGGAAATGGGAATCTATCTCTATGGATTTCGTCATGGGGTTACCGAATACGAGGTCGGGAAAGAATGCAATATGGGTAATTGTGGACCGTTTGACTAAGACGGCAAGATTCGTGGCAATGAAGGATACTTGGTGGTTGAAACAGTTGGCGGATGCTTACTTTAATGAGGTGGTTAGGCTACATGGTGTTCCGAAGGACATCGTTTCGGATAGAGACTCGAGATTCTTATCTAAGTTCTGGAAACTGACTTGGGCCGGCCAGTGGGTACACTATTGAAATTCGGCACTGGCCTTCCACCCAGCAACAGATGGTCAAACGGAGAGAACCATTCAGACCTTGGAGGATATGTTGAGAGCATGCGTGATGGATTTTGGAGGATATTGGGATGATCATTTGATGTACATTGAGTTCTCGTACAACAACAGTTATCACTCGAGCATAGGAATGGCTCCTTATGAGGCATTATATGGACGGAAATGTAGAAGTCCTATATGTTGGAGCGATGTGAATGAGTCGTTGAATTTGGGACCAGAAATGATTGAAGAGACTACCAACAAGGTGAAGTTGATTCAAGAGCGTATGAAAGCAGCTCAGGATCGACATAAATCGTATGCCGATCAAAGGAGACGGGATTTAGAGTTTGAAGTTGGAGAAAAAGTGTTGCTGAAAGTTTCGCCAACCAAGGGAGTAATGAGGTTCGGTAGAAAAGGAAAGTTGAGTCCTCGTTATATCGGACCTTATGAGATACTCGACAGAATTGGACAAGTGGCCTATAGATTAGCCTTGCCCACAGAGTTAGCCAATGTTCATAATGTCTTTCATGTGTCTCAACTTCGTAAATATGTCCCCGATCCCTCCCATGTTATCCAACCTGAAACCATTGAACTAGATGAGACCCTCACCTTTGAAGAACGTCCTGTTAGAATCCTTGATTCCAAAACGAGAAATACCCGGAACAAGGCAGTAAAGTTAGTCAAAGTTTTGTGGTCTAATCATCAAACCGAGGAAGCAACTTGGGAAGCGGAAGATGACATGAAAAAGCGTTATCCTGAACTCTTTTCGAGTGCGATTCCAGGAGTTTCGGGGACGAAACTCCTTAAGGGAGACCGAATGTCATACTAACAAAGCGCAATGCTACTGTTTCGTAAATATTAAACATCTAACTTTAAAGTTCGAGGACGAACTTTGTTTTTATGGAGGAGTAGATGTAATACCCCGAATTTTCAAAGATTATTTTTATTATTTATTAAGGTTTAATATTATTTCCACTTAAAATTTATTTTATGATAATGCGATTTTATTTGATAACTATGTTTATTAAAATAATAATTTCATTTAGTTTTGAATTATTTAACGAGTTTATTTAAATGATTTAATTGAAATGTATTTTATTTAAATAAACTAATTATTCATTTTCATTATTTCAAAGTATTTTAATATGGTAATTGAAAGGTGTATTTAGTTGTGGGCATTCTTATTCATTCAAGTTGTCCATCCATTTTTAGTAATCCAAAGCCCAAATACAAGTCCATAGCCATATGTCTTTTAGTCAAAAAGAAAAGGGAAAATAAAAACAAAAACAAAAAAACAAAAAAAAAAAAAGAAACGTGATCATAGATCACCACCATCCTCTTCCCTCTGCGTGTGAAAATCAACATAGCCAAAGGAGCAATTTTTCAACAATTTATCAACTCTTGTCAGAGAACTTTGAAAATCAAGCACAAAATCAACCATAACCACAATTCTTCTGCACAAAATCCCCCAAAATCAGAAAACAAAATCTCACACCATACTTCCATTAATGGAGGTTGAATAAGCTCTACAAATTCAGAAAACTTGCTCTACAAATAGCAACCCAAACACACCCAATTGCCCAAGCAAACCAAACTTCAAAGGTTTGCTTCAATCTCTTTCTCTTCTCTTCTAATTTCTGATTTTGTTTTGGAAATTTAAAATAAAATTTCAACCCACCATTAAACTCCTCCTGTCACGTGAACCGCGAAAAACCACCTCGACCACCCACTTGAACCACCGGGCCTAATTCGACCGACAACCACTAGCCTAATCGACTTCCCTTCGCAGCGCCCCTGCTGCCCCTAACTGCACCCGCGCCCAGTCACCACTCGAATAACCCACCCTCCCCGCCTGAGCTTCGCCGTCCACCGCCCTCAGTCGCTTCTGCCACCCTGTCGGACCTTCAATCCCCTGATCGTTCTCCCCTGTTCTTCCTCCCTTCTTTGTTTCTTTTCTTTCGGTTTTATCAAACCGATTCTTTGAATCGCAGTAGAACCCTCCTTTTCCCCTTTTTAAATGACTTTGACTTTTTAAAACAAAACAATGTCTAATTTTGATTAATTAGTTTGGATTAGTATCTTATAATTATAATAACTTAATCTTTATGACTTTAAAAACATCTTGTTTGCTTAAGAAAACTTAAGTTGGAATAATCTTTAAGTACTTAAAATGATTTCATAAATAATTTAAAAACCATAAACTTTGATTTATAAACTCTCTTAAAATCATTAAGAATTCTTTAAATTATTTAAATTGTTTATTTTATATATAAAAAGGGGTTATTTAGGTAACTAACTTAGATCTCGTTAACGTCTAATGTAGATTCCGATTGCGTAGACGAGGAATATCAAGAGTGTTAATCCGTTCGTGAACTTAACTTTTGGGCACGCGTCACGAGGTAATCTCCGATGTCCATCTAAACATAGACCCCGTTAGTGTAAAACGAATTGATTTTGTGATTATTATGTGCTTATAAAATATATAAGTATGGACTATAATTATGGATTATCGACTTAATGCGGATTATGAATACGAATGACAAAATGGACAACGACTATGGATTTCGATTATGAATCATGACTATGGACGATGTACGATATGACAAAGATGGTTATTATAACGTTATTAAAATCGGTTAATGTCATTTAATAATGTTATGATTATTATTATTATTATTATATTATTATTATTATTATGATTATTATTGATATTATTATTACTATATATCATTATGATTATCATGAATATTATTATTTTTATTAATAGTGAGACTTTATGAAAGTTGAAATTGGTAAGAACTTGTGATAATGAAATGATTATGAATCTGAAGTGATAAATGAACTCAAGTGACGGTTGTGTTTATGAAATGAGTTATTGAAACCACTATGAATGGATTGAGATTATGATGGATTGAATATGTTCACACTGGATTGAACAAGATGACGTAAATGTGTACGTGATTTATGTGATGACTAGAAATTTAAAAGATGTTAATCACGTAAAGTGAAATATCGGAGGGAAATGATGAACAGGCTGCCCTGTATGGGAGGTTCAGTGGCCCCTACAGGTTCTCTGGTTACTATGCTGATTTTCTGTTACTTGTCTTCCTTCTATCTTGTTGTGATCCAAGTAGAAGGGGTGTGCACACTAGGGACTCTGTTATTATGGCCATTATGTTATCCGTAGGTGGTTACAGGGGATTGACCCTAGCCTACAATGTTGAAGTAAGTGGTTACAAGGGATCGACCCCGGCTTACTGGCGTTCTCTTTCCTCTCCTTAAATAACTGGATTAATTGAATTAAGTATGTGATTATTCATTGTATATATGTATATATATATATATATATGTGTGTGTGTGTGTGTGTGTGTGTGTGTGTGTGTGTGTGTGTGTGTGTGTGTGTGTGTGTGTGTGTGTGTGTGTGTGTGTGTGTGTGTGTATGTGTGCTATGTTTCCCAACCCTATTAACCTACTATTTTACAAAGTATTTTCAACTTAAGTATTTTACGGGATGGAGTTGGAATTACTCAGTTTTTCTGATTTTTGGGAGCTTGTCTCTCTTGTTTCTTTTCAATGTATTTGTGCAGGTGGGTGATCGACGGGGAAACAAAGGGAGATCATTTAGAGTTGTCATCATACTTAGCTTATGATTTAGCTTCATTGGAATTACGAAATACTTTAGTAATTAGTAATATTTAATGAACATTTTACTTGGTTGTAAGGATTAATTAATTTGAATTTAGTATGCTTTAATCTAGCCTTGCATTTATTTCCAAGGAGATAAGTGCGGCGGTAGCACGCCCGTTGAGTCGAACCCTCGTGGATTTTCCCCCATCTTGAATTTTATTAAATGAAAAAGGGTTCGGGTTGGCGGGGGTGTTACAATAAGAGAAATGATATCATTATTACTCACTTTTATGTCATTTTTCGGCAAACTTGTACTCCCTATGTCCCAAAATACTCTTTACACTTTCCTTTTTCATCTGTCCCATAATACTCTTTACACTTCTATTTTTGTATATGACCCTCTATTATTTTAATCCTTCTACCTTTTAACCATTGGCCCACATGCCCCACACTCTCTCTCCTCCAAATGAAATAATATCACTCCTACTACCTACCAACTCTAACCATTGGCCTACACTCTCTCTCCACCCTATAAAATAATACTACTTTTACTACATACTAACTCCTATCACATCTACTTTTTCAATAAAATAGTAATTGATAACCAAACAACAACTTATCATCTAAAACTATGTGCCCTGATAAATGTCAATAGTATTTTGGGACGGAGGGAGTATCATCTTTCCTTATTTCATTATCATTTTTCAACGCTTTATATACCTTATCATTATTATTACACTAACTAAAACAACTTATAAAAGAAATGGTATCATTATTACTCACTTTTATGTCTTTTTCCAGCATACTTGTATTACTTTCCCATATTTCATTATCACTTTTCAACCCTTTGTAATCTTTGATCACATTACATTCTTCCCGGATCATGTGGAGAAGTAATGAAGCTGAAAAACATGAAGTTTTTGAACCAAAAAAAGAAGAAGGAAGATGATAGAGAAAAATTCATCTTTGTATAAAATAATGTTTCTTAATTTAAAAACCTATATATGTACCAGAACTTTGCACGTAAGCTGAAAGACATGAAGTTTTTGGCCGTAAAAGAAAGGAAGATAATAGAAATCAAATTATTCATCTTTGTATAAAATAATGTTTCATAAAAACCTATGTACCAGAGCTTTGCACGTAAGCATGAAGAGCAAATTGGCGCCACGGCCGGTGGTGTAAGAGAATATAATTGCTTGGTTTTCTTCATGACAAAGATACACCAATATATAAAGATCTGTTAGCTTGATACAAGCCTTGATTTTAGGAATCAATGGCCGGCAACATAATACTCTCTTTGTATTTTTTTATCTTTCTCACTTAAAATCCTAATACTATTCACAATTAGAGAGAATCTTCTGAATTCTTCTCAAAATATAAGAAAAAACATAGTCATGTGGGATCTTGTTTGATTCGTCTCAATGAATACTTTATTAATATTTATCCGTTATATTTTTTATTAATATGCTGTGAAAGATACTTAAAGACAAAGAAATACATTGGCAAACGCACACAATGAAAGTAGGAAAAATAGAAAAATACGAGAGGGAGTAGCTTTTTTTCTTTTCTCTTTTTAAGGGAAAGATAATAGCTATCTTTGATTAACAAATGTGTCAAGATCATAGCTAACTAAATTAGGTAAACACAATATATACAAATCTCTAATATATAAGTGAAGGGGGAGGAAGATAGTGTGTAACAGCCCGCACTTCCGAGCTGCTAACTAATCACACTTAAAATAAATAAATCTCAATTACCACTTAATAAACCTCGAATTACATTTATTCGCAACGGAAACATAACCTATAAAACGATCCTGGACCAATGGGTTATGGCTCCACAATACATCATTCTTAAGAAGAAATCCTTCATGCATAACTACTCTGACCGGAACCTCAAAATGTAATACAACCAAATATCACAAAAATATAATTAATAAAACATCTAACTATAACTTTAGTCTACCGTTTACAACGTAAGCATCTTCTCGCTCATTTAACATATTCCAAGTTTTCGATACTACACCTGCAAAATGACTAACAATGAACTCTCGCCCCACCGGGACGGGTTCAAGAACAAAAAAACGAAAAAAAGCCGAGTACACCTTTGTCCAACCACAAGTCCATTTTAGTGGCTTAAAATATGGTTGCGTAAGTTATCAGTTCTCATTTAAATACGTAATCTCACACTATACGAGTAACAAATATGAAAGTAACAAAATATACTCTTTAGTATATGATATAACATGCTTAGAACGATTTTTACAACACTTCAGGTCATACTAAACCACATGATAACTCATAAATCTTTTAAAAATAAAATATAAACATAACTGTATCTTGAATATAATTTCAGCTCACTTATAATATGTTCCATAGAGACTTCCTTATCTTTCGCCTAAATCATATATAACTTTAAGTAAGTCTACCAAATACATATACATTACTAAGAGAGATTCTAAGAATCACAACCTCTACTAGAAAATCCTTTTGTAAATTCACTTTCGGGGTATTACGTCAAAACACATACTTCTTTAAAACTTCACTAAAACAATATACATAATTAACTATCAATTTAAATATATCGTGGAAGCATATCTTCAAATAGAAAATCTTTTGCAATTGTTCCATTTCCTTGGAAGAAAATCCCATTCATAAATCATTAAACTGTCGTATCAGACACAAGCTTTTGAAAAATAACTGTATGAGTTTCCAGATAAAATTTTAGAGACTAAAGTATACTTTCTTAGTTTCTTCCTTAAGCCAGCTCACCAAACAACCGGGGAAGAAAATACGAATAGAGAGGGAACTATGCCACCACCTCTAGACTCATGGGGACGTCTCCCCCACCAATATTTGTACTGACTTGCAAGACTTATTCCCAGGACATGTCCTATCATTTTATATTACACACATACCATGATGTGTTCATCACTGCTCTTGCAGTTTCTTCCCCATCATTAATAGATCTAGAAGACCTGATTTATAATTTCACAAGTCCATATTTGCTCATAACTCAAATTCATAATTTGCGAAGTTCACGATCAAAATCTCAAACCATAGTAAAGAGTCTTTCATACTTTCAAAATTCCATATAAAACTTATATCGCAAATATTTTAACAATTGTCTTATACCCGAAATCATAACTCAACATCATTGATCAAAAATTTCTTTGTTTTCTCTAGAACTTTCAAATACATCTATAGTTTAGATCGAAAGCGAGTTCATAAAGATATCGAATCGTCATTCCGGCCTCGTTCATAAATCGGAGTACTTGTTGTAAAACCAACTTATATAATTAGATATATAAAAGATCCTTGCATAATTTCTCATAATTACACTTTCATATAAAAGATCAACTTACAAGACATAAGAAAGTCTATTATAAACTCGATATGAAAAACAAGTAGATTTAATAATAACCCACATTTATATTCTTAAATGATTCAACTATCTCCAATCACTTCTTCATAAACGAAGTTCACGCAGTAAAAACTCTTTACATTTTTTTTAGCTTTCGCTCATAGCTCAAAACCCGGTCATGTAGTCAACAACTCTTGTAAACACACAGATGATATTTTGAATAATTTCGTATTTATATAAAAGGCTTATTAAGCTCAACACATGAAATCACATGAAACACGGATATAGTTTGAAGGTGGAAGGACATGTGTGTACCTCTTTTATTCTCCAAATAATGCTCGATTTCATAATAATATTCAAGAGTCCAACATCTCCAATTTCATGATCAATCTCCAATAATCACCTCACAACAATAATAATAACAATTAAAAACCATTCGTACTAAATTTCAATCATAAACAGATTAACTTTGCTCGACCTTTTTATCCCATTAGTTGAATACTAAGGTAATCTCCAATAACCATCATCCTCTAATATCAACAACGGTTCCTTTCAACTACCATTCTTTAAATACTCCAATTCTTTCAACAATACTAACACTCCTCCACAAAGGAGGCTACATCCAAGCTAAACACTTTTTAGGAAACTAAAATAAAAGTGATTTTGAAAAATCAAAATATAAAATAAGCTTTTCCAAAATTATAGCAATCGAATTCATTGACTGATTTGCGATTATATCAAGGTTTTTGAACTCAACCATTAACAAAAGTTATTGAATTAAACCCAATGGAATCTGAATATGGGCTCTTTAAATTAAAGGGAAAAAAGATGAAGAGGGGTTTAAATTATTCCTTCAACAATGTGAATAGTCCAATTTGAGAAACTACAAGATGAGAGAATAAAGAGCAAGAATACGCAGCAGCAACGCATCCAAAAGTACAGCAGCAGTGCTGAACTTGCAAAGGGCGTATCTTTTAGCTCACAACTCTAAATTGAGTGATTTTTGGGTCTAAATTCAATAACTCAAAGAGATCTACAACTTTAATGCAGAAATTAAGAGCGAAATTGGGTTGCATGCTGGAGAAATTGCGGCAACAAATTGACGAAAACAGAGGAGAGAGAAAACTTAAGGGTTTTGGGTCTTCAATAGCTTCAAAGAAATTAGGTACTAAGACTAAATGTTTGGCAAGAGTTCCTCAATCAATTTATGAAGTATTTTTGGAGATCAAATTGCTTAGTATTAATCCACTTGGCTTGAGAAGAACCTAGGAACTGCCAAGTAGTCATAACTTGGTTTTTTTTTTTTTTTTGCTTAAGGTGACATGAGTGGATACTTTTTTATAATTAAAACTAATTTCACTTAATACTAACTTATATCCTAGAAAAATAAATAAGATCATTTGTAAAAGAAGACTCATATCCTCAAAGTATTATCAATTAAAATATAATCAGATAGTCAGAACTTAATAAAATATGATTAATTTCCCAATTAAAGTTGCTTAAGAAATGGGCTATTACATAGTGTCCCCCTTACAATAAGTCTAATATACCCTTAATGAATAAAAATTGCCATGTATATTAAATAATCTTTTATTCTTTCTACTTGCCATATATATTGAACAAGTTAACAATGGACTTGAATTCGAAATTTTAATTAAATATTAATATAAGGAGAATGATTTCCTCTTCATGTGTGAAAAAGTCTGATCAAAAATTAAATTGACAATATAACTTGATTAACACAATCAGAAGAAAAAATAAAAACTTGAATATCATATTAATAATTATACTGATAATATAATAAAACCTAAATGTTGATTATTGTTCGGTAATCTCTATTATATTAATCAAACTCTTCCACTTTATTAATATTCAACTATTGAACCTGATACACAAATTCTTCCACTTTATTTGAGCACAAGCTTTATATTGCTTTAAATTTCCTTCTCTCAATACTATATTTGAATAATGATGGAAAAATAAATAAAAAAAACCAGCGAAACATTAATTTAAGAAAAAATATATTAAAATAATTGAAATAATTATAAATGCCTGTTTGAAATCAAATGTTTTATTTGTAACACTTATGAATAACTAATTGAGAAAAAAAAAGTTAATATGACACGCACGCATAGCGTGCAAAAATTGTCAGTATAACATAATCAAAAATTATATTTTGTCACACCCTCGCAGTCGAAGCGGGAGGTTGTCGTACGCTTAGGCTGTCCCTAAAATCATTGAATAATATACGCGGAAGCCTTTTTGTGAAAGTATCTGCAATCTGGTAGCGAGACGGAACATGAAGAACACACACTTCACCATGATTTACTTTTTCTCTAACAAAATAGATGTCTAATTCGATATGTTTAGTGCGTTGATGTTAGACGGATAAGTAAATTGCGCTAACAATGTCAAAATATACCAAAGTTGCTTTTAAACGGGACGATGTAGTTCAAGCAGCAAATTACGTATCCAACATGATTCGGGAACAACATTAGCAACCCCTCGATACTCAGCTATGGCATTGGATTTGGACAATGTAGGTTGTCGTTTAATTAGATGACCAGAGAGCAAGTTGTCTCTGGGGAAAATGCGGTAACCGGACGTAGAACGTCGAATATCCAAACACCTGCCCAATCAGCGTCCGTTAAGGAAATGAGAGTATCAATTTTTGACTTATGAGGTGCAGGAATAAGTGATAGTATTGTGTACGAATTTTATTGTAGCCATTAAACAATCATCCATATAATATGATCAAAGATTATAGGGAGAGTTAAGCAATAAAACGGCATGCATTAGCGCGAACTTAGGTACTCCCTCACTTATTTTACCATAAATACAAAGTCACCCCACATCCCGCTAATTGTTTACAAAATTCGGTCATGTCAATTTACTTCCTCAGTTCTCTTCAATTAGTTGGAAAATTCTGAATTGGTAACTCTAAGCTTTGGCTTTTTCTCTCAACATTAATCCTCAATCATAACCTTAAGTTTATGCTTATACCTGAAAAAGTTTTACTATTAACCATTTTTCTTTGTATTTGCTAAAATGGTTGTTTTCAAACTAAGTATGGTATTTAATTTCTAGATAGACATAAGTTCCCTTTTAGAACTTATTTTCATTCATCTCTTACTAAAAACGAGATTAAAACAGATTTTCAATGAGAGATAAAGGAAAAACAATTTTTTTGAGGAAACTTATATCAATCTAGTTAAATAAATCTTAATTAATTTATAAACAGCCGTTTTACCAATTGTTTATAACGAAAAATGGTTATTAATGCCACATTCTCAAGAATAACAAAAAATATTGGGTTACTATTGATAACTAAAATTAAGTTTAGTTACAAAAGTGAAAAATCCAAAACTTAGGGTTACCATTGAGAATTTCTCTAATAAGTTTAACCATATCCTATTTATAGGAAGTTCAATTTAGTTACAACGTTATCAGTTTTTTGTTACTCTTTTTTTTATGGATCTCCTCATCAGATTAATGAATCTATATTTTTTATGGATCTCCTCATCAGATTAATGAATCTATATTTTTTTTATCTCTTTCTATCTCTCTTAACCTTAACTAATGTGTCCCTCCTAAATGTTGCAAGTAAATTAGAATAGAGGAATTATCTTATAAGTCACCCTTATATTGGAAGAAAAAAACAGCCAGGTTATAGTCTTCTTCATAAGAGCGGTAAAAATAAGGTAGTTGGTTATGAGATTTGCCCACCATGAGTATGACCATGGAGAAGCTAAGGTGTCCACACAAACTAAGCTTAACCAATGCTGACAATGCAAATTGCCACTGTGCCCAATGCCCATTAATGAAAGTTCAGATTCATCCTTACAAGTTACAACTAATTATTGAATTGTCAACGTGCCCATTACTACTGTATCCACCGTGCCCATAACAGAATCTATACTTGTATAATTGTATAAATAGGGTTGGGCAAGCAAGGTGAGGGACATCTTCATCCAATATTCATTGTTAGGAATTCTTCACCCTAAACACACTTTAAATTAATTAGTAATTTTCCAATTTAGAAAATGGAGGGCAAGAAGAATTTGTTGGCAATCCTTCTCATTCTTGCATTGGGTAATTAATTCTGCCATGCAAGTATCTTCTATTATCTACTTTTTGTTTTAATTCTCCATTTTTTTCAATAAACAAGGAGTTAAGAAAACAATTTCGACTACACAATCAGTGTATTGTGAGTATTTTTTTTTTTGACAGGGTGTATTGTGAGTATGATACAACCAACACTAATTTTTATTCTGATTTTGAGAGCTCCAATGATTTTTTTGTATTTATCATTTGCTCATTTTGGAGAGCTTCAAATGGCAACAAAATAGTGTTTGTTGATGTACAATAGATCATCTTCAGTTTAAAGCATTACCATGGATATAACTTAATAGTAATATCATTGTCAAATACCTATATTTTGATAAAATTTTGGAAACTAATATATTAGAATTGAATCTCTTCTATACATCATTGCTCTTAGGAGTATGATCTTCACCAAGAAAATGTAATGTAACTCAGACATTTACTCTTAAAAGACATCAAATACTACATGCTTATTACACAATATTGCATGCATGAGGCAATCCCCCAGGAAACTCACGTACATGCATGAAACACATTAAATTAAGTGTTCTATACTAATTAAAATGTCGTGGATATAATGATACCCTTGCATTGCAAATGTTGGCCTACAAAGGACAAGGATGCAGTGATGTTGATGAAGGTAGTGGAGGTACCTGACTACCTGTGTGAGAGGTAAATATAATTATATGCATACTATGCCTGTACTTTATTCTAGTTGTTTTTAATTTGCATCCTTCTTGATGATGTGATTAACTCCTTGTTGAATAAACCAAACAACATGAACGAGATTATGAGCTAAGTGATATCTCAACATAGCTAATTAGCTGAATGCCTAAGCTAGACGTTATTCTGATACTCCATTTATATTTCCAAGTTCTTTTTTATTGCAACAATTGAGTTTTGCGTTTGTCGAACGCACAACTTTAAATCTTAATATATTAAATTGTTTTTTAGTAAAAATTATAAAAATATGATATTTGGAAAGTTTATATCGAGATGAATGCAACAAGACCCCACATGACTATATTTTTCCTTACGTAAAAATCACCAGGGACGAGGCTATTAAGGGGCCTAAGAGGGCCATGACCCCTACTAGCCCAACCGTATGAGAAAAAAATTGTGCAGTTTTTTTCTTTTTTTTTTAAAATAAAAAAATTAGTAATAACTAATAAGTTATATATTTTTTGTGTGTAAATGGAACAAGAAAGTCGAGAGCGCCAGGATGGTTTTGGTTGTCATCTGAGTGTGCTTGCTTCGAATGTGGACGCGGTATCGAGTCCCAGCAAAAGTATAACCTCTTTTTTTTCCTTTCCTTTCGGTTTTAGCGCATTATTAAATTCTGAACTTTTTTTTTTGTTGTGACTTATTATAGGTCTTTGTATTTAGGTGATAGTTGATGGTCAGTGATCTGTAGTATTAATACTTGTTTATTTTTTTTTATTTTTTTTTTGGCAATCTCCTATTCTCCCAAAACAAGTTGCATGCCTTTAAACTTATTTTTTGGTTTTTTCTTCTTACCAAACATATAACTTCTTACCATAATAATAGTTCTTATGCGACAAATTTAACACTTATTTAACTAATAGATTGATAGAAATAAATAATAATATATCTTGATAAAAAAAGTCACAATGGGTGAACTTATTGTTTATTAGTTTAAATTGATATCCGGACTAATGTATCCAAACATTTTTTTTATCAATTATTCATCTTAGTTTTCTTTCGAACGTCTCCGAACCCATGCGGGACAATTCCTAAATCCGCCACTGCCTATAATATATAAGAGGCCCAAATAAAAAAAATTAGGAATTCTAGTAAATGGACCCTCACAATTTAATAATAAAAAAAGGAAAGTATACTTGGCCATCCTCCTTAACCAAGTCTGACTTCACCCCTGAAAATCACAATAGATAGTAAAAGAGTGTTGGATAAATAGTATAAAAATCCAATTGTTGCAATAGAAAAAGAACGGAGGAAGTATTATCCTCTATTTCAATTCATTCTCTATTCAAATTCTTTTAATATAAAAACTTTTAGAGATCAATTATATATATTCGAATTTTTTCCTTGAATAATGCAAAATGGGGTTTTAATTCCCGAAATATGTTGAAAGGGAAATTAATTCCCTGCGTACCGTCCACGTAGGACGTACACATCGGCAGACCTCAGATTTCGAGGTTGCGGGACCCACCTCCACAGTTTGACGATGCCGTTCCTATTTTAGGCTCCCAGCATGTTCCGGGGGTTGACCCCTTAGCTGTCAGGTAATATGCAGTGTCTCACATTTGTTGACATTATTTAGTTTCATTTTTCAGAAGGATATTAATGTGTATTTCTTTTCGGTTGGCTCGGGTACACCTTAGTAGGTCCCACTTAGCAAGTGGGCTATCTTACTGAGGGGATGCACTTGACCATCGGACGGACGAGCAGTACATAGAGTCTCACATGCCTAACTTATATACATTGGTAGACATCTCTCACGTGTCTAATATTTGCAACATTCTTTATTTGTAGATGACTTGGCAGCCATATACTGATGCGAGACTAGAGTTGTTGCCTGCTATATGTCGAGCTGATCGACATGTATGGCGCACATTGGCTCCACTTATTTGTTTCGACATTGTGGAGTTCCATTGTCCCTGATCGAGTTATGCGCCGGTTTGGCTTCGGGAGCGAGGATTCCAAGCACCTTGTGATACAAGCCACGACCCTTCATGGCATAGATCGGAGGTCGAAGAACAAGAATTATCCGCTCGGACATCGCCCTTACATAGCGCGAGTGGGATGAGCGCGAGAGACGTGTTGTTCAGGGGCACTCCGTTTCGTGGTCGTACTCATGCCATTGAGGAGTATATGGTGTGGTATCGTCGCATCACGAGGTTACGCATGACAGATCCATTGAGGCGACCTCCTTCTACACACTATCGCCTGCGTCCGAGATGTAATCTTGGTAAGTGCCATGATTTGTAGTTATACTTTTTATTTATTTATCCGACTATATAATATGTATTTTTCTTTCTATGCGTGCACATACTTTATCTCGATGTTGCTCATAGGTGCGGCCTTTGTACTAGAAGTTCTTGAGTCATTGCCTCCCGAGATATGGGGCGCCGATTGTTTGCACAGACATTGCGAGACCATGAGGGGACCGTGTATTGATGCGATTAGCCGAGCTGGACATGGCCACATCTTACGGGCGTGCCTACCTCTGCTTGTACATACTTCGACTTCTACACCTTCTATGTCTCTTTGCCCATACATCTACCACGGCACCTTTGCTTTCGCCTCCAGTCTGTCAGAGGACCTACCGACGCCGTTCTGCCACCACTCCATCTTCTCTTCATGCCATTGCAGAGTCTAGTGATACCACACCTAGTTCATCTAGACCTTCACAAAAGAAGAAGAGGGGGTCTTAGCACTTTCATTTGTTGTTTGTATAGTTCGTTAACACTATGTTAAATATTAAACTTTGTTTGTGATTGACATATTTTCTTAATCTTACTTATTGGATAAATGTGAATGTGGATGAACTTGGTGTTTGGTGATTGATGTATGCATAGACTTTGTATGGACTTGGATGGAATTTGGTGTTGAAATTGCAGGTTGGATAGCTTTTTTTTTTTTTTATGTTTCTGGCATTTTGGCCAGTTATGGGGAAGCAACGATGAGAGGCGTTTTTTTTTCATAAACCGCTATCTCAAGTAGCGGTTTACATAGTATAGAGAAGGAAGATGTTGACCACATAAACCGCTACTTCAAGTAGCGGTTTAATTTAAAATAAACCGCTACTTGAAGTAGCGGTTTACCTGGGATAAAAAAAAAACATTTTCTCGCGTGCCGTCCTACGTGGACGGTACGCAGGGAATTAATTTTCCTTCCAGCATATTTCTGGAATTAAAACCCTATTTTGCATTATTCAAGGAAAAAATTCATATATATTCAGACGTAGTTGTCATTCTCTATTCAAATTCTTTTAATATAAAAACTTTTAGAGATCAATTATATATATTCAGACGTAGTTGTACATAATGTTGACTAAAAGACATGTATATTTGCAGACCCGTGCACAGTGTGCAGGACTCGAGGGGAAAGTTGTGGATTTTTTGTGGGCACAGTGTTGTGGAAAATTAGTTTGTTCAAGTACTCTTACTACAGGCGTTTGTCAGTAATCCAAGTCACGCAAATTAAAGGACTACACTCTACAACAACATGATGTGCCTATCCTACAAACTTCATTAATAAATCTCTGCAGAAGTTTTAATTTCAACTACTGTATTACGTTTGATATTTGCCTATTTGGTTGCTTTGATGTGATGGCTTGCTTTGTATTTGTAATATAAAATGGAAGTGTTGTTAATTTGATGGTATGTACTAGCTTGCTTATGCTAGTGACTTTATATTATAATACTTTCATGTTGAAAATGTTTGCTAATAAAATTTTATTTGATGCTTTTTTTTCTTGTGACAATGGATAGATAATTTGAAGCTTCTTAAATCAACACAATTTGACTCACAACGGCTCAATAAGATTTTCGTACCTATTTGATATCCAGGATCTTCAAAAGTATAATTAATATTGTTATACTTTGTTTAGATCCTCGACATTATAAACATTTTGTTGTTTGAATTATATTGAAATTTTATACAAAATGCTCAAATCTTGTACAAGGTAGATTCACAGCTTATTGTGAGTCATGGACAATGCTGTCTCAACTTTTCTCTCTCTAAGATTCGCTCTCCCGAAACAAAAACTCTAACCAGCGGTCCAGCGCAACCACCTTCTAGGCTCGCTGGAGACGGGCCTGAGCGCTCTTCGCTCATCCTCGTCGCCGACGAGCTTACTCCCATCAATGTTCCTTCGTTCCGAGCCGTAGTCGCAAAGCAGGTTGTCGTCGGCGGGAAAGTTAAGCCACACACGACAAGTTGTGTCGCTACCTCATCGCCAAATTTTGTTTAACCTCACCGGTCGATTAGCGTCACCGGCAAGCCTGCTACTACGCCAGCGTCTTCGTCGTTCAGCTTTCAAGTTTTAGGTCTAGATTCCCCCGGTAGAGAAGGAGGAAGACCGTATCTTCCACGAGTTCCACCGGGTTCAAGTTCAAGGTTTTTTCGGTCAGTTATTCGATACTACAGGGAGGATTCTACTCAAATCTAGCATGTCATCCTCGGGCAGCCTCTCTCCAAAGCTTTCCCGCACGCTGTCGTCGATAATCTCGCCGGTAAAAGGTAATGTTTAGGGTTAGGGTTAGGGCTTCTTGTTTGGGTTAGGAAGTACTAAATTCGAGGGTGTTGGATCTGTTTTAATAAGCAATTGTCTACCTTTTACTAGAGCTAACCTTGTCGCCGCCGTCTTGCGGTTTCGGAGTTATCTCGATCTTGACTGTAAAGGTAAAGATTATGTTAAGGTTTATGTTTTTGGTATTAGGAATTGGCGAATTGCTTGTTTTCCCTCTACTTTGTTTGGTTTTGCGGTTGCTTGCTCCTTGCTAGCTTGTGTTAGTATGTTTAATATTTGTTCTTACTGGTGGGTAGTGTTACCTTGGCCTCTATTTAGTTATGTCAAATGCTTTCTTATTAAGGTTGTTGTGTCAAGTACAAGCTTGTGGTATTCAAGTTGGTGCTTTAGTTGTGCGTTTTCTGTGTGGGATAGTTTAGGTTGGATGATTGTTGATGTTAAGCAGTTGTTTTTTGGAATAGAAGCCTAAAGGCGTGGCTAATTGGTGTCGTCTCCTCCCCTAATGGAGGAAGGTTGAAGTTTGGAGGACATGTTGGGTTTGTTGGTCAGGAGGACGCTCTGTTCTTTGCTAAAAGTGTCAGAGTTTACCTTTTGGGGAGTATGTCAAGGAGAAGAGACTTGAGTGGAAGGGGGTGTGGGTATTCTTGGGTTGGGGTTATCAGTTTGTGTCTGAGATTAACTGCTGTTAATTCTCATCTTCGGTTAGCGATGACATTGGATTTCATCGCTTTCAAAACTTCTTATCTTTACGCATAGCATGCTTATCAAGTCACTTTTAGTGACACTTGTTGCTTGTGAGCAATTCACAAGTTTGTTGTCTCTGGCTCGGTTTCATTACTACCCTTCTTTTTCTCTCCTTGTTCTTCAAGTTTCCAAGGTTCTCATGTGTCCTCAATGTGTATGATTCCAACTGGCGCTCAATCATCTTCAATGGAAATACTACCGATGGCTTTGGTGAGTTTGTAGACTGCAAACCAAGTCATCTCAACAACCAAGGATCCAACGGAGGCGTTTATACTACCTTTTTATTTATTGTAATTTGGTTTTATTTTCTCTTTAAAGTGTTGTGAGGGTTACTAATAACCCAAGTAGAAGGTAATATGTAGTATGTAAACTCTCTTTATTTATGCAAATTTTCTCGATGTCAAAAAAAAAACAATGTTGTATATCGCATAGTGACTTCTTTTTCCATAATAAGTTATTCTACTATTGTGTGTCCGCTTCACCAAGGAAGTGTTGTAGTCAAGCAAAAATAAAGTCGCATATTATTTAGGTGTGGAACCCATTAAGGTGTTCAAGAAGGTTAAAGGTGGTGATAGTCATCGCGAGAAAGTAATTGTGATGATTGGCGCGGCCGTGTAAATCATAAAACAACGTTGCCACTGGGTAGTGAGACTAGTGACCACCACATATTCTTGCTTTTGGACATGATGCAGAGATGCAGCCCTATCAGTTTTGCATGTTCCGATGCTATGAGTTACAGATGACGATTCCTTAGCATCTAACCTCATTCTCCCAGAGATTAATAATAGTAAGACCAAAAAAATGGACTAAGTATACAGAAATGGCAAAGTTGTTTAACTGTACAAAACTCAAGAGAAACTGAATGTTTAAGCTAGCAAAATAACAGAAGATCTTCAAACTTTACCCACATGAGACTAAAATATTACTCATATGGTAGCCATGATACCTTCTTTTCAATAACAATGATCATAAACTGGATAGCAAACATAATTTCTATATCAATTACAATGATCATAATACCCCCAAGAATACATCGCGCCAACGTTCAAATCTAAACACCATCTTTCTTTTCTAATCTAATGTGATTTGGTAATACTTCTCTCATCACCCATCAACGCATTAAACACTCTTTTCCACATTGTATATGAAATAGTAGAGGTATTTCTGGTCATGCTGTCAAGATATTCATATGCTTCTGCAGGCCACCCTTGTTTGCATAGTAAAGCAATAACTTCTTCATATATGACCTTATCTGTAGGTATATTTTTTGACAGCATTTCTTCAAATATATCAATTGCTTTTCTTAGACTTCCCTGTTTGCAAAATCCGCAAACCATAAGCCTGTATGTTGCTATATTTGGAGGTGACAATTCTCCATTGTTCATCCCCTCGAAATACCTCTCGGCTTCCATTGTCCTCCCAGCATCCCAAAGACTACCCAACAAACAATTACAAAGAACAACAATGCTAATAAACGTGCTTTTTCTAGTAAACTCATCGAAAATCTTCATAGCATCATCAACTCCTCCCTTCTCAGACAGTTGCACAATGACGAATCTTGCAAGCTCATCGGGGCACACGAATCCTTTCTTGCACTCAACATTGAAAAACTTCAAGGCATCTTCCTCCCTACCAGCCTTAAACAATGCCTTGATAAAAGATCCATATACACAAACCTGTGCCATGGACCTCTTTTTCATAATCTTTTTCAACAATATTTCAGCATCATCGAGCTTCCCGACAGCACATAAAGATCGAACATACATCTCATATACCATCATTTCTGGAATAACACCCTTATAACTCAGCTGAAAAATTGCCCTCCTCCCTTCCTTCAATAACCCGGCTTTAGAACCACTAAAGCAATCCCTCTTAATCAACTTATCAAACAACTTGCTCGCCTCCCGGAACTTCCCTACTTTACATAATCCATACATGAAGCTTCCATAGATACACACATCAACCTCAAAACCACCATTAATCAATTTCCTAAGTACCCAATCAGCTCCATCTAAATCCCCATTTCTACAAAAACATTGAAACAGTACAATGTAAGTAACATCATCAACCCTAAAACCCCTATAATACATTTCATGAACCACTGATTTTGCCATTAAACCCTCATCATATCTACACAATACCCCAATCAAAGCCACATAACTCTGCCTCCCCAAAACTCTACTACCCATCAAAACTCTCTCATAAACCTTCTTAATTTCATCAAAATCACCACATTTACACACATAAATCACATAATCAGACAAATTAATTCCATACCCATTACTTATTTCATTCCATTGAACCTCAACATCATCCAAATTTCCATCTTTAACCAAACAATCAATAACTAAACTAAATGCAAAATAAGGGTATACCTTCAAATTATCCTTCAAATGCAAGAACACATTTTTAGCCCTATTGATTTTCTTTAATTTGCAGAGACCCTCAAAGATTGCAATAGAGGTAACAGAATCAAATAATTCGGTTTCGGAAAGTAAAGCATCTAATTGAGAAAGGGCTTTGAAGTTTCTGGAATTTTGGGCTAGGGTTTTGGTTAGTGAATAAAATTGGGATATCAAATCATCTGGGTTAAAAATGGGGGTTTTTAATAAAGATAGTTGTTTTGAATTTAATTCAACCTTTGATGAGAAGAAGAGAGAGAATGAGAGTTGTGGGAAAAAGCGGCGTCGGTGGTAGTGGAGGAGAGAGAAAGTGAAATCCCCAAATTTCATAAGGAGCAGTAGACTGTAGTTGAAGTTTCGGTTATGATTGGTGGTTTTAGTTTGATATTACTGCCATTGTTTCAGCACTTCAACGCAAATCTCTTCCTCTATAAACGGTTCATCAATGAGTGAAGGTGGTAGAGGGGTTTTTGTGAGGTCAACTAATTAAAGCACTTTAAATTTGTAACATATTAACCTAAATTAAGTGGTCTGATTTCCATTCCCCAAATTAATAAAAATGGTCTAATTTCCATGATGATAGATATATAGAAGGGTTTACTACATGGATAAATGATAATTCTTGTTTTTTTGGGTGTAGCGAGATTCTTGGTCTTGGGCGCCACCGCTTAAAATTTTAACCAATTTAACTAGTTGACATCCACATAATGATAATTCTTGTGATATAAGGCAAGGTTGTTATAAATTCAATCCAAGCTATAAAAATAGATGGGAGTATGGGACCATTCAATTCTAGAACAAACTCAAATTTGAATTTTTAGAATTTGATTATCTTATGTTAATTTTTCAATTTTCCAGTTTACAACTATAGATTCGGTCCAAATGGGTTCCCTGAGTTTTAAGTGTTTATATGTGAAACCTACACTTTTACTAGTAGTAATATTAAGTTTTAGTGTATATGGAAAATTTTAAAAGCGAAATTAAAAAAAAAAAAGACGATATCTAAAGGAGTAAAAAACTTATATGGACTTGGTCCACACTAAATTAGTGTGGACCTAATGTTAATTCATGTGATTTATGAAAAAAAAACACTATATAAAAAAATAGATATAAAAGATGAGTAAATATAGACTGTGAAGTTTGACTATGTAAAAAAAAAAGTTTACTATGTCACAAAGTGAAAATTTTACCATGATAAACTAATGTGGAAAAAGTCACTATATTAAAAAAAAAAAGTCACTATGGTAGTGACGGGCTAAAGTCGTATCACCTTATCAAAAATAACCTAAGGTCCACTAACAAGTAGTCAGGGAAGTCAGGATCGAATCCACAGGGAGAAAGTTATACTATTGTATCTGAATTATAATATTATACTAATTAAATCGGTTGAAAATGGGCGTGTGACTAAACTAATAAGCAAATAATGAAATTAAATACGAAGGTAAGAATCAATTAATAAAGAACTAGGACTATGGATCACTATGCATACAATTCGGGAAATCAGAGACGAATAATAACCACCTAATAAGTCAATTTATCTAGGGCACATGTAATTTCTCTCGAACATTACCTCCCTCAAAGATCACCTAGCCGCTCTCACATGGTCAAGGATCACTCTGCCTAATGATTGAAAGCCTATACGAAATCTCTCCTCTCGAAGCAGATTCAATATTGCGATAATAAAAATACAAATCAGGCCTAATTCATAAATCTAGCATGAACGATTCAATCACAGGAAACAATTGAAATAAAAGGTAATTACACTAATCTATCGATCCCTCATTGCATACATAGGTCCCCCACAATCCTAGAAATAAAACTACTCAATCATGCTTGAGAAAACAATAACAAAATCCATGTAAAAATTCATACTTTGAACTATTTCAAATAACTAAGAAATTAATCTAATCAATAATAGAGAAAGCAATAAAGAAGATTACCAAACTGAAGAACTATATTGAACTTGCGAATAATCCAAAGGTTTGATCTTGAATTCCAAATCAAAAGTAATAAAACTAGGGTTCTTGAGAGAAACTATTAGAAAATAAGGGCTAAAACCAAGATGAATAAAAGATATTCTGATTTTGCTATTTATACTAATCCTAAAACAACTAGGAAAAGTCCTCTAAAAAATAGCCCGAAAATCATTAAATGTGCGCGTCGGATAAGTCGCCCGATCGGGCCAAATATGCCCGATGAAATCGGGCTCAAACAAAGTATCAGCGCTCAAAAAGAACATCCGCCCGATGATGTCGGGCTAGGCCGCCTGATGGAGTCGGGCTCGTCGAAGTTCAGCGCGCAGCTCCGCAGACGAATGTATCGCTAAACCTTAGCTTAAATATAAGGGGAAAAACTCTATATAAAACCGTAGCATCAAACTCCCCCAAGCTAAACCTTTGCTTGTCCCCAAGCAAAGCACAACATGAATAAGAATAAAATTGCTTCACCCCTCATATAAGAAATTTCAAACTCAAATATTTTCAACTCAAAATCGTTCAAGCAAGCAAAATTCAAGTTCAGTTGCTCAGATCACCCTGACCACCAATCACTTAAGCAAACCATCAAGTGCAGCTGCCTTACATAACATGCAAATCTTGAAAAGGTGTTCACCGAGGTGTCACTCCTCTCAATTTTGTGGCAGGCATAATATGTGCCCGAACACTCACCAACCCAACCATAATAGCCTTCCCACTCACACTCTCATGTGTTTAGTAAGGTATAATATCGCTCATCCTAATCAGGTCGACTCAAATAACAAACTTAATCTTCAACTTTGGCATATTGACTCAGTATTATCCCAATAAACAATCAAACACGTGCTCAAAAGGTCTTTCTCAGGGTTGTAATGGGGTTCGGGTAAAGGTAGGGAAATTATTTAGGGAATGTGGTGGAAAAGCCAAGAAAGGGGAGCAAAAAAAACACTAGTAACAAGACTAGGTGTGGACGACACAACTCCCATGGCATCAACAACATGACCCAGATAATAACCAACTTTGAAATCTCACGAACCAACCAATACTTGTCTCTTTCATCATAATTTCCAACACTTTTGAAAGTTAATGAGTGAAGCTTTATGTGAAATTTTTCATATTTTTCACTATCATTTTTCACTCTATTTTTCTATTTATTTCTTTTCTTTGTACCAACATAGCATTATTTTCCAACCACCCTACGGAATCAACCACACAATATAATATCAACTTAACAAATGCTCCCCCAAGCTAGGCTTGGGACAATAGTCATTGTAAAGGCTCAAGGCTTGTAATGTGGCTTAATATAGCTCCAAAAAGAAGTCATTAGGCTCAGCGGGGCTAGGGGGGAAAATGATTCATTAAACAACTCTGAGGCTTAAAGATTAAATAAATGAACGCCTCTATCACATCACATGTCCAAAGTCACCAGAAATCAACGAGTACAATGCCAAAGCCAAGATAAGAATGCTACGAGGAACTAACACACAAGAATAGACCGGGTATAGACATAAATCCGAGGGCTAGAATGAATCCTCACAATCTAACCAATTCAAGCATGCAGTTAAAGTAGGCGATTTATCATCAAAATCCACTCAAGATCAAGGCAATCAGAGATCACATCACAACATCCCAATCACAAATGCCAAACTATCCAGTATAATGAGTTAAATCACTTTTCAAAGCAAAGTTCGGGGCACAGGGAAGCAATTAATCTATTCATATTCAACTCGTATTTGTATTTTTTTTTTCAGCAATATTTAACGAACCTAAAAAGCAGTAAAAAGAAAAGCAATACTAATACTTAGAGAAATCCTCCCCCAAGCTGAACTTGGCAATGGCCTCATTGCAACAAGGGGAAGGAAAGGGACATGGATGTCAGCTGCCCATCAGCCTGCATCGAGCAGTTTAGTAGCCGCATGTTGTACCACCTCTTGCAACCCGCGTTGGACTGTAATGCTAGTGTGGTGGCCCTCATGTAGATGAATGTTGTGCTCATTAAAGTCAGGGCTTATTCCTATCAAGTCATCAGTGCTATACCCAATGGCCTTTATATGAGTCTGTAAGATCGTTAGAAAATGTTCATCACCTGCAATAGACTCTAAGACAAGCACATCATTTGAAGTATCACGGGAGGGGGAATGAGGCATGCAATCATAGATCGGTTTATCTATAACATCAACACTATAGCATGATTCCTCTAGCATTGGGCTTTTAGGGGCATTGGTTAGGCTAAACATAACCTTATCATCCCCCACAGTCAGTGTCAGTTTCCCACTTTTAACATCTATAACTGCCCCAGCCGTATGGAGGAAAGGTCTCCCAAGGATAATGGGTGTTTGAGTATCTTCTGCCATGTCTAATATAACAAAGTCCACAGGGATAAAGAATTTACCTACTCTAACAGAACGTCCTCTAATATACCTAGGGGTATTTCACGAACGGTCGACCATTTGCGAGTAATGGTAGTACATTTTAAGTCACCCTTGTTCGGTTGCTTACGAGATAGAAAGAGGCATGACACTCACACCGGCACCCAAATCACATAAAGCTTTGTCAATAAAAATGGTGCCAATGTGACGGGGGGATGGAAAAACTCCCTGGATCTTTCAATTTAGGTGGAGACTGGTTTTGTAAAAGAGCGCGCATTCGGCGGTAAAAGCCACGGTTTCCACCTCATTTGAGAGTCCGCTTCCTCATCAAAAGTTCTTTTAAAAATTTAGAATAAGCGAGGCACTTGATTTAATAATTCGGTAAAAGGAACCATTACTCCAGATTCTTTACCACCTCTAAAAACTTACCATACTGGTGGTCGAGCTTCTTCTTGAGCATCCAATTTGGGAATGGTAGCTTGATCACCGGAGGCACATTTTTCTCCTTAGTCACCTCCATAGTCTTGTCTGTAGCTCCTTGCTTTGCCTGAGGTTCAGCATCCTCAGGCACTTCTTGTGGTTTCTTAGCAATTGATGATTCCACCTCTAGCATTGCCGGAGCATCTTACTGCACTCCACTTCGAAGGGTAATAGCATTGGCAGTGTCCCTTGGTTGCATTGGTTGCGAAGGCAATGACCCGGATGACCTAGTAGCAGAAGAACTAGTCAGCTGAGCTATTTGTGACTCTAACATCTTATTATGTGTCCCTTGTAGCTTATTCTGAGCATGCAGGCTCTCAAATTGAGACCTAGTATCGGCTTGAAAGGAAATAATACCTTTCTGCATCTGCAACATGAGATTTTTGAGTTCAGCAATAGTTGGGTCTGAAGGAGGTGTGTTATGATGCTGTTGAAACTGATTTCTCTGAAATCCAGGAGGAGCTTGTGGTTGTGGCTGATACTGTTGTTGTTGTTGATGATGCTGTGGATAATGTTGTTGTTGCGGATTCAGCACATTATTACTCCTATACGAGAGATTTGGATGATCTCGCATCCCAGGATTATATGTATTGGAGTAGGGATCGAACTGGGGCTTGCGTTGTGATTGTAATGCGTGCACTGGCTCACTAGAATGTGAGAGAGCGGGGCACTCTTCAGAGTTATGTCCAGTTATCCCACAAGCGTCACATATGAAAGCATTGTAACCAGAAACACTAGCCATTGCATTGACACTCATGTGGGGGGAGGAATTGTTACCTAGCTTCAAAGAATCAATCTTCTGGTGTAGAGCAGCTAGTTGCCCGGACAGTAAAGAAATGGCCTCGACATCATGTTTGCCTCCCTTTGTCATAGAAGAACGAATAGTAGACGCTTGATTAGAATCGAGTTTCTCCAGAAGTTCATACCCTTCGTCTATGGCTTTATCCATGAAGAACCCACCAGAAGCTCCATCAATTACCCGCCTTGTATCTGCATCAACTCTAGTGTAGAAAATCTGACACAAATACCACTGGTCTAAACCATGATGAGGACAAAGGCGCTGCAGATCCTTGAACCTCTCCCAAGCTTCATATAATGACTCTCCAGGATCCTGGGTGAAAGTTACTATGGCATGACGCATATCTGCAGTCTTTTGGTAAGGGTACCACTTGATGAGGAAGATATTGGATAGCTCTGCTCAGGTGGTGATGGTGGAAGGCAGCTTATTATACCAAAATAGAGCTTTGTCGCGCAGAGAAAAACCAAATAAGATAAGTTTCATCTCATCAGCAGTAACACCAGCTTGCTTCTGAGTAGCACAACATTGTAAGTGTAATCCCCCATAATTGTAAAGGATTTTATAAATATATTTTATCATTTATATATTTATATTTTAGTTGAAATGATGTTATTATTTAAAGAAGGTTGACTATTTTAAAAGTCAAATGAAATTATTTTAAGAATTTAAGAAAGTTGAAAATATTTTAATTAGGCATGCTTTGAAAAAGGTTTGAAATACGAATTTGATTTGGAAAAGAAATCTAAGTGGACTTGAGGAACCCAAATTCTAAGTAGATTAGGAAAAAAGAGTTATATTGATGCTAGAAGTTCTAATTTATCAATCCTAGTTGTCATCAAATTCTATTCAAACTCAATCTCCTTTTCCTAAGCCCAAAAGAAAACCCTACTTATAAATACCTTATGCCCAATTATTTTTACCACACAAAGATTATTTTCTCTCTCCTCTCTCAAAACTCACGGCACACTATTATCTTTCCCTCCCTTCACTCGTTTTTTTCTCTCACCCGAATCTGATTGTCCAGATTTCTCATAGTTCCGTTTATTTTTAGCCAAAAATTACTTCTGAGAAATTGTAGATCTCGAAAAGTTATTGAACTTAGGCTCAAGAATCACTCGATTTCGATTATTATTCTATCAGTTATGGCTTCTGCAAGTTTCGCAATTTTGCTGCCATATTTCACTTGCGATTTCGGTATTTCACTCTTTTTCTCCCTTTTTCTTTTGATTCTTTTCCTCGTTTTCTTATATATTGATTTCATATATATTGATCTAATATTTCAAAGTATTATTTTGTTAAATTATTGTTTAAAGATTTTATCTTTAATTATTTCAGATTATATGTTTCATATTATTAAGCAAAAAAAATTTCAGATTTAATATTTTATGTTCAAGGAGAGATTTAAATATTAAAGTCTTGATTTTTGAGGTTTTAAAACCCTATTTTAGTAGTACCATATTTTAGGGTTTGAAATATTTAATCTTTGATGTCAAAAGAATTTTAGAAAAGGTTTTGACACGTTTTTAAGTGAAGTTTTATTGCTGTAAATTTATTGGTATATTGATATACCAATGTTTTGTATTTTATTAGGCGGAGATTATTCCCTAGGCAACTTTTAGAGTAGAAAAGTGGCCTCTCAATTTGTCTACACAAGGTACGTACATACCTGTGTGCTATGTGATTAGTATCATGATTTAAGGAGGAAAAAGTTGTAGTATCATGTATAGGAACTTTATAAGTTCATATGTGATTTCTAGTATGATTGATTTCTACATGTTTTATGCCTGTGAGCAAGCATGTTGATTATGAGATTTATTATGAGTAAAGAATTGTCATGTTTGTATGAATTTATTGATGCAAGCATGTGGATGGGAACTTTATTTATTAATTCACATGGGGGAATTAATATGTTATTAAGATTGATTCATGATTATTCATGTGTTCCCTTACAAGTATTATTTTCACTACTTTATGAGGACTGTGGGCCTTATTTGGTAAGTTGATAAGTATGCCTTTTAAAGGTAAGTTTGTTTGTTGGCTAGGTCCAACAAATGAGAAAGTTAAGATTAAAAGAAAGTAAGTCTTGGATTGTAAGTTGTGACCACTTATTAAATCCTAAGATAAAAGAAGTTCAGTTGTGAATGTTGAATTGTTATTTCTGTGTTGCTTGAATGTGTGTTATAACAAGTAATAATTTGTAAAGAACGTAAAGTGTAACAAGGATGGTTATAGACTTTAGGCCGGGTGCACGTCTAGAATTGGACATTAGGAGTTGGGGTACATGGTGAGCGAGCCATGGCTTTTTACGGGAGATGGATTGATCACCATCCCTTTTCGGTTAGCAAAGGTTCCTCGATATCGCGAGTCATTTCGGAATACGTGGTAGCTCCCGTATTTCGTCTTCGTAATGAAGGCATTAGTAGATAAGACAACTCAGGTCCAATAACTATTCCATTTGAGTAATAAAAAGATGTTTGGAGTTAGTTCAGTTAAAAGATGTCTGTAGAATGTTATATGATTATATTATTATTTATCCCTGTAAGTTATTTTATTTAGTATCATGTTAGGAAAGTTTATGTATTATTATGTAGTACTCGGCTTTTTGTCGATTACGTGCTTTGTTTGTATGTGTTGATCATGGCTTTGCCTTATTGATCCCGTGATGACCCAATTTTGGTGAGCGGATTCTCTAGAGCATTGACATTTACGGGTTCGCAGATGTAGCATCATTGGGAATCTGGGAATGGAGAGCTTGTGTAATTTAGTTTATCATGTTTCCGCATTAGTAGGAACATATTTTAATAAGTTTGTTTGAGTAGACATTTATAGAGTAATTGTTTTTGAAGTACTTAGTTATTTATTTATTTATGATAATAAAGTATAAAGTTTAGTTAGATGCTTTTCGCTGCAAAATTCTGAATAAGCCGATACGTTATCACACGGGCGATAATACTTGGGTAATTCTCTAAGTTTTATATTATAAACGTATTTCTGAAAAGAGAGAATTATCGGGGTGTTACAAAGTGGTATATGGGAGCTTTAGGTTATTTTCAAAAATTTTAGGCGCCTAACTAACTAACTTACTAGTTATTTGAATAAACTCTTAGAATTGCTCCTACTTGTTCGTTTTGAAAAACTTATAGGAATATATTATTATATGTATATTTCAGAGGACCGAATTTTTTTTTAGGGGTCTGATTTTTTGTTATCATTGTCCGAAAATTTTATTTGCTCTAAATTTTTGTTATTTCGAATTTTTTTGATAATTCGAAAATTTTAGGATTCCGATTTTTTTTTTTTTTTAAAGAAAAAAATTCGAATTGTTTTCCTCTTTCGAATTTTAGAAGTCTGGAATTTTTTTTATTTAGTCGAAATTTTTTTTAGTTCGACATTTAATTAGTACTATTTTATAAGGATGCCTGCATTATTTTTCATGCATTCAAAGTTTTAATTGTTGCATTGTGAGAATGGGTAGTATAGGAAGGGCATATAGAATAGAAATATTATATGCCTGCATTGAATATTTAGTTCAGCATGATTATTATTTTCTTCCCTGCTAACTATTCATGATTATTTTTTCTTCCCTGCAAATTGTTTGTATTTTTCTTGCCTGCTAAGTGTTGTATTCTTGTGCCTATGATGTTAATGGCAACTTGTGTATTATTATTTTTGGGAATGCGTACAGGGAGAGTACTAAGTATATCCATTGGAATAGGTTTAATTTATTTGTTATAGATCCCTAACCATGTCTGTCAGGCAAGTTAATAGAATTGGCAGGCAAGTTAATAGAGTAGGAAGCCATCATAACCCAATTGTATTGAGTGATGATGAGAATGTTCGATGTCATGAGCCTGGAAGTGATAGCTACACTAGCTTAGAGAGCATTATGCGTTATGTGTTAAAAGTAGGCATCCCTGTTAGCGATATATGAAGTAATTCACGAGTTTGATCGTACTAGAGCGCAAAACCCGAAAGGACATCTACAATGTTACTTGGAGACCTTATCGAGCGATGTTAGTGATTTAGAGATGGATGGAAATGGACATCAACCCAAAGGATTCGAAGATCTACTAGATCTAGGAATTCGGAGTTATTATTATTATTATTATTATTATAGTGAAGACTCTGGAGACTTTGAAGATGAAATGTTTACTCCATAAAAACATAAAGGAAATAAGGATAGGAATGATAATGTAAATCCATAAGAGTATTTATTTATGCTTTAAGATTAGTTGTTGGAAAGTAGTCAAGCTACAATGGTTTAAATTTCCTTCTTTAGCATCTTTATATTATTGAGGAATAAGTTGGTTATTTTGGATTGGAAAATATTCTTGTTATCGTTCGAGGAATAAAAGTTATTATTCAGTTATTTGAGTTGAGTGAGAATACATTTTAGTACGTGAAAAGGGGAAATATTTTATTTATTATGATTGGTTTCATTTGATCCTTATGTGATTATTTATGTGATTATTTATTCATGCGTGAATATATGATTGTTATGGTTCATAATGTGTGAACTTAGTGTTAAAGTAACTTCATGAGAAATTGTTTGTTGATGCGATCTTTATGGTCAAATCAAATGTTGTCTTCGTAGGAAATGGCAAGTAAGTGTGAATCGAAACCAAAGTAGAGTTACGTTAATTAAATTTCGATCGCGAAGTAGAGTGTCAAACAACAATGATGCCTTAGCTTCGCTATTCGTCTATTGACGAGAGAAATTGACTCACGAAAGAATTGAGAGTCCCGATTCTGATGGGAACATGTTTGAGAGACTAGCTAAGATTAAATCGTTGTACTATAAGGGGCAAGCTGACCCTACCTTCTTGAAGAGTGGATTAGGGAGTTTGAAAAGATTTTCGGGGCTGTGAACTGTCCTAAAGGTATGAAAGTAGGTCAAGTTGTATCGTATCCGAAAGATGAGGCCGACTTATGGTGGAAAGAAAATTGAAATAGACTTAGTGTTGTGGAAGAGTTTAATTGGGAATCCTTTATTCTTGCTTTAAGGGAAAAAATTTACCCCCGCTTTTATGAGAAAGAAAAGGCTCGGGGAGTTCATAGACCTTAGGATGGGGAGCATGACCATCTCACGAGTATTATAGCAAATGCATAGCATTGTCTAGGTTTTTAGGTAGTAGCCACCGAGGGGTTAAAGGCTCGTGATTTGAGCAAGGTTTGATTGAGGAAATTCAATTGGGGCTAGTAGATTATAAAGAAATTGACTTGTCTATCAGTATTCCTACTGGGAGATCATAAGGTGTACCAAGCTGTTTAGAAATTTGCCTTAGAAGATAGGAGACTATGTTTTTCCAATCTGACTTAATAGAATTCAATTGGGAGACCAAGATGTGATTCTTGGGATGAATTGGTTAAGTCTTTACAAGGCCAATATCGACTCTGAGATTCAGAAGGTAGTGTTAAGAAACCCTTTGGGAAAATTGACCTCCTATAGACGCTTTAGGAAATCTAAGAAGTTTGGAGTTATCTCTGCTATGCAGGTAAGAAAGTTGATGAGAAAGGGGTGTGAGTTATTCTTCTGTAGTGTGCAAGATGTGAGTAAAGAAGTTGGGGTAAGTATTGAAGATGTTCCAATTGTGAATGAGTTTATGGACGTGTTTCCGAGTGAGATTTCGGGTATGCCTTTGTTAGAGCTGTTGAATTCACCATAGACTTAGTTCTCGGAACTGCACCTATATCTAAAGCACCCTATAGAATGGCACCTCCGGAAATGAGTGAGTTGAAGACGCAGTTGCAAGAATTGTTCGATAAGGGTTATATTAGACCTAGTGCATCACCTTGGGGAGCTCCTGTGTTGTTTGCGAAGAAAAAGGATGGAAGCATGAGGCTATGTATTGATTATAGGGAGTTGAATAATGTAACCATCAAGAACAAATATCCTTTGCCTAGAATAGATGACCTATTCGACCAGTTGAATGGAGCGAGTGTGTTCTCAAAGATTGACTTACGTTCAGGATATCATCAATTGAGGGTAGTTGATAAGGATGTACCTAAGACTGCCTTTAGAACGCGTTATGGTCACTATGAGTTCACTGTAATGCCATTTGAGTTAAGCAATGCTCCTGCTATATTTATGGACTTAATAAATAGGATCTTTCATGAGTTTCTAGATAAGTTTGTGGTAGTTTTCATTGATGACATACTGATATATTCGAGGAATGAGGCTGAGCATGATAAGCACTTGAGGATCATTTTGGAGACATCGAGGAAAAACCAATTGTATGTCAGGTTCTCTAAGTGTGAGTTCCGTTTGGAGAAAGTAGTGTTTTTGGGTCACTATGTATCTAAGGAAGGAGTCTCAGTAGATCCTGCTAAGATTCAAGTTGTGAGTGAGTGGCCAACTCCAAAGAGCGTGTCAGATATTAGAAGTTTCTTAGGTCTAGCTGGCTATTATAGGAGATTTGTGAGAGATTTCTCGAAGATAGCAAGACCTATGACCAATTTGATGAAAAAGGAGTCAAAATTTGAGTGGAGTGAAAAGTGTGAAGAAGCCTTTCAGATTTTGAAAGATCGTTTAACCTTTGCACCTGTTTTGACCCTGCCTGATGGGAATGAGGGAATTGAGGTATATAGTGATGCTTCGAAGAATGGTCTAGGATGTGTGCTACAGCAGAATGGGAAGGTAATTGCGTATGCGTCGCGTTAATTGAAACCTTATGAGGCTAATTACCCTACCCATGACCTAGAGTTAGCTGCCATAGTGTTTGCATTGAAAATTTAGAGACATTACCTCTATGGAGCGACTTGTAAGATATTCACATACCATAAAAGCTTGAAGTACATTTTCACTCAAAAAGACCTGAATATGAGGCAAAGAAGATGGCTGGAGTTGATTAAGGATTATGACCTAGACATTCGGTATCATGAGGAGAAAGCAAATGTGGTTGCTGATGCCTTGAGCTGAAAATCGAGTCATAGCTTGAGTAGCTTGATAGTCCCTGAGGAGTTGTGTCGAGATATGCAAAGGTTGAGCCTAGAACTCTTAAATCTTGGGGAAAGTGAGGCAAGACTTAGCGCTCTATCTTTGGGTTTGTCAGTTTTCGATGAGATCAAAGAGGGTCAAGTTGGGGATGAGCACCTAGATAAGATCAAGGAGAAAATTAGGCAAGGTAAGGAAGCTGACTTTAAGATTCATGATGATGGGGGTTTAAGGTTTAAAGAGAGGTGGTGTGTACCACAAAAATGTAATGACCTTAAGAGACACCTTATGGATGAGGGGCATAATACTCCATCTTCACGTGCACCCGGGGGTGACAAGTTGTATAAGGACCTTAAGGGTATCTATTGGTGGCCAAATATGAAGCGAGAGGTAGCCGAGTATGTGTCTAAGTACCTAACCTGTCGAAAGTGAAGATAGATCATAAGAGACCCATGGGGAGGGTTCAATCCTTAGAGGTTCCCGGATGGAAGTGGGATTCTATTTCTATGGACTTTGTGACTGCCTTACCTAAAACGAGGAGTGGAAACGACACTATTTGAGTTATTGTGGATAGATTGACCAAATACGTTGTGTTTATACCCATTAAGGAGACATGGAAAAAGAAGCAACTTGCTAAGACATACATTAGGCATGTGGTGAGACTACATGGAGTTCCAAAGGATATCATTTTCGACCAGTGACTCTAGGTTTCTTTCGAAATTTTGGAAAAAGGTCCAATTAAACCTTGGGACAACATTGAAGATGAGTACAGCCTTTCACCCTACGACTGATGGTCAGACTGAGAGGACTAACCAGACGATGGAGGATATGTTGAGAGCATGTGCTATTGATTTTCAAGGTAGTTGGGAGGACCAATTAGACTCTGATCGAGTTTTCTTATAACAATAGTTACCATGCGAGCATTAAGATGGCACCTTTCGAGGCCTTATATGGACGGAAATGTAGTTGGAATGACTTTAGTGAAAATATAGTCTTGGGGACAAGAATTTATTGAAGAAACTGTCAAGAATGTCGATCGAGGCTAGAATTCAAGGCTGCGCAAGATAGACGGAAGAGTTATGCTCGACTTGAAGCGACGTGAAGAGGAGTTTGCTATAGGTGATAAGGTATTCTTGAAAGTATCACCCACTAAGGGCGTCATGAGATTTGGGAAAAAAAGCAAGTTAAGTGCTAAGTATGTAGGCCCATATGAGATTCTGGAGCGAATTGGGAAAGTAGCTTACCGACTGGCTTTGCCAATGGAGTTTGAAAAGATGCATGATGTGTTCCATATTTCCCAACTTAAGCGTTACATCCCTAATGAACGTCATGTCCTAGAGCCTGAGCGAATTCAGGTCGATAGTAGCCTCACATATGAGGAAAGGCCTCGTCAAGATTCTCGACGTAAAAGTGCGTAGTACACGCAATAAAGACGTCCACATCGTGAAGGTACTTTGGTCTAACCACGAATCTGAAGAGGCAACGTGGGAAGCCGAAGATGAGATGAAAAAGAAGTATCCAGACTTGTTCCTTGAGGTGAGTTACGAGGGCGTAACTCGTTTTCTTTAAGGGGGATAGAATGCGATAAATTTCGCGCTTTTTGTCTATTTTATTTTATGAGATTTTAATGCATATGTACGCCTATGTTGGGCAATTTGCACATGTTAGTGCTAAAGAAGTAGATTCTCCGCGTAAGAAAGCGTGTTCATAAGTAACACAAGTGTTTTAAGTTAGCAAAAGTGTGCAAAAGTAGCACGATTCTTTGTAAACTTTTGAAAAGAAGAGTTCAAGTTTTGAAAAATATATGAGATTTCGTGTCAAGTTTCGGGACGAAACTTCTTTTAAGGGGGGTAGACTGTAATCCCCCATAATTTTAAAGGATTTTATAATATATTTTATCATTTATATATTTATATTTTAGTTGAAATGATGTTATTATTTAAAGAAGGTTGACTATTTTAAAAGTCAAATGAAATTATTTTAAGAATTTAAGAAAGTTGAAAATATTTTAATTAGGCATGCTTTGAAAAAGGTTTGAAATACGAATTTGATTTGGAAAAGAAATCTAAGTGGACTTGAGGAACCCAAATTCTAAGTAGATTAGGAAAAAAGAGTTATATTGATGCTAGAAGTTCTAATTTATCAATCCTAGTTGTCATCAAATTCTATTCAAACTCAATCTCCTTTTCCTAAGCCCAAAAGAAAACCCTACTTATAAATACCTTATGCCCAATTATTTTTACCACACAAAGATTATTTTCTCTCTCCTCTCTCAAAACTCACGGCACACTATTATCTTTCCCTCCCTTCACTCGTTTTTTTCTCTCACCCGAATCTGATTGTCCAGATTTCTCATAGTTCCGTTTATTTTTAGCCAAAAATTACTTCGAGAAATTGTAGATCTCGAAAAGTTATTGAACTTAGGCTCAAGAATCACTCGATTTCGATTATTATTCTATCAGTTATGGCTTCTGCAAGTTTCGCAATTTTCTTTGCCATATTTCACTTGCGATTTCGGTATTTCACTCTTTTTCTCCCTTTTTCTTTTGATTCTTTTCCTCGTTTTCTTATATATTGATTTCATATATATTGATCTAATATTTCAAAGTATTATTTTGTTAAATTATTGTTTAAAGATTTTATCTTTAATTATTTCAGATTATATGTTTCATATTATTAAGCAAAAAAAATTTCAGATTTAATATTTTATGTTCAAGGAGAGATTTAAATATTAAAGTCTTGATTTTTGAGGTTTTAAAACCCTATTTTAGTAGTACCATATTTTAGGGTTTGAAATATTTAATCTTTGATGTCAAAAGAATTTTAGAAAAGGTTTTGACACGTTTTTAAGTGAAGTTTTATTGCTGTAAATTTATTGGTATATTGATATACCAATGTTTTGTATTTTATTAGGCGGAGATTATTCCCTAGGCAACTTTTAGAGTAGAAAAGTGGCCTCTCAATTTGTCTACACAAGGTACGTACATACCTGTGTGCTATGTGATTAGTATCATGATTTAAGGAGGAAAAAGTTGTAGTATCATGTATAGGAACTTTATAAGTTCATATGTGATTTCTAGTATGATTGATTTCTACATGTTTTATGCCTGTGAGCAAGCATGTTGATTATGAGATTTATTATGAGTAAAGAATTGTCATGTTTGTATGAATTTATTGATGCAAGCATGTGGATGGGAACTTTATTTATTAATTCACATGGGGGAATTAATATGTTATTAAGATTGATTCATGATTATTCATGTGTTCCCTTACAAGTATTATTTTCACTACTTTATGAGGACTGTGGGCCTTATTTGGTAAGTTGATAAGTATGCCTTTTAAAGGTAAGTTTGTTTGTTGGCTAGGTCCAACAAATGAGAAAGTTAAGATTAAAAGAAAGTAAGTCTTGGATTGTAAGTTGTGACCACTTATTAAATCCTAAGATAAAAGAAGTTCAGTTGTGAATGTTGAATTGTTATTTCTGTGTTGCTTGAATGTGTGTTATAACAAGTAATAATTTGTAAAGAACGTAAAGTGTAACAAGGATGGTTATAGACTTTAGACTGGTGCACGTCTAGAATTGGACATTAGGAGTTGGGGTACATGGTGAGCGAGCCATGGCTTTTTACAGGAGATGGATTGATCACCATCCCTTTTTCAGTTAGCAAAGGTTCCTCGATATCGCAGGTCATTTCTGGAATACGTGGTAGCTCCCGTATTTCGTCTTCGTAATGAAGGCATTAGTAGATAAGACAACTCAGGTCCAATAACTATTCCATTTGAGTAATAAAAAGATGTTTGGAGTTAGTTCAGTTAAAAGATGTCTGTAGAATGTTATATGATTATATTATTATTTATCCCTGTATGTTATTTTATTTAGTATCATGTTAGGAAAGTTTATGTATTATTATGTAGTACTCAGCTTTGCTGATTACGTGCTTTGTTTGTATGTGTTGATCATGGCTTTGCCTTATTGATCCTGTGATGACCCAATTTTGGTGAGCAGATTCTCTAGAGCATTGACATTTACAGGTTCGCAGATGTAGCATCATTGGGAATCTGGGAATGGAGAGCTTGTGTAATTTAGTTTATCATGTTTCCGCATTAGTAGGAACATATTTTAATAAGTTTGTTTGAGTAGACATTTATAGAGTAATTGTTTTTGAAGTACTTAGTTATTTATTTATTTATGATAATAAAGTATAAAGTTTAGTTAGATGCTTTTCGCTGCAAAATTCTGAATAAGCCGATACGTTATCACACGGGCGATAATACTTGGGTAATTCTCTAAGTTTTATATTATAAACGTATTTCTGAAAAGAGAGAATTATCGGGGTGTTACAGTAAGAACCGCTGCAGGTGCTGATTTGGGTCTTCAGATGGTAACCCAGCAAACTGATTATTCTGAACCATATTCAGAACATGAGACTTGATTTCAAAGTTCGCATCAGCAATAGTAGGCAACCGTACCCCAGTGGGCACATTATCAGGAGATGGTTGTGCATAATCTCTGAAGGTTGGTTTGACTGCATCACCCATTCTAGCAGTAATAGGTGAGGCGGGGAATCCTTGTTGGGGTGAAGATGGTGGAGAAGGTGTCTTTTGGGAAGTGGTCCCAGCAGACAACTTTGTTTGCTTAGTTTTCTTTCTGAGTCTACGAGCAGTCTTTTCAATCTCCGGGTCAAATGGAATGAGAGTTGGGGATTTCAATTTCCTGCTCATACACCAAAAACACTAAAACAAACGTGAGATGTTCCAAAGAACAAGTGTTCTTCAGAGTAGAGGTTAGTGTAATACTATAATTCAGACAAAATAAAAAATAACCGTCTCCCCGGCAACGGCGCCAAAATTTGACAGGCTAAAGTCGTATCACCTTATCAAAAATAACCTAAGGTCCACTAACAAGTAGTTAGGGAAGTCAGGATCGAATCCACAGGGAGAAAGTTATACTATTGTATCTGAATTCTAATATTATACTAACTAAATCAGTTGAAAATGGGTGTGTGACTAAACTAATAAGCAAATGATAGAATTAAATACGAAGGTACGAATCAATTAATAAAGAACTAGGACAATGGATCACTATGCATACAATTCGGGAAATCAGAGACGAATAATAACCACCTAATAAGTCAATTTATCTAGGGCACATGTAATTTCTCTCGAACATTACCTCCCTCAAAGATCACCTAGCCGCTCTCGCATGGTCAAGGATCACTCTGCCTAATGATTGAAAGCCTATACGAAATCTCTCCTCTCGAAGCAGATTCAATATTGCGATAATAAAAATACAAATCAGGCCTAATTCATAAATCTAGCATGAACGATTCAATCACAGGAAACAATTGAAATAAAAGGTAATTACACTAATCTATCGATCCCTCATTGCATACATAGGTCCCCACAATCCTAGAAATAAAACTACTCAATCATGCTTGAGAAAACAATAACAAAATCCATGTAAAAATTCATACTTTGAACTATTTCAAATAACTAAGAAATTAATCTAATCAATAATAGAGAAAGCAATAAAGAAGATTACCAAACTGAAGAACTATATTGAACTTGCGAATAATCCAAAGGTTTGAGCTTGAATTCCAAATCAAAAGTAATAAAACTAGGGTTCTTGAGAGAAACTATTAGAAAATAAGGGCTAAAACCAAGATGAATAAAAGATATTCTGATTTTGCTATTTATACTAATCCTAAAACAACTAGGAAAAGTCCTCTAAAAAATAGCCCGAAAATCATTAAATGTGCGCGTCGGATAAGTCGCCCGATCGGGCCAAATATGCCCGATGAAATCGGGCTCAAACAAATTATCAGCGCTCAAAAAGAACATCCGCCCGATGATGTCGGGCTAGGCCGCCCGATGGAGTCGGGCTCGTCGAAGTTCAGCGCGCAGCTCCGCAGACGAATGTATCGCTCTCGCCAACCGCCCGATGATGTCGGGCGATGGAACTTCGCAGCACGCAGAAGCATGTATCGCCCTCGCCACGAACACGCCCGATGATGTCGGGCCTTCTCGCCCGATCGGGCTAGACACCGAACTACGATAAGGCCGAAGCGCCCGATCGGGCCCGCAACAAATCTTGTTTTTGACAATGATGGACGCCCGATCGGGCGTGAGGCGCCCGATGAGATTGGGCGAGGCACCGTTTCTTCATTCCTTGGCTTCAGACGCCAAGGCTTCACTTCTTCTTTTGTCCAAGCTAAGGCCTCGGAAAGTATTCTCGGGACCCCGGAACTCGTCATGTATGCTTTCAAACCTCTCCATTCGATTGTGGTAGACGTAAAGCAGTAGAAAATAGGGAAAAGGTTCCCTAATACCTACAAATCATCACAAAACAGAAAACCACAACTAGAAGAAGAAAGTTAGCGTGAAATGGCTCCTAAGAGCACCATTGATACACATTTTAGCTTAAATATAAGGGGAAAAACTCTATATAAAACCGTAGCATCAGGTAGATATATATTGTATAATATACTTTTAAGATTTTAAAAAGGTTACTATATGGTAAAAAAAAGGGGTCACTATGTTAAATAAGTGGTTTTGGTCCATAATAATATTATTGTGGGACTGCGTCCACGCAAAGACTAACTCGTTTAAATGTCATATATATTACTAAAACTATCAAGTAGCTACTTGGATATGTTAAATAAAATTAAGAACTTGCAAAGTAGAAAAGAAAAAAAAATACAGTTCGTTCTTGTCTAATCTCTATGTTTTTAAGTCCAAGTCAAAAGAAAATTAAGGGCTTGTTCGTTATCGTTTTCCATTCTAGTTTTCTAGTTTTTTGTAAACTAAAAAAAAGGTAAGGAAACTAGAAAAAGTAGTTTCCACTATTATGTTATCAGTTATCAAAATTGACAGAATGAGTATGACTATGACTAATTTTAAGTTCATTATACCACTCATATCATATGACCTTAAAAATCTTAAAATTTCATAGTACTGTTGTACGGACCCTAACTAATCCATTCCTATCTTAGGTAAAGTACAAACCAATTCGGTTCAAGTGATACAAATGTTGGCTGCAAATCAAAATGAGCACAAATAATGCAAATATAATCACCTATAATCCACAAGAAATACATTATCTGATCAATATGGTGCAATATTAATATATTTTTTTGGAAAACATTGTTGAATCCTAGTAGTTTTTTTTTTTCCGTTCTTTAAATCTTTGGAAAATTTAGCCATTATTCGATTATAATGAAATTCTCAGATATTTTATTCTTAACAGCATTTGTCTAGAATAAATGATCCTATTGTTACATACTCCAATAGTCCAAATGGTAAGGCATGTTTCTCAAAACAAACAAAAAAAAGCATCAACTTGATTTCCTATTCTTTTCCAGATAATGCATAAACCCCTCAATATAATGATCATTCAAGTTCTTATCTCCAAAAACACCCTTCATGCTCCTACACCTTATCCTCAATGCTTCACCCTCTTTCTGCACCATGGCCAACTGCACTGCCTTGACCACAGCCTCCCTTCTTAACTACCCATCTCGCTCGTCGCGTGTAATCTCCACCCCAAGCCCTTTCCCCACCAACAATCTAGCAATTAACCCTTGATCATTCATCACTGGAAAAAGCACCATTACACGTCCAAGTCCAAGACCCTCAATCACCGAGTTCCACCAACAATGAGTCAAAAATCCGCGAGTTGAGGTATGACTCAAAATCTTCATTTGCGGAGCCCAACCTAGATGGACTAATCCTCGATCAGCTACTCGATTCTCATATCCTTCCGGAAGCATCTCTAACACATTCTTACACAACCCATGTTCATGATTCCTAAGGACCAAAAGAAAAGGCAAACCACAAAGCTCTAAACCAAAAACCAACTCCTCTAGCTCATTTTGACTTAGTATAGACTCACTCCCAAGTGCAACATAAAGTACAGAATCTGATTTCTGTTGATCTAACCACTTCTTAAGCAACATCCATTCTTCAACATCTGATTCTTCATCATCTACCAAATAATGTGGGAAAAGAGAACCAATAGGTAGGATTGTTTTTTCATAGAGCTTAGCAAGTAAATCAAGCCATGTAGGTTCAAACTCAGGGGAGGTTCTAATACCCACAACATCACATCCTGCAATAGAAGAACCAAATCTTACTGTATCTGGTGTCGCGATATCTGCATCAATCGAATGCATGAACTTCATCACCTCGTGCAGGCGATAAGCAATGTCTGATTCGAAAGGAATCCAGTCAGGAACAATGGTGAAATCCTCGGGTGATGACCGGGTGTTGGCCACTAATTCGCTTGGCGGTCCCATGAATGATAGAGTTGCAGCATTAAACAAAGCTATGTATGCACAAGAAGAGCCCATCTTGGTTGCAAGAGGTGGGATCCAATAGGAAGTGAAATCATACAAAATCCAGTCTGGTCTTACCTACAACAATAACAATTACTACCTTGTTAGAATCAAACTGTTACGGATTAGAGTGTGTTCTCTTCACCTCAACAGAAATTCAGATGAGTTCCTATAAGTTATAGTAAGAAGTTAAAATAGATACGATTCAGGTGAAGAAATTGTACCATTATTTATCGTCATATAGATAGTACTATAATTTGAACGAGTAATATATATGATGGTAAAATCTAGACGAATATACTATTAAATTTTGTCATATTTTGGGCCTAACCTTAGACCATAAATTTTCAATGGTTATAACTTTGTGAAGGTACCCACAACATTTAATCTAACAATAGTATTGCTACTTCTGATCCAATATATACTTAGCAAAAAAATTAACAAGTCAACAGTCAAAATATGTAGGAGATCTTAAATTTAGATGGAGTAATCTTACCTTTTCTAGAAAAGCTGTAATTGGGTGTTCTAGCAAATCAAACCTGCTCTTCAAAAGGGGTTGCATAGTACCGGGAACATCCATAGAGGACTCTGCATCATCAGGGACGCGGTCGAGGTGAGGCAGAGGAATGCTAATCAAATGTATGGAAGATGATAAATTTACAGGAATTTTTGGGAGTCTTGTGATATTCTTAGGAGTTGATATGAAATATACAGTTATACCTTTGTTGGCTAAGCACTTGGAGAGCTCTAAAAAGGGTATCAAGTGTCCCATGGCTAACCATGGAATCATAACTACCTTAAGAGAAGAGCATTTCTCCATTGTTATGGTGGTTGGGATTGCAATGAGTAAGAAAATTTAAGATTTACATATATATATGTATATGGTATTGGGGACATGTTATATACTACCTCCGGTTTTTATTATTTGCAACGATTTGACATAAAGTAGAGAGAAAAGATGTCTAATCTTTGCAAATAATAGAAACCAGAGGTAGTAGTATGATCGATAGCATTTATCTTTGAAGCCGCCTTTGACTGACTTGCTATTCTAAAGTTGCTTATTGATCATTAAGGATATTGATGGTCCAATAATGTACTGGAAAAGTGACAAGTATAAAAGTTTGTAAGATAAAATAACTGTTTTTTTTCCGACTAAAAAAAGAGAGACTTGCTATTGCAGTATTGCTAAATGCTAATCTATATGTTCTTGGGTGGAGATTGGATATAGTCCATTCTTGTTGCTGAAGCGAGAGGTTTGAGAGAAGGAATTAGAGGGGATATTTACTTGGGCTTAAAAAATATAGTTATTGAGGGAGATAATTTAGCTGCGATTCAGTCAATCAAACATATTTGGAAAATTTCTTAGACTATTAACTGTGTGATTTCAGATGCAGGTGAAGATTTGAAGAGGTTCAAATCTAGCACATGTTTCGGGAGGCTAATACTACGGCGGATTGGTTGGCTCATAGGGGCCATGCGACGGCAAATCTTACCTACTGGTTTAATGTTCCTGATTTCCCTTTCTCTGTAATCATCCGAAAGGATGCTTTAGGGTGACCCAGTTCCTGGCAACCTCCCTAGTTTGTTTCTTTCTTTACTAAAAAAAAATGTGAGGATCTCATTACTTTCACACTTCCTTCGGTTTTCGTGATAAATTTTGACTTATACATCAGGAACGAAGCTAGGACTTTAACATAAAGGAGGCCAAATTACTAACTATATGAACCGAATAACTAGGGAATACTCCCTTTGTATTTTTTTAGTTTGACTGAGTACGTTTACCAATGCACTTCTTCGACCTTAAAAATCTTTTATTACATGTTAGTAAAATTATAACGATTGCATATTAAAAAAGTACTTATAGAGACGAATCAAACAAAACTCCACATGACTATATTTTTTTCCTTATATATTGAGAATAATTTAGAAGATTCTCTCTCAGTGTGAATAGTGTCAAGATTTCAAGTGAGCAAACAAAAAAATACAAAGGGAGTACTAGATTTTACAAAATGCTGCAAAAACGTCTAATTCCACATCAATATATTAAAACTCTTGAGGGAAAGGAGGGCTAAGGCCACCCTTGGTCCCTTCTTTGTGTCACCCATGTTATATACTACTCCCTCCATTTCCTGAAGATCCTCCCCTATTGACATTTTTTACTGTTCACAAATTTCACTTTGATTATCGTTTGTGATTTACACATAAGGAAAAATATAGTCATGTGAGATCTTGTTAGATTCGTCTTAACATTTATTTTATAAATATCTACATTTTCTAATTTTTACATACATAACTAAAGATATTGGTGCTCAAAGTTTTGCATTACCATATGTGAAAGTGAAAGTGGGAGGATCTTTAAGAAACAGAGGGAGTATTTGTATACTTTATTTTGACCATATATATTTTTACTAATATATAAAAACAAAAATGATAATATAAAATATTGTTGGATATGTTTAAATGAATATATCCATAATATTAAATTTTTATAATTTTTACAAATACATAATTAGATATATTAATAGTCAAAGTTGTGCGTTGGCAAGTGTGAAAGACAAAGTGTGTCACTTATTGAAGAACGGGGGAAGTATATAAGATGGAACAGTTTACACAATTTGACTCATGCATGTCAATACATAGTTTTGACTATCAATTTTAACCATTAATATCTTAAATGATGTATTAGTGAACATTATGGAAAGTTGATAATTTATAAATGTATATTGAGATAAATCTCAACATCTTGCATGCTAAATATTTTTTTGTATAAATTAGATAAAATTTTACGCTCAAGATTAACACTCCCTTTGTTGTAATTAGAGTGAAAAAAAAAATTCAAAAGCTTTTCAAATTTTTTTATAGGTACATTGGTGGGATATAGGGGGTAAGAATCAAGCATGGCTTGCGGTGTGGAAGGTGGAGCGGGAGCCCCTTACAGCCCCACCTTAGCTCCATCATTAAAAGCTTTTCAAAACATAGTAAAATGGATGTTTATCTAACTTAGATTTTAAAAACTTACGACCGTTGGTTTTTTTTTTCAGTTTGTAATCTATACTAATATATTAAAAGGTGTTGCTCAACAAGGAACTGTGCCACATGGCGCAATCCTTTTTTTTTTTTTTGATAATTAATAGTCCATTTTATTAAATGGGAAGAGGAGCAAAAGCTCAATACACCAAAGGATTGGAGTTATACCTCTACAATACCATTTCAAAACACACCTAGACAGTAGACACTATCCAATTGAGAATCAATCTCCTAAGAAAACACCCATACATCATTCATGTCTCCTATGAAAACAAATAAACCACCACCAAAAGACCAAGACAACAAAGATGAACTCCACTAACTAAGCTTTCATTTAGAACCACTAACTAAACTCCATTAACATTGCGAAACCATGCGAAGATGAAGGAAGAGCTGAAGATCATGATACACCCTTCGAAGAAAATAAACAAACAATCACCAATGGGACTTCTAATTGTGCACCCTCTTTGCTACTTGAAAGCCATTCCTCTTTTCCATTTTAAAACCAAGATGTTGAAGCAATAGCGATATATTTTTCTTCTCTGTTTTGCGATGAACCCCCAAATGATGAAGAATTTGATCATTATTTTTCTTCGCTGACCATTGGAAGTGAGGACTTGACACAATATTGCTCCCATTAGGCTCCAAGGACATACTCCTACCATCACTAACAACACCATCTGACTCAACAGATCCATCCAAACAAGTAGAACCTACATCGATGCACTTCTCATAAGAAGAACATCGAACAAAAACAACTCCATTAACAACAACATTCTCCAATGAATTCTTTGGTTTTGACGACACTTCCTCATTGTTAACAACCTTTTTAAGAGAGACATCATGCAACAAACAACTTTTCTCACTAGAGCTCTTAACATTTTCAGCAATGCCCTTTGATATAGAAGGGAAAATTCTATCATTCTCCATTTGAAGAAGAGCATCCACCTCTAATTTAATCTCACTATCCTGAGACAATGACTCTATTTCTCCCTTGTGCACATCAATAAAATCCAAATTGGCATTCTTGCATGCTCCTTCATAACTTGCAGTGGGTCGTTTCATCTCGTGACCAATAACATGAAAAAAAGCATTAACAAATCTATTCCATGGATTAACACCATAAGAAGCAGGGACAAAGACTGAATAGGTTACACCCTTAATAACAATGCTTAGTTTCAAAAACCACCCCCATCTATTGCAACCTGACTGAATTTTCCACCAAAGATGACCACGACGGGTAGAGTGTTCGAACTCAACCAAATTCGAACAGCAACTAAGCACGTTGGAAACCCATTTGACCAAATTAACTGGGAAATTAACCCAACGTTCCCTATTCTTATACAATTCACGGAAATTTACAAAACCATTATTCAACTCCAATTTGAAAATCTTACCCTTAATTTGGATCTCCATTATCAACTGCAAATTATCACAAAACTTGAAACTTGAACTTACCGAAGATCCTTGAACAATGACACTAGATCTGAGCAGAATCCTCCCTGTAGAACTCGAAGAACTGACGGAAAATCTTGAACTTGAAACCCGGTGGAAACTCGTGAAGACACGGCCTTCCTCCTTCTCTGCCGGCGACGAGAACTTGAAATTGAACTGACTGAACAATGATGTGAGTAGGCTCGCCGACGACGAGGATGAGCGAGGAGTACTCAGGCCTGTCTCCAGCGAGCCTAGAAGGCGGCTGCTCTGGTTAGGGTTTTGTTTCGGGAGGGGAGGATTTCAAACAATATTACACATGGCGCAATCCTTTAGAATTTTGACTTCATGCACTCCACATACAATAAAAAAATTTGATTATGCATGGTATAAGATTTGATCCCATGACCTCAAGCTTGTGTACTAATGTCTTAACCACTAAACCAAGTAATATTTGGTGTTATAATTTCAATGTAAAATACTAATAAATGAAATATATAAGTACTCGGGGCATAGCCCGGGCCTAAAACTAGTTATCATATAAATTGATTACAAAACCACACAACAAAAATTAATCATTGGGCCCACCCTGTAATGTTCTATAGATATATCATGAGATGTTTTTTTTGCTCTACTTTGAGTCGTGTCATGATCCATTCTTAAAATCTATTTTCGACACGAGTTTAGCTTCTTTTTTTTCTAGCCATGACTCATGGAGTCATGGTAGTTTCTCGTAAAATTTTCAATTATGAGTAATTTTAAAAGACATAAAATCATAGTTTAAAACTGTAAACGACTTACCAATTTCAACTTTTCAGTCCAAATTCAAAAAACGAAACTTTAAATCCCATCTAACATTGCCAATTCTATTGTTTGGTTCACATGAGAAGTAATTTCCCATGGGAGTTTTCACTTCATGGGAAATTCTTTCCCTTGTTAATTTCATAAGAATTAGGCAAAATTATTTGGTTGACACCATAGGAAATTGTGATTTCCCATGTTTCATGGGAAATTGTATTTCCCTTGGAATTTATATTTCCTATGCTTCTCTCATTTCCCTTTAACCAAACACAACCATATTGTATTTTCTAGAAAGTTGTATTTCCAAGAGAAATAGCTTCCAACCATACAACAACACCTAAATTAGACATGAATCAAATATGAACTGAACTGAACTCCCTCAATTGGGGTCTCTAATACCGCACATTTAAAAAAAAATCCACTCTTGACTCTTGCGTGATTGCATATATCTGCACGAGTTACAACTGTACAAAGCACACACATTCCAAAAAATTAAAGTGAAAGTGAAAGCCCACACTACTTGCGTGATTTAGGGGCACAGCAGATTGTGAATAACGAAAAATCAGATAAATTATAAATATAGCACCCCAAAAAAAAAATTAGTGAATTCAATCATCATCCCTTTATTTATTTATTAGGTTTTTCTACATTATACCCTTGTGTTTCTTCAATTTCTATATTGTATCCCAACATTTTAAAAGTTCCACACGGTACCCTTAAGCTTATTTTTTTGATGCATGATGCCCTTACGGCCTTACCGCTGATTATATGTCATTAGTTTCGTTTATTTTTTTAATATATTGGAACTAATTTAACTTATGCATAGTTTAACCCTTGGAGGGACTATTCACAAATTAGATTAGTTCCACTTAATTATAAAAATTAAACCAAAATTAATGACATATAATCAGCGGTATGGCCATTGTGTATTAAAATAGGTAAGTTTAAGGGTACCGTGTGAAACTTTTAAAAAATTAAGGTACAACGTATAAATTGAAAAAACACAAGGGTATTATGTAGAAAAACCCTTATTTGTTTAACAGAAATATCACCCGCCGGGCATTACTATTTACCGTCCGTATTTACTTGAAATCGTCCGTATTTTTTTCAAGATTTTCCTAAACTACCCCTATGTATATCTTCACTCACTCACCTCACCTCACCCCAACCACCACCCACCCACCAAAGCAACCACCACCACCACCACCGCCGTTGCAACCACCACCACCAACCACCACTACCACGGCGTCAACCACCGCCACCACCACCACCACCACCACCACCACCACGGCGTCAACAACGCAACCACCACCACACGCGCGACCACCACCCACCAAAGCAACCACCACCACCGCCGCCGTCGCAACCACCACCATGACCACCACCACCACGGCGTCAACCACCACCACGGCGTCAACCACCACCACCACCACCACGACCACCACCACCGGAACTACCACCATCGCGGACCGTCGCGAAATTTTTTTGTGCTCCATCGGGCAGGGTAACGGATGAAAAATCCGTTGCCCCAATGGAGGCAACGGATGAAAAAACCGTTGCCTCCACAGAGGCAACGGATGAAAACCGTTGCCTCTGTGGAGGCAACGGAAAAGCAATCCGTTGCGTCGGTAACGATTGCTTTATTTGCCTCCACGGAGGCAACGGTTTTCATCCGTTGCCTCTGTGGAGGCAACGGTTTTTTCATCCGTTGCCTCCATTGGGGCAACGGATTTTTCATCCGTTACCCTGCTCCGGTGGAGCACAAAAAAAATTTCCCGACGGTCCACGATGGTGGTAGTTCGGTGGTGGTGGTCAGGTGGTGGTGGTGGTCGGGGTAGTGGTGGTGGCCGTCAGTGGTGGTGGTGGTGGTCGGGTGGTAGTGGTGGTGGTGGTGGTCAGTGGTGGTGGTGGTGGGTGGTGGTGGTGGTCAGTGGTGGTGGTGGTCGGGTGGTAGTGGTGGTGGTGGTCGGTGGTGGTGGTGGTGGTGGTGGTGGTGGTGGTCGGGTGGTAGTGGTGGTGGTGGTCGGGTGGTGGTGGTGGTGGTGGTGGTCGGGTGGTGGTGGTGGTGGTCGGGTGGTGGTCGGGTGGCTGTAGTGTGAGAGGTGAGAGAGTAAGAGTGGGATAAAGGGTATGGGGGGAATTTTAAGGAAAAAATACGGACGATTTTTAGTAAATACGGACGGTAAATAGCGATTGGGTTATCATACAAGTATTTATAGCTATTTTCTCTCTCCTCAAAATCACAAATTCCCACCATCTCACACTTTACTTGAAGAACTACTCTCAAATCTTCCCCAATTTCTCATCTTTTCTCAAAATTAGGGTTAGGTTTTTCACTCTTTCCGCCATTGTTACGGAGCTTCCTTCCTTCGATTTCCTCTGTAATTGATGCAATTTCAAAACCCTAGAAAATCAAATTCAAAATCCCCAAAATGTACGGTCATGAGCAGCATTTGAGCATTTCACCTTCTCCTACTCAGTTGCAAGAATCCCAGACTTTGATCGACGAAAGCGACGTCGTTCAAGGGGTTGAAGAGTCAATCGACGATCATTACCATCACCATAATCAGCAGAGGTGCTCGGACGATGGTTCCGTCGCTTTTGAGGGAGATTCAATCTACGCCGTTGATAATTTTGGGAGGATTGAGGGTTCTGATCAGCTTACGATTTCGTTTCGTGGCCAAGTTTATGTCTTTGATTCTGTCACTCCTGATAAGGTATGCTATTAATGGGTTTTTTTTCTCACTTAATTTGTTCTTGTTGATGTTTAATTTTGGGAGAATTTAGAAATGGGAAAGAAATTGTAGTAAAATTAGGCTATGTTGCGAATTTTATGCTTGGGAGTTGGAAGTTGAGTTTTTTTTTTTTTAATTCAACTGTTTATCTGATTGTGTATATCCGATTAAATTTTTTGTTTGGATGTTTTAAGGAGCAAGACTAATTGTGAGTTTATGTTGAGTATTTTTAAATGGCTATGTAGTTATCTGATTGTATATCATCTTTTTATGATCATGATTGCTCTTTTCTTTTTACCAAATTCAATCTGTGAATCGAGGGTTGTGATGTGGGTTTTCGGTATTCGATTTTGGATGAAGGGAAAAGAAACTAGTGGGTTTAGCTTAAGTGCAATTTCTGTTACAAGGAATTGGAATATCTATTTTTGTAGGTGGAATAAGTGAAGTAGAGGTGTTTAGGTAATTTGATGATACTTACTGTTTCGTTGATTCTTTAAAAATCAATTGTCGCCCTTTTAAGGATTTGTCAATATATATGTTACAGAGATCGTGGGAGTAGCAATGGTTTTTGAGAGAAAGCGATAAGATAAGGGTGGAGAAAGGAAGAAGGATGGTGTTTTGCAAAGATCTTTTTGTGTAAGCCAACTTGGGTGTCGTAACTGTTATGTGAAACTATTTTCAGTTTAAGCTCTCTAATAGATGAGATGTCTGAGAGTTTATGTGAAGGCTGTTGTTTCAAGATCACTCTATCAGCTAATCTTATTACTTTTTATAAAAAATGTGAACGTAGTTAAAAGAGTAACCCTTAGTTAAGATAGAAAAATATCATTTTGCTCGATAACTTGTCCTCCCAGGCTTTTGGCTATGAAGTTCCATGCTATATAAATTCAAATGGCTTAGTTTAGGGGGTTAAGTTTAGTTAGGAGCCTTCATGAACTATATATATCTATTTAACCTCCCTCCCAAATATATTGTAATGGAGACCTTGTCATAGGTATCAGGACAACCGACAACGGTGTGTTGTGGTTAGGCTTGATCAGTTCGTGTATCGTTGTTATTTTATTAAAATATTTCTGATGAGTTTTCAACTTTGTTTTAACGGTCTTTGTTATTATTGATTATAAAGTAGGAAACTGTGTTGTAGGATTCTCATGAGAAGTATTTCATAGTATTCGTTGTAAATCAATGCTCATGTTTTTTATTTTTCTCAATATTTTTCTTAATTTTTCCTTAGCTGCGCCTCACTTCAATGAAGCGCATCGAGGCCAAGTTGAGGTGCACTAGGAACCCTATCACCTTGGTGTGCCTTGCTTTTTTTATGCTGGTCTTGTTAAAGGAGGAAAACGCCTTGTGAATGTCAGATTGTTTCATTTTTGAAATTCCTGCTTGATGTGTATCAGTTATGTCCCGTTCTCCCATCTAATTGATAAGGATCTTAAAGGTGATCAGTGATCTTGGTGAATTGGCTAGTGGCTACAATGATTTGGCTGTGCACATGTTGGTAACAGTTCATAAGCCTAATCGTTACATTAGACAATTTGTAGGTTCCCCCTCCTTTATTTTTGCGTGGACATAAGCCATATTTTGAGTGTATCAGTATATATCTGATTGTCGCAGGTTGAAGCGGTTTTATTGGTTTTAGGAGGGAATGTGGGAGGGAGTGCACCACCTCTTGCTTTACCAGGTGCAGAAGTACCACAAGTAGCACATGGGAGCCAGCAGGTATTCATTTATATCGTTTTTTATCTGAATCATCTTGATACTTTATATGATGCATTACACATTTTATTTATATTACGCATATTAATTATATCATTCGCTGCTTCAGGATATGACAGTATTTCCAGGACGCAGTAGTCAACCACAGCGAGAGGCGTCCTTGAATAGATTTCGTCAAAAGAGGAAAGAGCGCCGCTTTGATAAGTTGATTAGGTATAATGTTCGACAAGAAGTGGCAATGAGGTATGCATGAGAATATTACTTGAGTTTCTTCTTGTTCTAAGGGAATGGCTAGACTTAATAAATGTTGTAGTAGTGTCCAAAAGTTTCAGTCATTTTTGAAATTTGTGAGTTGTTATCTGTTATCAGGTTCTACCTCTTGTAGTTACATAGTGCACCCCTCTTTCTAGTGCAAACTTATTTGGGGCATTAATTTCATGCTATGCATATACAGACACTCATACTTCTCAACTGACCGGTATGTTGAGCTGCTTTCAAGTTCCTGTTATTGTGTAGGTGGCAATCTCATATCTCTCCAACTTACATCTTTACATGTTTGAAAGTTGCATCGACTCTTTTGAGATGTTTTCCAACATTTTATATACCTTTGAGGAGGAGGTTTAATCTCCTAAGAACTTCAAAAGATATGGAAAGATGTCTTTCAAGAGTGTCCTTATGAGCTACAAAAAAAAAGGTGATTTTCAGGGGTGTGAACAATATCTTATATAGTCAGGCACTTAATGCTGTTTATGTACTATTTCAACTGAGCTAGGAGTACTATTTCAACTGAGCTAGGAGTTTCAATGGTTGAAGGAATTGGGTGCAACCTCTGGTTTGAGTGTATAAAGAGTAGTTTGCATAGTTATATATCTGTATCTCGAGATCATCTAGCGGTTGGGGCCTTGGTTGGGAAATCTTAGAATGAGCTGCTAAAATTCTGCCACCTTGACTATATTGTTCACTCTTTATTTCTTTTTACTGAAAGTGATCACGTTTTGGCCTTGTTTGCTTTATGAACTAAAGTGGAAGTTTTTGCTGCTGATTTCAGATCTGTTGCCATGAATTCCTACGTCTAAAGACTTAAAATCGGAAACTCTTAGAAATTATTTTTATAAGGCCCAAGGATGAGTGTGTAGTTGGTTCCTTACTCCCGTTGGATTTATCTAACTTTTGTTCTTCAAGACTGGAGTTTTTATTAGTTCAATCTTACTGATAAAACCAAAATGGCAGCCCTGCTACAAATGACGAAATACGAGCATGAGAATAGTTCTGAGTTCTTTCTCTTGCAACAGGAAGGATATCAATTTCAGATATTTGCATATAGTTTAGATATAAGACAGTGTCAGTACACATCAGCACCCCTCATTATTTCTGTGCAACATCAAGAACAACTGTTTCCAGAAAAGATGGTCATGTTAGTAATTTGTTTAATATCCGACAAATTGGTATATGGATACTGGATAGAAAACCCTTTCAAATAGCTTCGATAATATCAAGCCATTTATAGTCTGTGCTCGTTATTATTCTTGTTTATTAAGACTGGATCCTCCTCTCTTAGTGTTGCCAAGATACATAGTTCTAGAAAAAGACAACGATCTTGAGCTGTCTGCAATGGTAATATTAGTCAGTCAATAGATTAGGTTTCTGTAGCAGTACATGCTGCTATAGGAAACTCCTTTAGAGAGAGTACACTTGGATGATACTGTTTCATGTCCAGTAGTGCATTCTTATGTATGACTCTGTATTTTTGGTATGCTATCTCTACTTATCAGACTCCTATAAATGAGGGACTAGGAAGGCTTGTAAGATATTGTGTAATTATGAGAGATGAGGCTTTTGTCTATGATCAATTTGTTTTACTTACGTTAGTGTTCATATAATCAAGTTGTCATGATTTTTTGCAATGTCTTGCTGCAGAATAAAGAATATATCAAAACCCTTGATCAATAAATGAAAGAGCTTGATTCCTAGGGGTGATGACATTCATTTGTGTTCAAGTTCAAACTAGTGTGCTCGTGTGTAGATGAGATCTTGCACTTTTAACTATTAGAGAACTTGGAGGGATAATAGCCAGAAATGCTGTGCCATAGTATAGCTTGTCTGTTGATTATAAAAAATTCTCATAGGCGTCATATGGGTCTTGATTTCTTAATTTTCATATATGTGTCTACTCTACTGTATTGTTTTCCTTTACAGGATGCACCGAAGTAAGGGACAATTTACATCTACAAAGAAAGGGGATGAATCTTCTGGCTGTAATGCCCAAGATTCAGGTTCTGATGAAACACAGTTAGAGACATCGTATGTTCCCTTCCCATCTCTTAAGCTTGATATATTCATAGACTGCTAGCCGTTCATTGATGACATATGCTGTTTCTTTCAGATATCATTAGGTCTCTTTTTTGAACTGTTGCTGAGGCCAATAACTTCGTGTCCAGTTTTATGCTCCTACATCTTTGTATGCTGCTTATGTATTGTTCTGCTGCTGTGTCCTTCGCCTTTTGTAGATGTACTCATTGTGGAATCAGTTCAAAGTCAACTCCAATGATGCGACGTGGACCAAATGGACCTAGGACTCTTTGTAATGCTTGTGGGCTTGTGTGGGCAAACAAGGTTAGCATGCCTTTTGACTTAATGTATGCATTATGTTGCTAATGATTTAATTGATCGTTTGCTCTCTATGTTAATGCTTTGTACATAAATGTACTTTATATATGATGCATGATGAATGACTAGTGGTTTCCGTTTTCAGTAGATTTAGTAGATCGTGCTGGGCTGTTCACTTTTTTTTAAAAAAAAATTGCCATTCTGCTATAGTGAATGAATTGAAGTTCAGAATCCTATGTTCCTTATTGTAGAAATTAAAGTTCCTTGTCAAGCCTTTTATTATTTTTGAGAACTGAGCTATTTGGCATTTGTGAGTTCTCTTTTGGGCATTCTTCATCTTCCCCAATCAGTTGCGTAGAGTTTTTGCCTATATTTGCACTCCTTAGTATTTTTGGGCCTGTTTGTCATCATTTTTGGTCTTCTATTTTTCTTTCTTTTGAAACTAAAAGCAAAAATATGGAAACCAGAAGAAGTTTCTAGATCTCTATTGTCAGTTTCCTATTATTTTGTATGAGTTCATTGTCAACCTATGATATTGAACGGGACCCTATGTGGCTATGTGTATAAGATTTCAAGCAACAGTGAAGTAAAATAAAAAGGACCCTGAACAAGTTAACAAGAGGAGTAAAAACGAACGTATTACAGGAGGTAGCAAGAGTGAAACCATGATCGCCCATAAAGGCTCAAACTATATAATGGTTTTATTGGTGAAGTGCTGTGGCCCATGTGATATTATGTGCTTCATTTAGGATCTCTGAAACAAATGTTTTTGCAGCATTTGGTGTGCTCAACACCATTCTAATTTCTAGCCCTGTAGAAAACAAATTACAGATTTGTGGTTCTGCTGTTGTAGTAGTTACTTTGTCTGATATGCGTCATTTTCATTGTGTGTTTCTCAAACACTCAGCACTGTTCTCTTAAAACTTTTTTGTTTGACTAAATCTGAATATCATGCAGGGTACTTTGAGGGATCTTAAGAAACAGGATCAGTATGTTATGCCAAATGAGATGGTATATGTTCTCACTTTGTTAGATTTTCTCTCCTTAACCATGTTTTTTTTTTGACGAGCTCTCTTTAACCATGTTGAAATGCCATAACATCGTTTCTTTCTGCCTTGCATAGACTGGTGCATCCCCGTTTAGAGCAACTGATATCCTCGGAGAAGCCAAATATGTTAATTTTGGAGAAAATGACAGTCCGGCATTAGTAGTACAACATTAACTCTCTTATCACTAGCCGCTGTTGCTTTTGTGAGAATGCTGCTAGATATTTCTTCGCGACTGTACAGATATGACATGACACGGCCTTATTAATACAGAATCGACTTGTTACAAACTGCACTTTGAACTTGTGAAAGAAATATACTCTGAATATTACACATCATGTTGACACCCTTGACATGTTGTCTAGTATCTCATCTATCATAATCTGAGAATCATAGTTGTTAAAATGTTGAATTTATGATCTTCAGTTGACTGTTGTACTGCCGATCTAGATTAACTAAAAACATGAGAATGTATTGTACCTTAAAAGTGGAAACTTTTTGTAAAATTACCAGAACTGTTTCAGCTTTGAGTATTTAAATTCTACACTATGTAACGGTATGATTCTACATTCTTGTGATCTCGATTTCGTGTTCAGGTTGATGTAGAAGTTGCAATACATACATTGAATACTCGGGTGTATTGTGTGCATTGGACACAAGCTATTTTTTGCTCATTTCGTTTGCTCCTCGTAGCTCTGCATATGAACGAGAAAATAGTTTGGGGTGTACTATACGCATGAGAAACCTGGGTCTATAATAGAAATACTATGGAAGTTACCGGCTCAAATTAGTTTATGTAAAAGTGTGTTTGGAATTTGGAATTATGTTTAAATTTCTGGTTTTTTAAGAGATTAACAAATGAGAAGTCAATCCGTTTTGATACATGTATGTAGTTCTGTTTAAGAATTCTGGCTCACTTAGTTGCATTTGCATAAGCATAACAATATATTCTTCTTCTTTTTTTGACATCAGCAATATGTTCTTTTTAGTGCATCCATGTATGATAGTATAATCAAATCCTGCAGTTGAAAGACATGCCTCAGCCAAAAGATGCAGATTGACCTGGGTATCGGAAAATAAAGGTCGTAATTGTATGCTTCTAGTATGGTATTGTACAAATTGTGCACAGGGCCCTCAAATTCTAGAGCCGGCGAAATATATTGTTATAAGCCTTTGTACACTGCACTTGCATTGATGTATATTGCAAGATACTCCTTCCGTCGCAAAATATAGTTCTTGTTTCTATTTTGGGTGTTTCTAAATATAGTTCTTGGTTATATATTTAGTTCCACATTTTTCAGTGATTTCTTGAGAAAACCAGTCACCATCATTTATTTGCTTCTTGAAGTTAGTTTTTTGCTTTGCTTTTACCAATTATTCTCCATTCTCAAAAACTATCCTTTGTCAGTAATACCTATCTTGTTTCCCATTACATTCTCAATTCTGATTTTAGCCACAAACTTAGCGGTGCTATTAAACTATTTGAAGTGAAGATGGCATAAAACAGTTCCCTAATTCTTTTTCTCAACTTTTGTTTAATGTGGACTCTGGACACATCTTTCTGATGAATAAATTGTTAATACTGTTTTTTTTTCCAATACAATTTGGTTTGATTATTACATTACAACAAAAGAGGTCTCTCTCTATTTTGTGACTAATGTTGTTGTAGATCGACATCGACCCAAGTATCCAAGTGTTCGGCTTGCACGTTACAGCCCAAAAAGCTCACTGATTAATGCCCATGCATCTTATCAAATCGAAACACTCAATCCAATAATTTAGGCCTCTTAATTTCTCTTTTTAGAGTGTCTTCTGGTGATAGCCAGTCGTGGTGCTTTGAACCGCCACTGGTAGTGGCTGTTGGGCTTGTGGCTGCTTTGTGTAGTTGTTAGTGTTTTTTTTTCTTATCAATTCTTTAGTTCTTTTTTCATCTAATTTAATTTGTTGATTTTGAGATTTGCGATTTATGAATTTGTGAGTTGTATGAATTTGTAACTTTTTGGTGTGATATTGTTAATTTACAGTTGTTTGAATTTTTGGTGAATTGTATATAATATACAATTTTTGAAGTTCTTAATAATATACAATTGTGATTTTGTGGTGTTAGTTTTGAGGTTGTTTTTTATTATTCTAATGTTGAATTATAATGTGATTAAAAACATACTGGTTGAGTTGATTAGTGAATTCTTGTGTTATTTTCATAAATGTATTTTCGGATCATGAAAAGAAAAACAAAAGAGTAATATCTCAATCTCATTTTTTTTCTAATCCAAGTCTCCCTTCAACTCAACTAAGTCAACAGATTTGAGAACTATTTGTTTATAGATGTAAATATTGAGGCAATTAATTATAAACCAGTTTCAAAATTTGAGTCTTCATCATGCATAATTGTAATTTTCTTTTATTAAAATACTTTATCGTTGAGGTTGTATTTGGATTACGTAACATTTGAATTTAATACTTACGGGGTGTTCTTTTTTTGGTACCTAATACAATCGCAAAATTATGCTACCTCTCATCCAAAGTCCTGGCTCCGCCACTGGTAAGATGCATAATAATAAACATTGGAAGCAAGAGTTAGCCTACTTAAAATTTGATATATTTCTTAGTAATTAGACTTAGGAGCGACTTAAACACATGAAATATATCGTTGTCTTACAAAAAATATCATTAAAAACTATTTTTTTTCTTTAAGGTAATATGAATATCTCTTACAAGGGGGAATATGGGGATCCCACTTTTAAGGGGTAAAATCGAACCCTTGTTACAAACTCACAAGAGTGGAATTCTCCCCCTCTTCCTCTTCCTCCACCTCCCCAACAAAATCAGATCCTTTTGCACTTTTCAGGCACAGCCAATCCACACGCTCTCTCAATTCTGTTATTTCCCACTGCAATTCTGTTACTCCTCACGCGCCTTGTCTCAACCGTTCTAATTACACGCGCTCCACCACACACAAAAATACTCTAAAACCCTCCTTAAACCCCCACGCGCGTCATTTCACGCGCACACTCTCTTTTCTCTGTCCAGAAACCTCCCCCCAAATTACCCAATTTTGATTCTCTTTCTCTCTCTAAAATAAATACTAATCATTTCATTTTTCTGCTAATTCTTCTCCACAACACCACGAATGTCTGCTATATTAATTTCATCACTCAATTTTTTAGCTCAGAATCTCACTTTTTAGGGGAGAGAAAATAAAAACAATAAAAACAACCCCATGTGTGTTTGTAAAATTTCTTTAACAAATTTTGATTTGGGTTTTTTTTGGGTTTTTAACTTTGGTTCAGAAATGAGCTAACTTTTTTGCTATTAATAGAGAGAGAAAAGAAAACCCCACAAACACTTTCATCTCTGATTTTTTCTCTCTCTTTTCTGGTAAAAATTCTGGTAATTCTTATGTTATCAAGTTTTACAGAGAAGATGGAGATTGAAGTGGGTTGTTTTTACAAACTTGATCATTCTAAGCAACCTTCTTCAATTGAATTTCCAGCTTCATTGAGCTCAATTAAAGCTGTTCTGGTAAATGTTTCAGAAAAATTTACATGTTAATTAATCTCATTTATGGTTGAATTATATGGATTATTATGAGCTGGGTTTTGTTCTTAGTTTGATTTTCTAATGTGGGTATTATTTGGTTAAATTTCAGGTTGATAACATAAGTGATGAAGATGTAACAGTGGTTTTTCCAAGTAATGATTCTGTTAAAAGTTTCTTTGGTAGTCGTAAGAAAGAAAATGGGTTAGTTCAGCCTAAATTGGATGAGAATTTTGTCATGGGTTTGAATGTGGGTAAAAAATTACTCACCCAGAAAATTTCATTTGATGATTTTACTGCTAAAAGAGGAATGAGAAATTTCTGGGTTGTTTTTGATGATGATGATGATAATGATGGTGTTCATGATGATGATGTTGATGATGGTGTTCATGATGATGATGATGAAGATTATCATCATATGTCGAATGGAGGGTTGGAAATCAAATGGGAAAAGCGTCGAAGAACGACATTGTATGGAAAACAACGAACAAATCGTCGCAAAAAGATGAACATATTGAAATGTATGGTGAAAGGTGAAGCATCAATGGCGGAAGATGATGATGATGATGATGAAGAAAAAGAAATTCCAGAAAATACTAGAACACTTAGGAAACGAAAATGTCAATTTAAAGGGTTGAAATATCGTGAAATCAAGAAGAAGAAAAAGCAGATTAGAGAATTTCCTGAGAAAAAATTTAAAGATCATCAACATAGATGGACTCTTGAGAGGTAAAAATAAAATTAGTAATAATTTTATTATTTTAATTGGTTTTTATTAGATTATATTAATATGTTATGTACTTTTATTTTGTACTTGTAGTTGAATATATAATCCAGTTTTAGTTATTATGGAAGTTGGTTGATCCAAAAAGGACGAGTAAAAAATGAAGTGATGGAGTTTTTTTTGGTTGTACTTGATTTTTGTTGTTTGTTATATTAAGGTATAAGCTGGCAGAAAAGAATATGTTGAAGATTTTGAAGGAAAAAGGAGCAGGACCCGGGAACCCGATTTTACGACCCGATTTGAGGACCGAGGCTCGGAAATTGATTGGTGATACGGGTCTTTTGGACCATTTGCTTAAGCATATGGCAGGGAAGTTAGCTCCTGGTGGTAAGGAGAGGTTTCGACGTCGACATAACCCGGAAGGTGCAATGGAGTATTGGCTAGAGAGAGCTGATTTGATTGAGATCCGGAAGCAAGCGGGTGTTGAAGACCCGTATTGGGTACCGCCACCGGGTTGGGAACCCGGGGATTGCCCGAACCAAGACCCGGTTTGTGGTGTGCAGCTTAAGGAGCTTAAGGATGAAGTTGCTGACATGAGGAGGTAAAAAATATGATAACCCAATTGAAGATTAATGTATTGATTAGTTGATTACTATTTACTACTCACTAGTAGTGTGTTAATTTCATAATGTTACCATATTTTGAAGTTGCACTAATTATGAATGAATGTGTTTTGTTTGAGACATGTTCTTATAGTTGTTCATGTAATTTGTGTCTGATTTAGTGGTTTTATGAGCAGAGAATTGGAAAAGCTCGTATGCAAGGAGAAAGGAAACAATCTGAAGAAATTAAATGTTGCTCCAATAAGTATTGAAGGATCACTAAACCCACTGAAGGTAATAAGATAAGTGAATTATATAAGTTATTAATGATCATTCAGTTATACTTGATGACTAAGATTTGAACTAACCTGTGTCTAATTAGTTCTTAATTATATATAATAAGAGTTGTGATTTTTTTTGGCAGGCATTGCATGATGAGCTAATGAAGAAAAAATCCCTTATTGAGAAGCAACTGTTGGATATCTCCAAGTCCTATTTTGGAATGGAGGTAATTAACAAACTACTATAATTAATTAATATTTAGTGTTCCATTGATTAACCTAGACTTATTGGTTTTGCATTCCTTACTAAAGATTACATGTACTTTCCATCATGTGTGTTTATAATCTTGTATCATATGCAACCTTGAAATGCCAAAACATGTTGCTAATCAATGTTTAATTTGGTCCTAACTATTTTCATTCTGTTGTACACCAGAATTTTTTGACTGATTTTCTAGCCTTATTACAGAAACTTTTTTGGGTACATGTAAAGTAGTAGTAGGTCAAACTTGCACAAATATAGGCTCATAAAGTAGTGTGCTATGGCAATTGGCAATGAAGGAAAATGTCATTGTTGTTGGCCCCTGTACCACATAATACTACTATATGTTACACAATCTTAGCATATTGTATGGAGTAATTTACTAAATTTGTACACTTTTATATTCTCCATGCAAAATATATGTAATTTACTCAATGTTAATTAAGATTAGAATTTCAAGCTAGAAACTGCAGTGATCATGATATACTCCTTATATTGCATAGTCTTGGCATATTACAGTTTATAACATGTAAATTACCAAATGTTGATTAAGATTATAATTTAGAGCTAAAAATTGTAATGGATAGTTATAGTTAATATACTCCTTAAGAATTTGTGATTAAGGTGAGGTACTTTATGTGAAATTAATGTCCAGGAGGAGATAGGGAGGCTAAAGGAATCATTTCCTGAAGAAAAGGAGGGTAAAGATGATGAATTGGCACAAGAAGACAATGCAAAAACAACAGGTGCAATTAATGAACCTGAAATTTCACAAGATAAAGAGGAGCAGCAAATGATACAACACAAAAAATTATCAGCAGCAGAAAAGAGACAAAAACTGAAGAGTGGATTCAGAATCTGCAAACCTCAGGGAACTTTTCTTTGGCCTTCTCAAATGGATTCCTCTTCTACAACTTCTAAAGTGGTGTTCCATTTTGAGGATCTTATAGGGTACCCTACACCACCTTCTGTTTGTTCCTCCTCTTGTAAGCCACCTTCCTTTTTGTCTCTACCATCACCACCACCACCACCACCACCTCCATGCTGCCATCAGCCTCCGTCGCCTCGGGTGAAAAAACCCGTTGCGACGAGGCCTGCTCTTACACTCAACTTCTCCATTGCCACTATTAGAGGATCAACCACTATTGAGAGTATTTCTAGCCCTACTACTACTACTGCTTCTGGGTGTAGTAGTACTGTTCATCACACTTTTGTTCCTGACCTTAATGAAGTCCCCTTGTCTTCCTTAACTTGATCAAGGATAGCCCTTATAATCTAGGTTCATAATACCTTACTTGCTTGGTATATCCGTATATAGATGAAAAAGAAATTCCAAACTTTAGGTTAAGAAATCACTATATAGTATACATTAATAAAGTTTACACTTTTGGTTAAATTTTGGTGTTTCAAGATTTAAGTTTGTCAGAAGATGGAGTTGTAATGGATCATGCAATTAAGCACTATATATATAGTGTAAGAAAAATTATCATTTTATGGTTCACATGAATGGAATTATAGAACTTGGAAAATATGATTAATTAGCACAGTGAATTTTGTTTGCCTTGTGGTTTTGTTTCATGTGATATTATTAGTCAGTTTAACTATCAATAAGTACTAAAAGGGCTATTAACTGAATGAATCTTTATTAATTAAACTCACTTCTCTTAATTGTAGCCATAAGCCCATAACTCTATGTGTATTTGACCTTTATTTCCCTATATATAGCTATTTATGAGCGTATATTTGTCCCTCGTTAATTCTCACCAAAAGAACAGGAGGAAAATACAATCTTAGTATCTAATACTTCCTCTGTTTTTTTAGTTGCAACAATTTTCATTTATAGGTGTTTTTATTTAGTTGCAACATTTCCTTTCTTGGTTAAGGTTTTGGGACAAATTGACCATTTTATCCTCACTTTACCTACCCCACATGCAAAAAGTATGGGTAATTGGGTCAAATCTTACTCTCTCTCTTCTTTCCTTAATATTTGTGCAAAAATGTATTTGTTGCAACTAAATAAAAACAGAGGTAGTATATACATTAATAATACTCCTTATTCAACAGTAACTTGAAGCACATCTTATAGAATAGATCTATATATACTCATCATTTTTAAAATTAACTCACAAAAATGTCAATCATAAGTACTTCCTCCGTTTTTTTTATCCGCAACACTTTCCTAAAAGTGAAATAATTAATTACTTGCAACACTTTCTATTTTTTCTTTTCCTTTCTATCTCTCTCCAATCACATGGCCCTCTCTTTTTTTCCTCTCTACCTATCTCATACCCAAAAATTGCATTGGAGTTGATGAAAAAAAAAGTGTTGCAAGTAAAAAAAACGGAGGAAGTATAAGGGATATGAGTTATGAGTTATGACTAATAAGTAAGAAGTGAAAAGTTACTCTGATCCATTTAAATATACTTTTAATTAATATGTAAAATGAATAGTGATTTGACATCTACTCGATCCCCAACTTTAATGTTGCCACTTTCTTGACAGGAACTTATTAATATTAAGATTTTGCAAGGGTTATGATTGTCTTCTCTTCGATTTTTATTAATTTACTTTCACTTTTTTTTGAAGCACGGAGTTTTAAGAAAAAAAAGTGTGTGGGGCAGTAGATGAAAAGAGAAATATTAGTTTATATTAAAGTTGATGTGTGTTGCCTGTGGGTCATGGAGAGACAAATAGAAAAACTTTAGTCCAATGATATAAAAAAAAAACATGCAATTGACGGGACCATTTAAAAATAAAAAAAGTGGGTAGACTAATGAGAGACAACTCAAAAAGTAAGGTGGGTAAACTAATAAACATCATAGGGAGTCATTAAGAAAATTAATGATACTTAAGTTACTATGTTAATTAATTATGTATGATGTAAACGAGGCTCGACCGTGAAATGAAACTTCATACAAGAAAAAGCTTATATAATTACTCCTCTAGTTTTTTTATTGCTACATTTTTCTTAATGGTTTTTTTATAGTTTAAAAACTTTATTTATTTGGATCTTTTGGGCCAAGTAAAAGTAATAATATTTTTTTTTTTTACTTTTGACCCTTATTTCACATTAAATGGGTCAAAAATACCTTTTAAAAAGGCTTAAAAGTTAAACGTGACATTTCCTAAAATCTTTATGCGAAACACAAATGTCTGGGTTAAAGAAATGGAGGGAGTACATGTGACAATAATAAAGGCAACAAATCCCAGGAGGCCACGTTGTAATTTGTACTGTAACTCCTTTCTCTCGATGATCGCCCAAATAGGGAGTATCTGTGAAAAGGTAAACATTTGAAATTCCCGCTTTCTGTCTCACATACACATTACATTACACACGCAGGCAGTGCCCCGCACACAAACTCTGCAACCTTCGTATACTGCCAGTTGCCCACTCACCCCAAACACACATCACACACCAACATGCCTACATCCACCAAAAATAAAATCATCATTATTCATTAATGTGCAATTTATTTGATATCATATTTATTTCAATATTCAACATTACGTACAAACATTCAAATTCAATGTTTAATTTTATAAGATTTGGATACAAATTACAATCATACAACAAAATTGAGCTTAGGACGCATGATATAACATTTGGTTTATACGTGATGTACACAAAATAATTTCTACATGTACAAGAATAAATTTTCGGATGTACAACAAAAACTATGGCATATGTACAATACAACTTCGGATGTACAAAAATGAATTTTCAAGATGTATATCAAAAACCTATTTTATGTATATGAAACACATATTAGATGTACAATTTTCTTTTGCTATCTTATTCTCTAACAAAATATTTTATAATTTCTTTAAAAAGAAAAACATTATTCTATATTTGCTTTTTTTCTAATACTATTAGGTATGTCTTCTTGTAGAGTTTTTAGGAATTTGTTTCACTACCTATGAGATACACATGGGCCGAGGCTGACCTTCACTATATAGCTAGAAGACAACGGATGTTGAGGTGGTGGATTAGTGGCACCATTTCCCAACCTCGTATCCTCGATGTACGGGGATCAAACCTCATGGGACACTATGGATATCGGTGGAGCGCGCGAGTTTGATGAAGATCTACCGCGCATTCGCCAAAAGCTTGAATTAAAAGAGTAATTTCGTCTTAAACAACCCGATCACAAAATAATCACTTTTAGCAATCTCTTTTCTACCACACTTCTAATGATTTCTCTCCTTACTTAATTATAAAGCTTTTGCTATGAAGCTTCTCATAATCTTGAATATTTAGTCTAATGGTACATTCTTTTACAAACCTACAATCGGCATAACCTACACATTAGAAAACTTAACAATCATGAATAATCGTAAACTGGGAGTGAGGGATATCTCAGTTGGTTAGAGCCTTTAATTAATTTCTCCATATTCCATAAGATCTTGGGATTAATTCTCATCACACGCCCTAATGGCTCTCTAGCACCCAAAAAAAATCAATAATCGTAAGCTACACACGCCTTCAATTACCCACTTTTCCAAAGAGGCACATCATGGGGCATATAGGCCACAACCAACCTATAATAGCTACATGATGCAACACAAAGTTCACAAAGAAGCCAAAATGCCAAATCACTAAAAAAGTATTATTTTTTTATAAGCTTTTTTTGAGGTAAACTTTTATAATATTATTAATACATACATATAGTCATATAGGAGTACTCTCCTGTATTTTTTGTTATTCCTTCTTTAACTGTGCGCGCTTGTCAATGCACTTCTTTAACTTTAAAATTATAACGATTAAATATTAGTTAAGTATTCATTGAGACAAAATAAATAAGATCCTAAGTGACTATATTTTTTCTTATATATTAAAAAAAAATAGAAGATTCTCTCTCATTGTCAATAATCTCAAAATTATAAGTAGGAAGAACAAAAAAAAATACAGAGAGCGTATATCTTAGCCTCTTAGGTACCTTGTGAAATGCAAAAATTTAAAATAAAAAAACGGTTTTTTCAAGAGTGCACGAGGTTTCTTAATATTCACCCTGCACTCATGCGTTTTCAACAATTCACCTGGTGTCCCTGAGGTTTGGTAAAAATTCCTGAAATGCCCCTGCCGTTAAGTTTCCATCAACTTCGTTAGGTTTCCGTCCTAATCATTCATATTAACCCAAATTAACTCTAATTAACCCTAATTAAACTCTAATTAACCCTAATTAACACTAATTAAACTTTAATTATCCCTAATTACTTTAAACCCCCACCCACCATCACCCAACCACCCTACCCCCGAAAACCACAATACCCACCACCCTACCCCCCGAAAACCACCATACCCACCACCCTACCCCCATGAAAACCACCATACACTAGTGGAAAAAAACGGAAGGGCTGCGTTTTTGGTCAGCAGCCCTTTCCATAGCAGCCCTTCACTTTATAAAACGCAGCCCTTCAGAACGAAGGGCTGCGGTTTACGCGTAAAAACGCAGCCCTTCTAATATGGAAGGGCTGCGTTTTTGGGCCTAAACTGCAGCCCTTCGTTGTACAAAGGGCTACGGTTTTGACCATAACCGCAGCCCTTTTGACCCAAAAAAATAATTTTTTTTTTTTTTTGCAATTTTTTACCCCTAAAGTTATTTGTGCAGCGAAGTTATTATCTAAAGTTAATAGACAATAGGAAAACAAAGAATTGGAAAAACAAATAAAAAGAGAAGCAAAATATCAGTAGACAATAGGCAAATAAAAAAATAAAAAGCAAAACAACAGTAGAAACAAATCTGAAAAATAACAAAACGAAATTTACAAGAACATCAAATTAATTCCACAAAATAAAATAAAATAAAAAAACCTAAAATACAACAGAAAATGCTTAACTAAACCTCAAATAACAAATAAATTACAAAAAAAAATGATACAAACTAGATCAAACCCTAGATCTGATACAATGACGCCCGCCCAATTCCTTCATCGCCCGCCGTTGCCGTGGCGAAGAAGACGCTCGAACAGCAGCGAAGAAGAAGCCCAAAGTAGAAGAGCAGGCGAAGAAGACGCTCGAACACCGCGAAGAAGACGCCGGAAGTAGAAGAACAAGGCGAAGAAGATGCTCGAACACCGGCGAAGAAGACGCCCGGAAGTAGAAGAACGGCAGCGAAGAAGATGCTCGAACACCGCGAAGAAGACGCCCGAAGTAGAAGAACAGCTAGGTGAAGAAATGGGAGGTGAGGAGACGAACGACGAAGGAGGAGAGGAGAGGGAGGAGAGAGAATGAGGGAGAGAGGATGAGCGGCTTTTTTTTTTTTTTTGAAGGGAAAGAATTAACCTAGCGTTGAGTATTTGAACCATTTAAAAGCCCACCTATCAAAATAAAAAAGCCCGCGAAGATAAAGGGCTGCGGTTAGCCTAAAAACTGCAGCCTTTCACTAATAGGGTTGCGGTTAGCCCAAAACCGCAGCCCTTCATTTACAAAGGGCTGCGGCTTTTTGGGCTAACCATGACCCTTCACTTATAAGGGCTGCGTTTTTTGAAAAACGCAGCCCTTGCAAAATGTGACCCTTCCTTTTTCTCCCCTAGTGATACCCACCACAAAAACCACCCACCCACCTCCCTAACCCCGAAACCCATCCCTTCCTCCCATGCCATCCTTCTCCTTCCCTCTCCCCCTGCCGTCATCCCGCCACCCCCTTTCCCGCTCCGCCTCGTAACCCCATCCACCACCTTCCTCTTTCTCCTCTCTTGTCAAGCCGCATCCACCGCTCTACAACCCCATCCACCCCATTCCTCTTTCTCCTCTCTCGTCAAGCCGCATCTACCCACTCAACTCCTTCAATGTCGTGGTGATGAGGAACATTGGTTGCGTGGTGGTGGTGGTACAGCACTGCACTGGGGCGGGGGAAGAGAGAGCGTTGCGTGGGGAGAGGTGGAACCGCGACATGGAGGCGAGAGAGTGGGCTGCGAATGTGGTGCAGCGGCAGCGGTGGGGGAGGGGAGGGGGCGGGTGCGGGGCTGGGGGGTAGGGGAGCGGTGGGAAGTTCGAGTGGGGGTTGATGGCTTAGGTGAGGTGTGTGTGGTGTAGGATTGACTCAAAGTGCAGTGTTGGTTAAGGTGAGGGAATAAAAACTAGAAAATTATTAAGAGGGAATAATATTAGAAAATTATTTACAAAAACTAAACTAAAAAAAGTGATAAAACAAAGAAAATAAATGAATGATGAAATGAGAACTAGAAACTAATAAAACCACTCATTATATTAATTAAGCTAAAAGAAAAAGCTAAAAACTAATAAAAATCACTAATTAAGCTATTGTTAGACATTTTAGGAATTTATCAAACCTAAGGGGTATTTGCTGAATTAAGAATGTGACGGAAACTTAACGGTAGGGGCATTTCAGAAATTTTTACCAAACCTCAGGGGCACCAGGTGAATTGTTGAAAACGCGAGGGTACCAGGTGAATATTAAGAAACATCAGGGTACCTGGTGAAAAAACCGATAAAAAAAATGAAAGTCTATTAAGGGACACCACCAATAAAACATAGCTAACAAAATTTCCATTTACAGCCCTTCAAAAACAAAAAAAAATTTCCATTTACAGTCATCTAATTCTCCAACTCCGAAAAGATTTATAAATCAATATATCTCTAATTCATTATTCTCATACTTTATTATATATCCCTAAAAGGTTAAAACCTCTATTTCTCCGTTTCTCTCTCCTAACGTTTTGAGCAGAGAAGACTCCATACTATAGTTGAGCACTTCAGCTCCATTCTTTTTACGAGAAATCCAGGTATACACTTTCTTCCATAGTTCTATATTCCTTCTTTCTTTCAGATGTTTCAATTTTTTTAAAAATCATACTATTTATTTATTTTCATAATCCCACTAGAAATCAAATAAAAATATTTGATAATCAATGTCGTGTTAATTTATATTAACTGTTTATATGTGGGTTAATATTATATCACCAAAGTTTTGAGTCCATAATTCTATCTTTCTCTCTCTTAAAATATTCACTCTATCTCTCTCTGTTTCTAGAAAATAAAAGCTTAATCATAAGGTATGCTATTAATGCCGTTTTTGAGTTTTTCTTTTCTGTATTTCCGTACAAATTTAAACCCTTGTGATTTTTTAACCGATTTTTTTGTTCTGGTTAAATTATGGGTTTTTATGGTTTACAGCTTTCTGGGTTTAAGTAATTTTCCCCTGTTTTTGCGTTTTTTTTTCCAGTTTATGGGTGTTTTTTCTATCTTTTATTGTTGTTTAAACACAATCTCTGTATTTTATTTATATATTCATTTGTTGTTGTGAGTAAGTGCTCATCATCATCTTGGATTTTTATGTTTTTCTTTTTTTTATATGGGAGAAAAATCTTTTATGGGTTAATGGGTAGATTTTGAATTGTGGAAATCCATCAGATTTTGTTTTTATATTTATATTTATCTGGGTTTTTTTTTCCTGCTTTTTCTTCGTTAATCTCCGTATAATCCGGCAAAAATCTATGATTATCGACTTAATTGTACTTGGGTTGATGGTCTTGCCTTATTAATCTGGAAAAAGGGGCATAATTTTGTTACATTGCAAATTTTTGGTAGTTTTTCACTTAATCTATAAACTTTTTTTGTTGTGGGTTTAAAAATTTGGGTTTTTGGTGCAGGTGGGAAGACTGAAGAATTAGAAGGATGTACGCAAAAAGGCCAAGGCAGAGTATTCTGGGAGCAGTTGGTGATGCTGCACTCAGAAGTCCCCTACCCAACCATGTCCTAATTAACCCTAAAAGTATATCATAATCTATGCACTAATGTTTTGTGTGTGTGTGTGTGTGCGCGCGCTTTTTATCAATATCATTGATGCTGAGTTTATTTTGATTCTTTCTAGAGTTGTTTTCATGTGTATTATTTCTTGTATACACTCAAAATATTCATTGTAACTAATCAAGATAACATTTTCACAGCGGAAGTAACTGAGTCTATATTGGAGGGTTCATTCTATGAGATTGATCACTCAAAGCTACTTCCTGGAACACCTGCCACACTTCGTTCTGTTCGAGCTGTTATGGTATCGAAACTTCATCCCGATCTACAGTTAATGTTCTCTACTTTGTTTAGTCATGGTTTTGTCAAGTAGAAAAGACATCGGAATTTGATATATGGTGGTTTTTCGGCTTCTGTTGTATGACGACTAGTCTATGATTTCCTGCACTGAATTTTATAACTAGTGGCAAAGTTGCATCATCATATGATACCTATTATCACTGTTCTAGTTATCTTTGGTTTTTCTGTTTTTATAATTAGCAGAAGTTTAGCTGCTGTGTTTGATTTTCTTTTTGATGATGATTGTTTATGTGTTTGTTCATCAATCTTTGAGGTAACTGCAAAATCTGAGCTGAATGTGACTGTAAGATATCCTAGCACTCGTTCTCTAGCAGCATACTTTGGCAATTCAGCCCATATAGCTCTTAGATCAGAACTTTACCCTGCATTGGATGAAAAGTTCATGATGATGCCAAAGCTTGCCGTTGAAGTTCTAAGGCGCCAAATCCCATCTCGGGAATTTGAGGAGTTTAGGAACTCCATGTCCTTCTGGTTAATTAAGTCTTCAAGGACAGAACAGCAGTTTCCCTTGCCAGTAACACAACGTGATTCTGAGGCTAAGCATGGGCCATGCTTTTCCAAGCTCCTTGGCAGCGGAGTCAAAGGATGGGGTCTCAGGAAGATCGTTGCCTATGTTCCCAATACTGAAGAGTCCGATGACCCTGGGAAGCAAATGAGTATCACTTCTGCAGAGGGTAAAGAAAGTGTGAAAGAAGAGGTATGCTGTGAAACTAAAGTCCAAGAAACCATTCAATACAGCAGGAAAAGGAAGCGTGGTAGACCTCCACATATTCAAAGCAAGAAGAGAAAACACATTACTAAGCAAGAAGCTATTGAGGTCAAAGCTAAAATCAAGGGGAACGTTGATAAGCAGTATGTTGACAGATGGCCTTTAAAAAGGTACACTTGCAAGAACTGTAATTTAAGCCTGAAATTGTTTATCGCTTTACTGATTTGATGGTAAATATGCAGGTATGAAGCAGCTGCAGCTGAATTGGTAGAGGTTTTGAAGAATAATGGAGCAGATCATAGCAACCCAATTTCCCGTTTCCAGCTAAGGAGAGAAGCAAGGAAAAGAATTGGTGACACAGGTCTGTTAGACCATCTGCTTAAGCACCTTGCAGGCAAAGTGGTGCCGAGTGATGGAATTGATCGCCTTCGTAGGAGGTGTGATACTGAAGGTAAGATGGAGTACTGGATTGAGAGTGCTGATCTGGTCAACATCAGGAAGGAAGCTGGAGTTGTAGATCCTTACTGGGTTCCACCTCCTGGATGGAAGCTTGGAGATAGCATTAGCTTTCCCAATTGTATGTGTCGTCAAGAAGTAAAGAAGCTGAAGGACCAGCTTAGCATCATGAGAAGGTAACTGATAACACGAGTTTCTAAATCCTTTTTTCTAGAATTTTATACTTAAGAAAATTTGTGCTATTTTTTCTTTCTATAATTATAATCAAAGAGTTCTTTTGTTGCGCTAGCAGACAAATGTCAGAGCTGAAAACCAAGGATGAAATTGAACAGCCAGTCACTGTAGTGATGCCAGATAGTGCAGTGTCTTCTTGGAAGGGGAAGGGATAGTAATCTGAACGCAAAGGTCAGTAATGACTGCCTAGACAGTGATCAAATCCGCACAATGATTTAATTTCTTTATTTTCTTTTAGTAATGAAGAGCTAAACCAACATTTCTTTGCTGGAAGGAAACCTATGAGGTTCTGATGAAGAAGAAATTTCTTATGGAGACGCAACTACTTCAGCTTTCAAACGCTTTGGTGGAATTGGAGGTATGTGATGCTTGCATGGGTTCCTTCTCTGTTGAATGACTTGAATCAAGTGAGATAAAAATAGATAATACATAATGCATTAATTTCGACAACTGATCCGAAGACCGAAAATGAGCCTTTTCACTTATATATATACAGATTATACACAATGGTATCGAGTTAGATATGGGATTATGGATGTTGAAGCTTAAATAAAGCTAACTGATTCATGCATGCATCAGTTTCCATACCATATTGTATTCTAATAGCTTAACGTTGATGATTCATATAAAGCATTTAAAAGTTATTCCTGTGCTTTTTTGCCTTGAAAAGCTGCTTGATTATCACTGCATATATACAGAAATCCATCATATCTAATGACGTTATGATGCACTATGTTATGATCATTACATCAGAATACAAATTGTCTATGTATTTGTTCCACGGCATGGATTTATCATTTATGCACTATGTTACGTTATGTTATGTTATGTTATGTTATGATGCACTATGCTAATTAGTAGTATTGCATGCAGGAAGACATGAAATCGCAATCTGAGAAAGCTGAAGCAACAGAGAATGAGCAACTGATGCCATCTGTCTCCAAGAGCTTACCAATAGTAGAGATGACTGAAAACTTAGCAGAACCAGCAGCAGAAGAGGTAAACGAAAGTCAGGACGTAGAAGAGGAGAAAGAAAGCCGATCCAAGAGACTGATAGTCAAACTCAAACCATGCAGGCGCCTAGATAACAACAGCGACACATCATTGTCTCAAAATGTTGAGTATGTGGTGCAGGATAGCGTGGCTCTGGCATCTGCTTCAGGCTCCCCTCTCTCTACTACCACTTCATAAATTGATATCTGACAACTTGGCGGACTCTTGTATAAATGTGAAGAAGGAGGCAATCCTTCAAAATTTTGACATCTTAGATAGAACTGTGAATGTCCTTTACAAGCTTATGCTTGATAGTAAAGTAATAGGTTAGTAAGATAGATTAAGGAAATACAGTGGGGCATGCATGACCTGCACATATATTGTATACACATTCACTGTATGTCGTTTAGTAACAGCTATCTCTGCTGAGACCCACAAAATGACCTGCTAATCCTAGTAACTATTTGTGGTTTCTGACTTTAATTTCATATTACCATTTTGATTTGCTAAATGCTATGTTTAGTGAAACATGTTACCCCATTATAATAGACATTAAATTCTTTTAAGAAATAGCGATGTTAAATGCTTGGATGCATACTAGTGTTTTACATGAATATTGTGTACCGTACTCAATGGAGGATCTTAGTTAGGGTTGGCAAGGGCCTGGCCCTCAATAATTTTTTTTAGCATATTACATATATAAAATCTTGTATCATAATAATAGTAAGGCTCAATCTTAAATATAAAGGTGGGGGATTCGAAATTGGCCCTTATTAATTCTAGGCCTAAGATCTGCCACTGACCGTACTTAAGTAATATAGGTGACATATACTTGTGACATTCACAAGGTTGTTATATGCTTGCAAAAGTGCAAGCATATATCTCATTCTCTTGTTTACAAAAGTACTTGAGTATAATGTTGGTGGCAATAATAGGATTTCTTTAAACTAAAATCTCGCCACCTTAGAGTGGAGTTAGCAGTTGTTGGCACATGCAAGTTCAAAAGAGTTTTATCTTAAAATCAACCGACATTGGCGGAGAAGCTTAGTAGTTTATATGCTAGTCAAGTAGTTATTTCTCTCTTCTTCCATGTGAGCCAACTCACGAATAGATTTCTCCTAATAATGTAACACCGGACCCATCCGGGGTCGAGTATATTATAAAAGTTGAAAGCAAAATAATATTTTAATTGGTGGACCCATACCAAATAAGGAAATGGGAAATCTATTTGGGACAAACATAAATGGAAAAATGGGCACTCTATTTAGGGACGGAGGGAGTAAATCACTCTAGAAGGTTGACAATTCACTATTGCTAAGTTGCTATTGCTAATTGGTAGGGGCTAAGTGGCTAACAATAAGTCTATTACTTACTTGGGTGATCTTACCCTATTTCAAAGGTATCGATTTAGCCAGACCCATGTATTATAATTCCACATCACGTCAAAAACAAAAACTTTGTAATTCCATGAAAAGTTAATTTCTAAAACGTATTACTAACCCATGTATTATAATTAACCGGCACAATCATACTTTTATTAGAAAATTTGATATTATAGAACTACACATCGAGATTAAACTAACAAAATTTCATCTAACTATCTTTTTATTACATTACTAGTTTTTAGGCCCGGGCTATTCCCCGGGTACTTATATACTTCCTCCGTATCAAATTAAATGCAACAGTTTCTAAAAATGAATGTTTCAAATTAAATGCAACACTTTCCTTCTTTCTATTTTTGGTATGATTTTTACCCCTGAAATTACCAAAATGTCCTTATTAAAAAACTAAAACACATATTATACTACCCAAATCAAATTAATTACAAACCTAATCAAAATTAATTTACCCACCACCCACAACCCACAACTCACCACCATTTCTCTCTCCTCCATCCCTGCTTACATAATTCACCACCACCCGAAGAACTTTTTTTGCTTCACCACCACCATCATCATCATCACCATCCTCCATCACCATCCACCACCACCATCCTCCATCACCATTTTCTGTCCTCCACCACCACCATCATCATCACCATTCTCGCTGGCGACCTTCATATTCCACCTTCGATCTCCTCCCCCACCGACCCAAAACCACCGACATCCTCCGGATTCGATCTCTTTCTCTCACCTCCATCTTTCTCTCACGTCCGATTCGATCTCTTTCTCTCACCTCACAACCACCCTACCACCTTCGATCTCGTCGTTCTCTCACCTCCATCTCCCTTCGTTCTCTCTCCGCATCTCTCTCTCTTCGATCTCTTTCTCTCGTTTCGGTGGTGTTGTGGAGGTGGAATGGGTTTTGACGGTGGGTGGTGGTGGGGGCGATAGGAAGGTGGTTTTGGGCTTCGAATTTCGAGTGTGTGTTTTGATTTGGGATTTTTGGTTGATTTGGGCGACGGGAAAGTGTTTTGATGGTGGTGGTGTTTCGGTGGTGTTGGTGGTGGTGGTGGTGGCGTTTCGGTGGTGTTGGTGGTGGTGGCGTTTCGGTGGTCTTGGTGATACTAGTGGTGCTCCGGCGGTGGGTGGTGGCGGTAAGTAGTGGTATTGGTGGTGCCCGGCGGTAGTGGTGGCGGTAGGTACCGGTAGTGGCGGCATTAGGTGGTGCTTGGTCCCACCTCCTCTCTCCAATTAAACTTAATTACATACCCTCACCTTTTTCTAATCTCACCCTAAGAAATTTTGCCTAGGAGTCCGTGTCCATTGAATTGTTGCGTTTAATTTGATACGGAGGAAGTATTTTTTTTTTTTTTTTTTTTGAGGGGAAAAGAGAACCGATATTATTAAGTAACATCCGGCTCCGCCAAGGTTAAGATACCTTGCGGAAAATCATCAACAAACACTTGTTCCACCCCATTAAAAGGGTGTAATCTAGCCACTAAATGAGCAACCGTGTTCCCTCCCCGTTTAACATGTGAAACAAGAAAAATTAACAAAACTAGAACCAATAGAACAAATATCCTCCACAACAAGATCTAAAGGAGCTCGTCCAACCAACCGCATAGAAACTTGACCTTCGATATATTATACGCATCACATTCCGACTCAACTTTCTCACACCCATGCCGTTGTGCCGGAACAACTCCAAACACGGCGGCCATAGTCTCTGCGAGTGCTACCGACCACCCCGGCTTCATATCGATGAACGGCAACCTTCACTACTCTTCCTTGATCGTCCCTAATGACAGCCCCTACACCCACCACATTTTCTCCCAACATAGCAGCATCACAATTCACCTTGAACCACCCCTCGTTTGGACAAACCCAGCTCGTGCGAGAAACGATCGGTAGAGCCCTTGGAACCCTTTGAGTCTTCGAAATATACCCCGGCATAATCCTGAACCAACTTCAAAAAACCAGCGGTACTAACCTCAATGTTGCTCCATGGTTCATTGAACACCACCGAGTTACTGAAAGACCAAGCGGCCCATGCAAGAGCCATACATGACAACAAACCTTGCATATCCATCCTTGATTTCAACCACATCAATAGATCAAGAAAAGAATTTTCGGGGCCATCTATTAAGTATTGTGCAAATGGTGAATTCTCCCAAATAGAAGTCACAAGGGAGCAATGAAAAATTGCATGAATAATTGTCTACGGTCTACCATTACAGTGGCTGCATCCTCCATCATCTACAATATGTCTCTCCCTAAGTCTAGCCTTTGTAGCAAGGGCGCCCGTACACGCCCTCCAAATGAAATGACTTAGCTTAGGAGGCCCCCCTAAATTCCATATTGTCTTCCACGCTTCACCTCTATCTCCCCCAAAACGAGCCATCCAACCCCGAATATGACCAAGTCTCCCAAGCCGATATCCCGATTTGGTTGAGTACAACCCATTTGAAGCCGACCACCGAGAAAGAACGTCATCGGGTCTCCTGGCACTTATTGGGATTTCTTTTACTAGCCTTGCATCCTCTTCAGTGAGATGAATATTAAGTGCATCATCATCCCACCCTCCTTCTTCACTCATCAAATCCGACACTCGTAGGTCGACCTCGCTTTCCGGGTTCGGTGTTGGAACAATTGTGGGCGAGTCACCTGGTAGCCACGCATCCTCCCATACTCGTATATTTTTTCCATCACCCACCCTCCATTTCAACCCCTCAAGTAGTAAAGATTTTGCTCGCCAGACGCTTCGCCACACAAAACTAGGATCAAAACCCCGTCTAGACTCCAAGAAAGAAGAGCGTGCAAAATACTTAGCACCCAAAACCTGATGCACCAGCGAATCCTTCTCGCACACAAGCCGCCACCCTTGTTTTGCTAAAAGAGCTTGATTGAAAACCTTTAGATCCGGAAACCCATTCCCCGTAAGACTTAGGAAGGCAAAGTTTTTCCCAACTCAACCAGGTGCATTTTCCGTTCAGTACCACGAGCACCCCACCAAAACCTCGCGCACATGGAGTTTATTTCATCTAGGATGCCATCCGGGATTGCAAATAAGCTCATCATATATGTAGGAATAGCTTGGACAACTGATTTCAAAAGCACTTCCTTACCTGCTCGAGACAATAACTTCTCTTTCCACCCATGCAATTTTTTCCATACCCTCTCTTTCAAAACTGTGAACACCATCTTTTTGGATCTGCCAATGACCGTCGGGAGTCCCAGATATTTCTCATGTCTCTCTACCTCTCGAACCCCAAACAAAGATCTAATTTCATCTCTTCTGTCACCCGCCACATGTTTACTAAACGACACTTCGTATTTACTGAAATTTATTTTCTGACCAGATGCCCTTTCATACGTGCTGAGAATATCAGCAACAACAGAGCATTCCTGAATTGTCGCTCTAGTAAATAATATGCTATCATCAGCGAAAAATAAGTGGGAAATGCGGGGAGCAGAACGACATACCCGTGCACCGTGAATCAAACCATCATTTGCAGCTTTAGATAACATAGCGGAGAAAGCTTCAGCACATAGGAGAAATAAATATGGGGACAACGGATCTCCCTGCCGAAGCCCCCTCGATGGTATAATATTCCCCTCCACACGACCATTTAGCTTAAAAGCATACGACACGAAGAAAGACGAGCATAATCTTATGAATCCAAGAACTACGGAAACCCATCTTCAACATAACCTTTTCAAGAAAAGACCACTCCACCCTATCATATGCCTTACTCATATCCGGCTTGAAAGCCATAGACCCCCGCCTTTCCATCACCCCTCCTCTTCATACCATGAAAAATTTCAAAAGCTACCATTGCATTTATCGTAATAAGTCTTCGGGGAACAAATGCACTTTGATGCTTTGAAATAAGATCAGGGAGAAACAACTTGAGTCTATTAGCCATCATCTTAGATATTATTTTGTAAAGCACCGTACATAGGCTTATTGGTCTAAAATCACTCATCTGAACAGGGTGTTGACACTTCGGTATCAACACAATGCAAGTCTTATTTATATCATCAATATCAATTTCGCCCTTCCACCAAGCTTTAATATAATCCACAATATCATTCCCAACAATGTGCCAAAAATTCTGATAAAACATAGCATGCATACCATCAATGCCGGGGGCTTTATTCGGATGCATCTGAAAGAGAGCATCATGAATTTCTTCCTTCGTGGGCTCGGCCATCAGTTCTACATTCGTTGAATCAGCCACCTTCACATTAATTCCAGCAGTTGCCTCATTAAAATTCGACGGCATAGAGGTCGAGAAAATTTCAGCGAAATAATCCGAGATAGTCTGCGCAATGTCCTCCTCATTCGAACACCAAGAGCCATCACTGCGCTGAAGCTTGAGAATAGCATTACGTTTCTTTCTTTGGCTTGCTTTATGATGAAAGTAGCTAGTATTTTTGTCCCCATCACGTAACTCATTTGCTCTAGCTCTCGCATGCCAATAAGATTCGTGCAGACGATTCAGATCATCCAACTCAGCAACAATTTCCTTACATTTCGCCAACATTAAGCCATCAGGAGCTTTGTCTTGCCACAGCTGCAATTCCGCTTCTTTCAACTTAATCTTCTTCTTAATATCACCAAAAGTAGTTGATGCCCATCCACTCAAAACAGTCGCACAATTCGCCAACTTTGCCGCAACATTTTCCCCGCTGCCCTCACTCCATGCTTGTTTAACCATGTTCTGGCAATCTGGATTTGAGAGCCACAAAGCCTCAAAGTAGAACCGTTTTTGCCTCCTACGTCCATGCTTCATCACATCCGTCCCAAGTAGAATCGGGGCATGGTCGCTCTTATATATTGGATAATTTCGAACCCAAGCATGAGGGAACATTTGACTCCAATCATCACTCACTAGAAATCTATCGAGACGTTTCCTAATCATGGTGCTCTCATCATTACCCCGCTTCCAAGTATAAGTGCCTCCCTGAAAACCCAAATCATAAACACCACACAAATCAACTGTCTCTCTGAAATCATCAATAAGCCTTTCACTTCGAGCAACACCTCCATCTTTTTCCGAAGCGTTCAAAATTTCATTAAAATCTCCAAAGAAAACCACAGGACACGAATGTGAGCTTCGAATGGTCTTCATCAAGTCCCAAGTAAGGTGCTTGTTATTTGTTTCCGGCCATCCATAAATGCCAACAGCCAACCAACTAACCACATCATTATCATCACGGACCTCTGCTGCAATATGATGGGCCGAGTAAGAGATAATATGCACATTAAGGTCCATCCACCAAAAACCCAAACCTCCAGATAAACCCAAACTACTCAAACATATACCTTCAGAAAAACCACACTTCTCTTTCACTACTTGAAGTTTTTTCGAATCAATCATAGTCTCCATCAAGAAGACTATATTAGGCCTCTCTCTCCAAATCCAGTTTTGAAGAGTTTTCACTGTCCTAGGGTTGCCCAAGCCCCCGAGTTCCAATCTGTATATTTTCATTGTCCTTCGCGGGGTTGGTCACACCCAACCTCCGCTACTGTCAAGGGATTATGAGCCCCATCAAAAACCGAACTTACTTTCAATCTCTTTCCCGCATCATACACATCCTTCATAGTCACATCATCACCCTCGATTCCCATCTCCTCATCCAACATGAACTTTCTTTTCCCCCCCTGATTACCATTTACTTCCACGTTAGGGACATTTGGTGCCTGTTCTGCCTGCCTGCTACCCTCCCCCCCCTTATTAATTTTTGTTCTAGCAAGTGAACCCTTCCTGCCTGTCTTCTTAATCGCTTTCTGGGATCGAGTTGCACCCAAGTGAAAAAGCTAGGGGCATCACATCTTTGCCTCACCGTCGCCCCCTCCACCTTCTCCATATCATCGAAGCCCTCCCTTCTTGCCTCCGAGTTCTTCATTCAAAGTCTCCCCACCCGACTCAGTCCTTTAAAACCTCCATATTGACACCAAGTGACACCACCTCCTCCCTATCAGCCACACTCTCTTCTACATTATACCCAATAGTAACAGGTTTATCACCATTCTTAATCACACTACTACCTCCCTCGATCCCCATAGCCTGCTCCTGCCCCATCCCCTCGACAGTGACCAGCACATCATCAAGACCCCCATCCCTCTTATCAATATCCTTCTCACTCCCTAGTGTACCCTTCTCCTTCTTCTCACCATCTCCCTCTTTCGCCCATTTACTAGCGGGACCTTGCGAACGGCAAAGCTCGCGCACAAGATAAGAATTTTTTTGCCTCTTCCCTCTTCTTCAAACCCCCCCTTCGTGGTGATGCCTTAAGCCATGCCCCCCATTGCTTCTCCCCCTCACTCTCATCTTCCTCATTATCCACACAATCCTTTTCCATATGTCCAATCCGCCCACACGCAAAACAAAAGATTGGCAACCTCTCATATTTTACTTCCACTACCACCACTCTTCCACTACTATTTCGAACCTTAATAATCCGACGCAACGGTTTTGTGATGTTAACCATCACCCTCACTCGCGCAGAACTATCCCAATCAACCCCATCCGAGTCCATTTCCATCACTGAGCCAATATTACTTCCAATCATTCGAACATGTTTATCCGTTCTTGAGTCCATAGGCAGGTTATATAATCTAACCCACAAAGGGCTCCAATCAAGCGCTATTTCTGACGGTTGAAGAGCACCATCGATTTCATCCATAACAATTAAGTGTTGATCAAAAGTCCAAGGACGACCCTCCAACACTTTCGTTTTATCACGCAAAGTGGCAAATTGAATAACAAATAACCCATTTTCAATCGAACGAAATAGAGCGTTTCTAGAGATTGCCCATATTTGATTCATTGTTCGTTTGAAAGCTTCAAAATTATAAGGTCTTAAAGTCATTACCTTGCCAACTATCGCCAGGTCCATGCTAGGGTTTTCATCATTCAGTCGAACGTTGTCTAGGGCAACAACACTCTCCTCATCCTCCGTTATTTTCAGGGCCGAACATCGAACCAATATTTCATCATCCATCTTGAAAATCTGATAAAAGATCCCTCGCAAGGGACCAAAGACTCACTGAAAGAGACGACCGACTCGCACTACAAGACTGCTTTTCTCTAACCCTAAAAATCGCCTAGGGAAGAGACTAGTTTTTTTTTTTTGTTTGTTTTTGTTTGTTTTTGTTTTTTTTAGCTCTCTACGGAGGAAGTATTTTATTTATTAGTATTTTACATTAAAGTTATAACACTTGGTTTAGTGGTTAAGACATTAGTACACAAGCTTGAGGTCATGGGATCAAATCTTATACCATGCTTTATTGTAATATTGGCCAATACTACTATCTCTTAATTAACTCACATAATATTTCCACTCCCAGAAAAAAAACTTCCAACCAATTTTTTTTTCTTTGAAACTTCCCTCACTAAAATTCCTCCAACTCCATGAGGGAAATTTAGTTACTACAGTAAAACTTAAAATCAAACCCCAACTTTTTCACCTTAGGGTTTCTTAAAAAAAAAAAACAGTAAAACCCTTTTCCTCCACTTTCCCCTCTCAAGTCTCAATCACCAATCACCAATCACCAATCACCATGGAAGAACCTCCTCAATCTCTCTCCTCTCTACCTACACCTCCACCTCCACCTCCTGACCTCCCATCACAACCTCCCCTAAAAAAACCCAAAATGTCTTCCTCCACCACCACAACTTCCGACGACGACGCCGCAAAACCACGTCGTTTAAAGCTTCGAAAAGTCGCCATCTTCTTCGCTTACTGCGGCGTCGGATACCAAGGAATGCAGAAAAACCCAGGTGCCAAAACCATCGAATCTGACCTCGAAGAAGCCCTCTACCTCGCCGGCGCTGTTCCCGAGGCTGACCGCGGGCAGCCCAAACGCTTTGACTTCGCGCGTTCTGCAAGAACTGATAAGGGTGTTAGTGCCGTCGGTCAGGTTGTTTCGGGCAGGTTTTATGTGGACCCACCTGGGTTTGTTCATCGATTGAACTCTAATCTCTCTCCTCAGATTAGGGTTTTTGGGTTTAAGAGGGCTACGCCGTCGTTTAATGCTAAGAAGTTTTGTGATAGGAGGAGGTATGTTTATTTGTTACCTGTTTTTGCGCTTGATTCTAATTGTCATCGTGATCGTGAGAGTGTTTTGGCTAGTTTAGGGTCTGGAAATGAGCTTGTTAAGTGTTTTGGCTGTTCTGAGAGGGGAAGGAAGGTTGTTGGATTGATGGGTAATAGGAGAGATTGGGAGTTTTGTGGTGGTGTTGATTCGGGTGTTTCGTCGAATGCTGGAGATGCATTGTTGAATTGTGGGGAGAAAGAGGGGGGAAATGGAAGAGAAGGTGGTGTTTTATTGGGAGGTAGTGGTGGTGTGGGGGAAGGATTGGGAAATGCTGTGGATGGTGTGGTTTCGGAAGTTTCGGTTCAGTCGGGCATTTTGTCGAGCAGTGGAGATGCATTGTTGAATCGCGGTGAAGAAGAGAAGAATGAGGGTGAAGATTGTAATGTTTCTGTAGAGAATAGGAATAGTGTAGAAGAACCCTTGAAAGCTGATGTGAGTATGGTGGATGCTGAAGTTTTTGTAGACAATAATGTTGTTTCAGAGGAAGTTAGTAAGGAAATTAAAAGTGATTTTAAGTATGGGGAAGAGGAGAAGAAGAGGTTTAATAGAATTCTTAAGCATTATGAAGGAACACATAATTTCCACAACTTTACCACAAGAACAAAGGCTGAAGATCCATCAGCAAAACGGTACATCGTTTCATTTGAAGCGAACACAACCTTTACAATTGAAGGGATTGAGTTTGTGAAATGTGAGGTTATTGGGCAGAGCTTCATGCTTCACCAGATACGGAAAATGATGGGGTTGGCAGTGGCGGTGATGAGGAATTTTACTTCTGAATCAATCTATGACAGAGCATTCGACCAGTAAGATTGATGATCGATTTATTATGTTGAGCTTTGGATTGAGGAAATTTGTGATCTTTGTGTAATGTATATTTGTTGTGTGTTGAAATTTCAGGGACTTTAAGATTAATGTGCCTACTGCCCCAGAGGTGGGGTTGTACTTGGATGAATGTTTTTTCACCTCATATAATAATAAGTGGAAAAACACACATGAGGAGCTATCGATGAAAGATTATGCAGAAGAAGCTGAGGAATTCAAAATGAAGTATATATACTCCCATGTGGGCAAGACCGAAGAGAAGGAAGGATCTGTCGCTGTTTGGTTACACTCCCTAAATCACCGAAACTATCCTGATTTGCGGTATCCTAATGATGAAGTGGAGAAATTGGCTAATGATGAAGTGGAGAAATTGGCTAATGATGAAGTGAAGGAGGCTGCTAATGATGAAGTGGAGAAATTGGCCGGAGATGAAGTGAAAGAAGCTGCTACTGATGAAGTGGAGAGAGTGGTTGACAATGAAGTGGCGGAAGCTGCTAAAGATGAAGTAGAGAGAGCGGTTAACAATGAAGTGGTGGAAGCTGCGAAAGATGAAGTGGAGAGAACAGCTAATGGTGAAGTGGAGAGGCCGGCTGAGGACCAAGTGAAGAGAGTGGCCGAGGGAGAGGCCATGGATGCTCTTCCCTGAGTTTGTTTTCTTCAATGGACATCTGACTACTATATTTTTGGGTTCTGTATTGTTTTCTGGTAGTATAAGATTTTGTAGACCTACTAATACTATGATTCTGTTTAGGAAGAGTTGATAAGGGGAGCATTTTCATCCCCCTCAATTAGTCAACCCCACAGATGGAATTGTACTCTATCTTGAATTAATAGAGATTGATACTTGAAGTGTATTATTTTCTGTTCCAGCAAATGAAATGAAGTGGGAGCAGATTCAAGAGGCTCTATCATTTTCTTGTGAACTTTGCGAGCCATTATTGCTGATATATTATGCTCTTATATGTCATAACTCATAAGTGGAGTTTGCTTTAGAATGTTTTGAAGGGTTTATGCATGTATCATTTATCTAGATACCATTGAGATATGTAAAAAGTTGAATTAGTACCATTTCTGATGGAGAAGCTTCAGCGTCTACTTGGCTTGTTAACAGGCCCGGCCCTGTGCCGGTCCAAAATGGGACTCAGCACAGGGCCTCACCTCTCCTCACCTCTAAATGGGGCCCCAAATTCTGAAAAAAAAAAAGTTAGTTCTGACTTCTGAAATCACGCTTTGTATTTTTCTCTATCCTTGCTCTACTTCTCTCTTCCTTACTGAAATCACTCAAGTATCAACTGTAAGTCTGCAAGTATTGTACCTCTATCTCTCTCTCTCCTTGCTTTTCCCCCTAAACCTCTGAACTTTCTATCTCTCTCCTTACCCCTCTATCTCTCTCTCACCTTTCATCAGTTTTTGTCATTCCTCTTTTTCTCTCTCTTCAGTAGTATTTCGATTTTTTTTTCAATTTTCTCTTGCTACTTTTGATTCTTGAAGCAAGTAAAAAAATGGTGAATCCAAATATTATTCGTAGTGTTCTTGGAATCATTGGTATGATCATCATCTGATCTTCTTTTCTTTTCTTTTTTTCGGTGAATTATTTGATCTACTTTTCTATTTCTCTGAATTTTTGTTGATTTTTTGCTTTTTGAAAGGTTGATTATTTTTTCTTGCTGTGCTCTTATTACTGAATTTATCAGCATTGTTTTTTTTTGGATTAAATTTTACCAGGTCTCATTGATATTTACGTCACGAGAAATGTTACTTGAACCAACTCAGTTTTACAGGAGATCACTTGGAACTCATACCGCATAATTTGCAGAGGAAAGCTAATAAATTACTTCTAAAAGGAACATCAATGGTACGGATAGCTTTTGTGCCTCACAATGAACAAAGTAAATTGAGAATTGCCAATTATCCTGTAAGAGTAAGTTGAAGTTTATGCCTATTTGGCTGGGGTTCTACCATCTCCAAATAAATCTTCACCATCTGCAAAACATTGTAACTAACGCTCTCAATAGATTTTATTGGTGTTATTTTACATTCTAATTTTTTTTGAAAAAATTATGCCTTTGATTTTTTTTTGAAACAATTTAGAAACGGTAAGATAGATTTTATAGGTCTCGTAAAAAAAAGATAGATTTTATAGGGCCATTTTTTCGACTCGAAGACATGCCGATATTGTTTGGGTGGATCGCTTGTTAACGTGACAATTAAATCCGGACGGAGGTAGTATTATATCTAGACGGAGGCAGTATTACACGAATCAAGCATTTTTGTGCATCTGTGATAATCTAAATCTGTATTCAGGCGATATGCAACTATGGCAAGGGACAATACTTTTTTGTGTGTTGGAAATTCTTAATTATGCACATCATAGTCTGGGCATGTACATCATAATTTTTTGAACCAAAAGATGTTTAAGAAGTCTAGAGAGAGAAAGAGAAAAGTTAAGAGAAAAAAGAAAAAATGGAAGCTAAAGCCTGTTCAGTGGTTTCCTCAAGCAAACCCCTCTGCCTCCATTAAGCAACCTTCAGATCTCCCTCCCAAGAATCAAACTCTCTGTGCATTCCTTCAAAATTCGAGTCTCACTCAGTCTAAACTCTTTTTCCTTCTCGGAAATCGGCGCTTTTTAGCTATAAAAGATGGCGACCATGTTTTGCTCCTCTGCGAGCGGAGACACTTCGTCACGGTTGTCAGCCGGAAAGGAGACCCGTCGGTAAGTCCCTGCCAAAATCCGCAACCTGAAGACCATACCCGCTCCCAGGTATGTTTTCTTCTCCTTTCTTGGATTTCTATTTGCTTATGGTTGGTCTGTAATACCATATGCTTTGTTGGATTGAGTTTAAACTCTATGGCTTATATGAATTTTGCTCTGTATGTGCTGTTGTGCTGGGTTGAGATACCTTCAATCATATGCTTGACTTCGTTGATGGGTAATATATGCCTAAATCCGGCTGTTATGGAATCTCTTCTTTGGAGCTTGATTAGTTTTTCTGCTCAATTTCTAGTGACTATGTTCAGTCTGTTTCTAGCTATTTTGATCTTCTCCGATACTATGTTTTTCTTGTCAAAGATTAAGAATTTAATTATAAAGTTTATCTTCCATTTCGCATTCGCTTGTGTTTTATTCTGCTTTCGCAGTCTTTCTTGTGATTTCAACTTTCATCGCTCCCGCTATGGTTTTAAATTAGTCATATCTAATGGTACTGTAGTTTTATCTCCCCACTGCTCACTTGTTTACTTGTGGTATTACCTTGTTTTGTACTGTAATTTATCTTCTGTAATTGAAACCCACTATGGTTTAAACCTCCCTTTGATTCCTGCCTCTATGAAATTGATTGTTTTTTTCCGTCAGTGCTTTTCTTATAAATTGATTGTCCATGGGGGCTATTTCTCTCTAAGTCCTACCCAGAAAAGGTTTATTACCTATGAAAGATTATTACTTTGCTTCGTTTGTAGCAGAGTCCTTGGACCTATAACCTCTCAGTGGGTGTTTCACCATAGTTTCTTTGGGTTTCTCACCATCAATATTGTATCATGTGGTCTAGTTTTTCGGTGGATTTGGATTCTAACATGGTACATCTTTCCTAGGAAATGTTTTCAACATTATAAACTTGCAGGTGTTGATCTTACTATAAGTAAGAGAACTTGGACACAACGCCACCGCTTTACAATTGCGTGGAATTGTTTGGTTCATTTTGATGGCCAAGCTTATGTAACTAAAATAGCAATTGAGATGTATTTTTACTTTGCTCACTATGTTCCCTGGTGTAGTTTTGTTTTCTTGCCACTACTTTGTTTTTGTATCGAATCTAACACTGTTATATGGGTTAACAACCCCTGGAATCGAGTGTTTCACACTCGCTATGGAACCAAGTGCTTGACACTTGCTATGAATTCTATCGTGATTACCTCACATAAAAAGTTGTTTCAACCCCCAAAGAATCGGATGTTAAACATCCCGTATGGCAACTTAGTGCTTTTTTCGGATTCTTATATGGATTGGGTTTCCAAAATCCTATGGACTCGAGTGCTCCATCACTCGCAAATGAATTGGGATGTTTTCACACCCGTTAATGACTCTTGCTCTTGCTGCAGGTACTTAGTAAAAACTCTAATTTGCAGGCTTTTACTGCTGGCCCAGGTTTTCCTTTGTGAGACGACTGTTTTTGCTAGATCGGCTCTTGTTTTTCACTTATGTATTTCGTTTTGCTATTCGCATTGCACCATCTGTCTTTTCCTTGTTTATCCTGCTTGGATTGTTTCAATCCTCTATGAACCGGATGTTAATCATCCGCTATGGCCCTTTGGTGCTCTTTGCACCCATCTGGTCACAATAGTTTTCTTATGAAGATCATTAGTTGGAATATTCAAGGCGGCAAGAAACCCGAAGCCCTTGCCGAGCTTGTGTTTCTAAGAAACAAATTTAAACCGGACATCATGTTCATTATTGAAACTATGACTTCGCACCAAAATAGTCAAAAAATTCTAAAAGCTTTACATTTTGATAATAAATTAATTATTGACCCTATTAATCATTGTGGTGGTCTTTGGATAATTTGGAATAATAATAATATTGATGTTACTAGCCATTCCACCACGAATAGGTGTGCGCATTTGAACGTTACTTTCAAGCCATTGAATCAATCATTTGTAATTACTGGTCTTTATGGACCAGCTCAAGAGCAAGATAAACCTGAGTTTTGGCAATATTTAACAACTTTTTTTCAATCTTGTACTTTGCCTTGGCTTGCTCTTGGCGATTTTAATGAAATGCTATCTTTTGATGACAAGTTGGGTGGTCGTCCGCTATCCCCCAACCAATTAATAAGACTACCAAATCTACTCTCTAACGCTAATGCTCAAGATATCCCCTCGCTGCAAAATTCGTTTTCTTGGAAAAAAGTGCTTTACAATCAGTGCATTTTTGAACGGTTGGACCGTGCAATAGCCAGTCTATCTTTTTTAGATGCCTTCCCGCACTGTCAAGCATCTTATGGTGCCTTCACATGTTTTGCACCACGCTCCTCTTATCTTTGATTCCAAATTCAATGTCGTGTCCAAAGCCCCCGGTTTTCGGTTTCAAAATGCTTGGACAATTGACCATCAATCGCATCAAATTGTCAAAAAGTGTGGGCTCACTCCATCCGTGGCTCGCGATTTTTTAGAATACAGCACAAACTTTTGCAAATTAAGATCCATCTTAAGAATTGGGCAAAGCATCGATATGGTCACACGAATAATAAATTAACTGAAAATAGTGAGAAAATTGTTGCTTTAGAACAGAGATTATGGGTTCAACCTTTTAACCCTTTCCTAGTTCAACGAATTAATCGTCTCATTAGGCAAAGAGAACAATTGCTTCTGTTTGGCCAGTCTAATTGGGGCAAGTTTAGTCGCAAGCAGTGGCTTTCTCAAGGAGATCGTAATTCACGATTTTTCCACAACAAAATGCGAAAAGAACCTGCCAACACAACCATCTTTCGTCTAAAGAATGATCTTAATCAATGGGTTGATTCGCCGTCCGGCATCAATTCTCTTCTCACCGATTCTTTTAAAGAACGATTTACTTCTTCTTCCATCTCAAGCCCGGGAGCTTGATCTCTCCTTTATCAATCCTTTTGTCACCGAGGAAGATGCGGCTAACCTCATAGCTCCTTTTACGGATGACGACATTAAATCGATCTTTTCGAAATGAATCCTCATAAAGCACCGGGATCCGATGGATTTGGAGCAAAAATTTTTCAAGCGTATTGGCCAATTGTGGGCCCTCAAATCTGTCTTGCTATTCATGGTTTCTTTTACCATGGTTGTTTACCTCCGTCTTTAAATCATACGATCATTACACTTATCCCAAAAATAAGCTCTCCGGAAACGCCTAACCATTTTCGACCAATAAGCTTAATTAATACAATTTATAAAGCCATTTCTAAACTACTTGTTCAAAGATTATGTCCTATTCTCAAAACAAATATTAGCCCGCTTCAAAACGCTTTCACTCCTGACAGATCAATTCATGATAATATCCTTATTGTTCAGGAGATTCTGAACTCCTTCCAAAAGTCCACTAGTAAAATAGGATGGTGTGCGCTTAAACTCGATATGGAAAAAAGCTTATGATCGCATTGAATGGGATTTTTTATGGCAAACGTTAATCAAATTGGGCTTTCCATCCAAATGGATTCAATGGGTAAAACAATGTGTTACTACAGTCTCTTACTCCCTTAAAGTTAATGGTAGCACCACAGACTGGTTCAAGCCTTCAAGAGGTCTCCGTCAAGGAGATCCTCTTTCTCCGTATCTGTTTATTATCTGTATGGATGTTCTCATACAAAAGTTAATTACTGAGAGTGCCAAACCTAAATCAGGGTTGGGCTTTAAGATTTGTCCGAGGGGTTCCAAAATCCCTTGTTTAATGTTTGCCGATGATAGTCTGGTGTTCTGCAAAGCTACATCTACAGCTTGCAACAAGCTCAAAAGTATACTTGATGATTTCTGCCTCATGTCTGGTCAATTGGTGAACTTTCACAAATCAGCTTTGGTCCTGTCAAAGAACATCCCAAATGCTAGAAAAGCGTCTCTTGCTGGCTACTTCAATATGACCCCCAAGTCTTGCCTTGGTAGGTATTTAGGAGTCTTTTTAGCTCCTATTATCCCACAAAAAGTGATTACGAGTCATATCCTGGCTAATTCTCTCCAGAGGATTCAACATTGGGAATCTGGCTTTCTCTCAAAAGCTGGCCGTCATACCCTGATTCAGTCTAATCTAGAAGCTCTTCCAGCTTATACTAGCTCCTCAGCTCTCATCCCCTCTGATATCTGCAAAACTATTGACTCAATGCATCGTCAGTTTTTCTGGCGACAAAACAAAGATAAAAATAGCACCCCGCTTATAGCATGGACTACCATTTGTTCTCCTAAGTCTCAAGGTGGACTAGGACTAAGACGAACTTTACCGCTCAATAAAGCTTTCTTAGCTAAGCTTGGTTGGAACTTACTATCTCAAAAACAAACCTTTTGGGCAACCCTTATCAAAGAAAAATATCTATCAAATAAGTCCTTCTTTGAGTATTCTCCTAAAACCAATGATTCTCATATCCGGAAAAGATCCTAGCACAACGTGACCTTCTTAGGAAAGGCATTAGATGGAAAGTCGGAAATGGTCATTCAATTCTCTTTTGGCTTGACATTTGGGTATGCCAGATAATTTATGTGATATACTCAAAATAGATCGGAGTAATATCGATCTAGAGTTGAAAGTAGCCCATTTCATCACAACAAACCATACTTGGGATATTAACAAATTAGCTCCCATTTTGCCTCATCACCTCCTTGTCAAAATCAAAGGCATTCCCCTTACAATCAATGACATCCCTGATGTACCAATCTGGGGACCTACTTCAAGTGGTGAATTTTCAATAAAATCTGCTACTTGGTTAGCTCATGATTTGCCTAAAAGACCTCAGTGGCCTTTTAAATGGATTTGGAAGTTTGGATATTCCTCCCAAATTACAACTTTTTATTTGGCAAATTTGCCACGATGACCTTCTTTGTGAGAGCTACTATGTTTAGTAGAAAAATTTTGCCAACGAATCTTTGTCCTCGTTGTAATTCACAACTCCGAAAATATTGACCATCTCGCTTTTCCATTGCCCAAATTCCCAAAGTATTTGGCAACTTGCGGAGATTACTTCTTGGTGTTCCCCGCCAATGTCCTTCCATTCCACTTTAGACTTCTTACGAGGATTTCAAAGGCAAGCATTCCTTGCCGAAATGCATCTTTCTTTTCGGAGCATTTGGAAAGAGAGAAATTCTATTATTTTCAACAATGAAAAGTGGTGCCCCCAACGTGTCATTCACCGAGCTAAATTTGCTCATGAGGAATGGCAGTGCCGCTTACAAGTTGATACTTGTCAGGCTATTGGCTCTCCTCTTAGAGGAGCACCACCCCTTTCCCCTAACCCCCTTCCCTCGGCTACTCTTGTAGCCTGGGATCCTCCACCTCACTCATTCTTCAAGTTAAACTTTGATGGTTCGGTTCGTGGTTTGGAGGCAGCTGCTGGTGTCATCATCCGTAATCATGAAGGTCAGCTTCTTCACGCCAAAGCCTTCAATCTTGGCCACTCTTCTGTTCTTATTGCCGAAGCCACTGCATTACATCAAGGAATCAAGATCGCTTTGCATTCGGGTATTCACAACATAATCATTGAAGGGGATAACCTCTTGGTCATCAACGCCATTAATAATCTTTGTTCTACTCCATGGAAGATTGCTAATATTATTGCTGATTGTAAGCTGATGCTCACTCAATTTGCCTCGTGCCAAGTCAGACATGTGTTCGGGGAAGCAAATCGTCTTCTTGATTGGATAGCCAATGTAGGGCATTTAGTAATGTCTAGTTTCGATATTTCTCCTTGTAATAACTCTTCTCTTACTTCCATTCTTGTATCCGACACATTAGGTATTCCCCTCGCGAGAAGGGTAGCCTAATGTTCTTTTCTTACCTTTCAAAAAAAAAAAAAAAAAAAAAAAAATGTACATCATAATTTGAGCATGCACTCTCTTTATTAGTGCTCCATTTGTTACAATGATCGCTTGTATAGTTGTATCTACCACCCCATCATTTGTGATCTAGCCGATCAGACGGGGATGGAGTGATCTATCAAATGCATTTTTGAGATGTCTACCACTCTAGTACTCTAGTACAGATGTGAAGTTTGACATAGATAATACCGTGATCTAAAATCGTATAGTATACTGTATATAGTGTGTTCTAGACCGATTTAACCCAAAGTTTGTCTAAGATTAGCTTTTCTTCGAACCACCCAAACAAAGAGCTAATTGGACAAAGTTGTCATTCATTTTTTATCCACTTAGGCTTCAATTGATCGTTGTTTTGTATCCCTACAAGTTATCCTCAACTAACTTACAAATCACATCCTAACTCAATCCAACCCGAAAACAATCCAATTAAATCTAAATCTTATTCAACCTTACCTCAAAACTTAGGATGTCAATGGGACGAGAAGATGTGGCCGTGTGGAGGATAGTTTCTCCACACCCATCCCCACCTAAATTTTCATACCCATCCTTGTCCCACCAGGCCACCACCCATTTAGATATCTATATTCACCTTAACTTGCCTCATCACCTGCTTAAAAGAATAATTCTACACACTTATTATATTGAAATATGTATTCAACTTAAATTTAGTCTTAAGATTCACGTACAAACATAGAAATATATGTTATGAGATATTTCAAATGGGTATAGGCCTATACAGAATTCCCCAAAATAAAGAGGGTTAGGGCGGGGCTAGTGGGAATGGGGTGGGTTACAATCTAAAAACCACACATGCTCCATTATCCATGGGCAGACCGCAGATGCAATTTCATTCCCATCTCCGCTCCACCAGCCAAAAAAACTTCCTCCCATCCCCACGTAATTTAAGGCAAATACGAGATGGCTCTCAACCAAACCCGCCTAACTGACATCCCTATTAAAAACCTGGAATAACCCATTCTAAACGACCCAACCCCGGTTATCCCTGACCCTCACCAGTCATCAGTCACCACAGGCACTCATCAGTAGATAGTAGTCCAGTACCACGCTCACCATCAAAGTAAAAACCTCATGATCATGATCACAAAACATATCATCATATGACGCATATATAGCAAAGATGGGGCCCGAACACCGATAAGATCTTCATCAGTATCTACAAAATCAAACGGTCCAAAAACTCCCACATCAGTAAAATTAACTACTACAATGACAGAATCACTATGTTTAATCCATTATTCATACTAGTACATTTCATACATCAATATTATAACCTAATCTTTTTGCAACATCCCACTATTCACACCATCATCAACGTCAACGTGTACTCATTTCTTTAATTTAATTTAATAATCTTACATCATCCATTCACTTTGTTTTCAGTGTTACTTCTTCACCCCCAAATTCCCAAAATTATACAACTAAAAAACTACAATTATGCTATTTTGGGCTCACCTTTTACCCAAATTCTTTTTGTCCTTACCTAAATTTCTCCCATTTTCCAATTTTTTGGATAAACCAATTTTCCAACATACTATTATTATTATTTCTCCTATATAAAAACCACCTCAAAAAACTCAATCAAAATTCATCTTCAAAACTTTAATTTTGTAAAAAAAAAAACTGATTTTTGATAATAATGGCGGCAAATCCAAAGCCGTTGCAATCGCGGCCATACGAGGAAGATGTTCCCGTTGATGGTGAAGAGTTTGGAGAATCGGACGGTGATGAATCAACAGATGATGGGGTTGATGAAGATCAGACGGTGAGGATGAGGAGAGAGAAACGAGGGGTGGGTATTTATGTGGGTCCCAGTAGTAGTAGTAGCAGAACTAGCGAACTCACTTTGTCTTTTGAAGGAGAGGTCTTTGTTTTCCCTGCTGTCACCCCTGAAAAGGTTTGTGCATTTTAGAATACTATCTTTTATTTTATTATTTGTTTGGGTGTTTTTTTTAATGAAATTTATGAACTGTAAGTATTTTAATTGTTGTATTATGGAGTATTCAGTATTGGTTTTATTATCTTAAAAAAGAAATTAAAGTTATAGTGTTTGAGGGTAATTTTTTTTTATTACTGAAGATTAGAAAAATGATGGGTTTAGCAATTAAGGAGTTATAAGCTTACTTAATTTTGAGTTGGTTTTTGTTTTGGAGAATTTTAATGTGAAATTGAGCGGATTTATACTCTTAATATTGTTTATAGTTTGTTCATGTGATTGTTGTGTATATTAATAAGTTTAGAATTTTGTAGTATTATGATTATATTGCTAGGAATTTTGAAATGTGAGATTTTTATTTTAGTACTTTATGGTAGAATGGTTTGTTTAAGTTACTAGTTGTAAAGTTCTTCATGTGGGTGTTTTCCCCTTTTTTTTTTAAAAAAAAAAAATTGACTTTATTTATTTGATTGTGCATTTAGTGGGAAATCGTAGAACAGAACATGTATAATTGTACAGATTATGCTTGTAAAGCGAAGGTGGAAATTTCATGTAGTATTATCTGTGATTAAGTGATGACTATTACACAAGGAAGCCAGAGATCTAAGTACATTCTCACTAACTTATGCATAGTGACATACGTTATGGGGTGGAGGTATTATCGTATTATACAAATATTGTTACAAGCTTTGCAACATCAGGTTATGTTTTTCATTGTGTTTAGGATAGCATATAGTAAGTATGAAACAATAGATGTTTCTAATTCGACCCCCTCGAAAAAAAACGAGTTAAAAAAGTAGAGCTGGTTGAAGCATAGAAAAGGCTCTATGTTCTTATACATGCTCTCCTCTCCCTCTCTCTAGTTGGGCTTGAAGATATCTTTCAAATATATCCTAGTTACCATTTGTGCGTATTCTGAGAGCTCTTAGTAGGTTACTTATTGGCTCTCTGTTTAAATTTCATTTATCATTGCGTCGCTTTCTAGTAGGTGACTTATTAGTTGCTGTGCCCTTGATCTTATGTAAAGTTCACTCAACTTGTACTGGAGTCATTTGCTAACTCGCTACCATTCTTAAACGGACAAGAGCTTCAGCTCTGGACATTAACTTCAGCATTGACAGCAGGATGTAACCTAAAAGATAATGCATAACCAGAAAACATCTCATGCTAGCTTATGAAAATTCAATGGAGCAAAGGTACCTAAATTAGGGAATAGTCTTGGACTCTTGGCAAATCTGGTGTGTGAAAAAATGATAATTCATACTGATATCATGACAAATAAGTTCTTGTTGCAGTTGAGTTTTGAGTCCTTATGGAAAAGTTGGTACATAAAAGAATGGAGATCTTTTTGGAGATGCATGAGCTGCTGGAGAGGGTTTAAAGCAATACTGCTTGCTGCTAAATGGGATCATTGGGTCCATGGAAAACCTCTTTACACCCCTGCCTACTCTTCATGTATACAGTTTGTATATTGGCTAACATTTTTTTTTACCCTTTTATTATCTGCTCGATAGGTTGATGTTTGAGACCATTTAGTGTTATGAGTCAGTATTCTCTGGCTTTACCATGTTGATAAATTATTTGTATAAAATTAAGCCTTGAACAATTGTTATACAAGTCAAAGGTTTAAATTTGAAGTTTGTCTCTTGTCTAGCAGTAGAAATTACTAAAGGCTGATTTAGCCTTGAGTTTTGTCACCCTCTGTGTTCTGTGACATAATGGGAGGAATTTGGGAGAACAGAAGGCTATATCAATTCCAGATTTGAATTTGAGGTTACTTAATGGATGTTGGTATAGATTTCTGTTGAGGGATTCTTCTGCTTTCCCCTTTCTTCCTAGTTTTGCATTTGTGTAATGAGTATGTGCAGCGTCAAGAAGTGCTTCTCGAATATCAATTTGATTGTTTGATGTTGATTTCAATAGCATATGCTATGTATTATTGATTTTACATTTTTATAGGTGTTCCTTGCATCTGATATGCTGAATCTAAAGTACATTTGATAGTAAGTTGTGAGATGGAAGCATGTCTTATTGGAGTTTCAAACTACAGGTCAAAGCAGTGCTATTGCTCCTTGGAGGACGTGATACTCATGTTGGAGTTCCAACAGTTGAGGTTGCTTGTGGACAAGACAATAGGGTAATACTGGGGAAGTTTGTCGGAAGTAATTGTATTTATATATATGTTTCCTTTATGGATTTTTTGAGCTGCTTTTGTAATAAATATGTAGGTAACTGGAAGCCCTACAAGATCAAATGTTTCCAACCGGATAGCTTCCTTAGTTAGGTTTCGAGAGAAAAGAAAAGAGAGATGTTATGATAACAGAATCAGGTATACAATACGAAAGGAGGTTGCTCAAAGGTAAAGATTCTCTCCAATCTCAGTGGTCAGTTTGCCAGATTGTTATGCCTACTTGCTGCTATATGCATTGTAGAGGTTCCATTTTTCACTATTGCTATAGCGCTGTAGACATGACGTAAAACTTATGAACTCTTTAGCATTTGCACCAAATTAAACACACCTTTATCATGAGATTCAAGGGAAGTCAGAGATTTGATGACTTCAAGGTTTTGGTATAATTTTAGTATTTTACTATAGGCCTAAATCACAAATGTTCTTTTAGACACTTATCACTTATAAGTGCTATGTGTAATTGTACCTGTGAGAAATCTGTATCATATGTTTTGAAAGGGAGTTGTGGTTGTCGAAAGTTGTCTAGGAAAAGGACCATATGATACACTTGTAATAAATCTTAGAACATTCTATTATCATTATTATAGTTGCTGTTACCACTGCCTTAGTGTCTCTAACAAGGCTCCCATCTAAGGCAGGAGTAGACAGGATCATGCATATGCAGCCTTTCCCATGTTATTGTATAGAGACTATTCTCATGAGACCCTTAAAATCGGAAGGGATCGACTTTATCACTTTACAAAAATGAGCATAGGACAGGTTAGTGAGACAATTAATTTAGTCACTTTCAATGCTAAACTATATTACTAATTATCAGGGACACTTTTTATGATGAGCCGGTAAATAAAGATATTTTCATGGCTTTCTTCTAGTCATCATCTTGAAACAATTATTCTACTTAACAAGTCTGTATCCTAATATGAGATTATTACTTTTGTTAATTTAAGGGATTGCTTCTTGATACCAGTGGTGCTTTCTCTCTTTCATTTTCTTTTTTCTAGGATGCACCGGAAGAATGGTCAATTTGCATCATTGAGAGAAGGTTCAGCATCTTCCAATTTGGAAGCTAAAAAGAACTTACCGGATGGGGGTACTTTGGGGCCAGAATCCGTGTACGTCCAATGTTAATTTTAGTTTGTGTTTCCTACATATACACAATAAGCTGATAAATACTTCTACTTAAAGTCTCTAAATTGCAGTCCTTTCCCTTTCTGACCCTCTATGATTTTCAGCTCACACAAGTGCCAACACTGCGGTGTCAGTGAAAATAATACACCAGCAATGAGGCGGGGACCAGCTGGTCCAAGGACTTTATGTAATGCCTGTGGACTGATGTGGGCCAACAAGGTATAAACTTAATACCATGTTATTTAATATGTTATAGGATTTTTAAAATTTAAACTGCATCTTTTAATTGTGTGGATTGTGCTTCGCATTATGGAATATAATTGTGGTCATGTAGGAAAGAGGAAATTTATTTGTATGGATTAATGCTTGTGTAATAATTGGTCTCATCACATCAAGGACTAGCTGGTACTTGGGGATCTGTTTAAGAGCTTAGACAAAGCAAGTAGATGTTTTAGAGGACAACAATATCTTGAAACCCTTATCATGTTTTTTTTTTTTTTGGTATTGTGGACCTTTCATGAAATGATTATGCCTAAAGTTGAGGCCTGTGGAAAGTAAAGGGGAAGACCTCGAGATATTTTGCATGAACATTCACAAGAGTTTTGGTTTTTAGAACTTATTTTATATTTTACTCTGGAGGGTGTCTTACCTTTGCTTTGCCAAGTACTAAATGATATGCTGCATTTTTGCCATTGTGCAATCTTACCTGTAGTAAAAGATATGCAGGAGTTTTTGTTTCCCACTTATATAGTTGTTAATGTGTGTAGGGAACACTCAGAAACTTAAGTAGAGCAAGAAGAAGTTTCATACTGGACGAAGCCGAACTTGTAAGTACTCTAAAACTATCTTGCATTTCAGATATCTATCAGACCTCTTTAGCTGACTAACCATTTTTTGCATTTTCCACCCATGAGCTAATGGAGTCAAGTCAAATTTCTTCTTGGGGTTTCATGATGGAAAGATTAAGAGTTATTAATAGGCTACATGCTAGCTCATCCATTGGTATCTACCAAAAAGTAGAATGGAGAATTTTAACTTGCAAGTCTGACTTGATTTAATTTAACTAGCACATAGCTTTTATTTTAGTTTCTATTCTCCAATAGGGCTTAAAGGTAGGGAACAAATGCTGCCCATTCACGTAGATATCATGTTCACATACTATTCGATTCCCTTGTTTTGCATTCACTTTTGGGGGGGGGGAGATGATGGGTTATTAGTCCTCTCCCACCTTACCTGTGTGCTGAAGGTGTTGGTAGTTTTCCAGTAATTTAGTTGTGGTGGACAGAATTGGAGGTCTACTTTCCTCTACTTCCAGATTCTCATGAAGTAGTGCAGTAGCAGTTACTCATTGTTGCTTTAATCAAGAGACTAATTGAACACAGCCTTTCTGCAAAGTCAGAAATACTGTTGCGTATATTTGATCGACTTACTTTAATAGGTGGTAGCCAACTAGCCACACAAAGGCATCACATGATGGGGATGGTTAGATGGTCTCATATGTTTCTCAGTAAGCTTGATTTTCTTTTATGGATTATAGGACAGATAGTTCTCTTTTTCGTTTCCCTAGGTTTGCCTCTTTAAGAAGGATGTAAGCTCTTCTTTTCTTGTTCCTGTGGAGACTTAGGTTTGTTGTCTTCACCTGTAAACTAGTGAACTTATCTGAACTGAACTTTTGTGAAACTATTAGACATTAGTAGAACTTATATTGAACTTAGTAGCCCAATTCTGTTGAACTTTTTTTAAATTCATTTGAACTTATGAACTTGCTTTTCTAAAATCAACATGGACTAAGTCTAAGTCATCTACTTTGGCTGCAGGGGTCCCTGGTTGATCGTAAACCTTCCATTGTTGAAGAAAATTCACATGCCAACCCGTGTAAGCTTGTATGTTCTCTGTTTGACTTGTACAAGACAGGGTTATGGCTTCTTTCCCTTATGTGACTAATTTACATGCAGAGAACCCTTAAAGGCGAATCTAGTGCTGTAACTATAGCCTACGTCAATTCGTTTGCTGAACCCCGCAAAGAGGTAAACTGTGAAAGCTTGTCCATTGAGAATTTGAGCCCTAATTTTTAATATATGAATTATTTGTTGCGTTCTAATTCTGTTAGCTCACTTCCATAAATTATTGTTTATGTAGTACATCTTTAGGGTTTGTGGTGGGCAGGGACAGAGTTGTACTTGTCTACACAAGACAATGTAGACATTGGCTGTACTGTCATTTAGCCAATTAATCTGAAGATGGACTTAAATATTTAATTTGAGACCCTGAGTCAAGATGTATAGATGTAAGTATATTTTAAAAGAATCCCCCACTTATGCTAAATAACAAAAAAAAAAAAAATAGAGGACATGAAAAGTGAGAATAGTACCTTAATCCCCCTTTTCCTCATTTTGTGTTTTCTGGTGGCGGTTCTTGTTGCATTGTTGAATATGTTCAAGGTTGCTACTCATATGGAGCCTTGAGGCCCTTCTGTATATAGAACTTCTAAGAATGATTCCATCGAACCGATAAACTCAGGGAATTTGTGCATGCTTATTGCTTTACATTGGTAGAATTTGCTTCAATACTTTTGCATACAGTTTTGCATGTTTGCTTGAATTCCCGCAACTTTGACTTGTAGAATTCTCATGGGATAGCAGACGCAACAAGCATGCTAACAGAAATAGCTGTGGATTCGTCAGGCAACTTTGACAAACAAGTATTATATCTCCATAAATCCTTTTAGCCGAAACAGTTATGGATGTAACTCTGCTATCTTGAGTTACTTGCATTTTGTGATTATGGCTCATTTTTGGAGCATATCTGCAGGATACTCTGGCTGAGCTTGATGATAGTTCTGGGACAGACATAGATATTGCTGCCAACAGCAATTAGGTATGCATCGAATTGCAAAAGGTCATGTAAATGGCTCTACTATGGGGTGTTGAAATATTTCTACACCTCATGATAATTGAGCGTAATTTGTGTACGTTTTAGAAAAATTGACATGTGTGATCTCATCTTTCTACTTGAAAGGTACACCGTACACACAATTATTACCTCACTCGTGAGTAGTGAGACTGATGCTGATTGCAATGAATGGGCAAGACTTGGCCCTAGTGATGATTAAGCATCGGACTGTCAGCATGATTACTGAAATACGTCTCGAGTTTGTGGAGTTGTTTCTTGTCTCGCCAAATGCTCGAGTTGATAGATATTCCAAGCAATATGGTGGTGTATCTTCTTATTGTAAATGTTTGTGTGAAATGGGTAATTTTAGTTATTGAAATTATATTGTGCTCGGCTTTGTGATTTCAAGATTAACCCAAGGTTAAATTTTTAGATGGGCTCTCCTTTTATGGAGTTGGGTGTTCTTGTTTTCCTTGTGTTATACTTGATGTAGCTGCAGTATATTGTTAGAATTTGGATGCACTAAAGTTGAAAGATCGATTAGGTGGAACAAGAGTCATCGTCCAATGATTCTGTTGAAGGAAACAAGGAAGACTTTCCTAATCCTTCAAAATTTTCAATATAGCCGGCTTTGCAAATCTCAAATTAAAAATATTTTGGTAAAGCTGATTTTTTACATATATATATTTAAATAATTAATTAATATTGAATTTTAATTATATTTTCTAACCGAAAATGGCCTTGGACATATTCAAAGGTAGGTAGCTAGATACACTCAAATGTATAATAGAAATTGCAGCCCAAATACCTTTCACCAGTTCTCTACTAGTATTTATCTGGAAAACTTTTTGGTTGTTTAACAATGAAAAATCCAAAAAGTAAAAAGCCAATAAAAAAGGCACCCAAAATGATATTACTAAAAGCCAATAAAAAAAAGGTGCCCGAAAATGATACTAGCTAGATCTGTAAAGTTGCCGGATACACTCAAATGTATAATAGAAATTGCATCCCAAATATATTCTTTCTTAAGGCTTGATTTAAACACGAGTAATATGTTTCATATCCCAAAAGAAAATATTGTTTTCTTGGATCACAGACTCCCAACACTAAGCATTTTCTTTTCAATTAGAACTCTCCCATTTTACTTTTGAAAATAGCCTTGGACATACTTAGGACTACCTAGGTACACAGAATTGTATGATTGAAAATGCAGTGATTTGGCTAGAGTTATGATTCAAAATTCGGATCGGGAGAAATTCCTGGCCTACCAATTTAGCTGCAAATCTTGATGTTTCCTGGTATAGGAATTTATGGACATTTATTCATAGGTCCCTTTCAATGTAAACATGTTATGTGCTGAGACTCTGTTACTCGTAAAAATGAAAACTAGGAAGTTCTTTTTGAAACCATCCAGCCCTAATTGCCACAACCAATTTTTGGGAAGGGAAGAGGGATGAAACTGCGAAATTGAACTTACTGAAAACTAGGTAGAGCTTCTCATCATAAATAATTTACTTTACATAGATGTATAAATAAAATAGAAAAACTAAAGTATATAATCTAAGGAAAAGGTAGCGCAAAATTTTCTTTCTATACACTTTCTCACTTCTCTTTCCCTCAACTTGATATGTATTCAATCTCGTTTGTATATTTATACAGGACACTTCAAAATTGTACCTACAAAATTCCTTGGCTTGGAAGCTGCTGAATGCATGGAAACAGTTCAACAGTAGAAATGAATGATTTCCAAGAAGCACTCACTCAAGGCGCGGGGAATGTCGAATTGCTCCAGATATATGAATCCCCAACTGAGTCGGAAATGAGAACCGGTGGATTTGCTAATCTGAATGTGCTGGGGGTAGTGCCACATAATAAAAACAGTGGCATCTGGGGGAGCTTTCAGGCTCCAATCGACTTCCCCTCTTAAAAACTATCTTCCCAATCGAGCCTCTCCTTCCCAATTTCTACACATCCTTATTGTGGTTGTTTTTCATACTCCAACCGGGACTCTTCACAAGGTGAGGATTCACTGGAAGAATCACTTTCGTATATTGTCTCCTTTGGAGAAGAAGGAAGTGAATCTTTTTGTTGAATAGAACCTGATAGAAGACCATCACCAAAATGACATTATATACATATAAAATCAAGCAGAGTGATGTGCTTTTTACAAGACATTGAATATACTGGGTATTACTGCCACTCTGATTTTTGTGGGTTCTCACTATTGTTACTGACTTACTGTCACCAAAAGAGACTAGGATGTCCTTGAAAGGGAATGTGTTACCTTCAGCTACTCTTCTGAGTTGTTACTAACTCCCATTAAAAATAATAGGCCACAGTTTCATCCACTCACTAAGCTCAATAACTTGACTAATAATATGTCAAAATATGAAGATTTAGTGCGTGATTATAACATTATTAGATCAATCTCAGGAGATACTTCTACAAGATTACCATTTTGTAGTTTTTACAATTATACAGTAACAGTAATAAAATAAAATAAAAAGCGAAAAACTGACAAGGTTTGGCCTTAAAAGTCAAATATAACAGATGAGTTCGAAATGGAAGAAGTATATGCTTTTTCGAGGGTTCCATAATGAGACAAATTGAAATGGAGAGATTAAACCTCAAGCATAATACAATTCTTTTAGTATGAATGCGCACAGATTAGAAACATAAGGAACAAACCAACCTTTTCTTGAGCGGAACTTCTTAGTATGTCGCCTAATCAGTTTCTTAGCTTTTGTTATCGTTAGCTGTCTTGCAAAAGGAGAGAACTCCACATCACTTTCACTCCATTCTCCATTATATTCATTGTCACCATCACCCCTCATGGTACGTAGCACAAACTTTTTGGCTTTCCGACGCTGAGTATTAAATAAGCCCCTTATAGAGGTAACAAAACCATCCCCAGCTCCATCTGCAGGACGCTTAGGAAAGGCTACTGGAAACTGATCAGATTTTCCTGTCTGACCACCATCACTGTCGCTGAGGTTAAGATCTTCAAGGATGCCAGGTCCTGTAATTTCCCTGTGGCTTTGTGCTTTGTCTTTAAACTTTTTCCCCTGTAAATCGGAGAAATGTTAAATCAGAAGAACTCTAACTTTTATTGAGTTTACTGACCAGGAGGTCAATCAGAAAAACTCCCACTTTTAATTCACATTTTTTATGGGTTACTCAAGGAGAAAGGTTTAGTTGTGCATTAACAGTGTGTTTGGATAGGGTAATTTGGAGAGATAGAGAGGAAAGAAAAAGTGAGAGATCCATCTTCCTTGTTTGGATATGACTTAGGGTAGAGGGGAGAGAAATAAAGGGAATTGGAGGGATCCATTTTCCTTCTCTTTATTCAGACCCAATCGTCCCAATCTTGGAAAGATTTGGAAGGAAGAGCCAAGATCACTTTATCCCTCCCCTCCCCTCCCTTCTATGATTGTTATCCAAAAAAAGTGTTAACCCCACTGTTAATTATCATAGAGCAGCCTCAGGTTAATATCGGATTCATTCTCATTAATATTGATATTGCAGGACAAACACTTGTGAAAAGCATGTATAGCTTATTAAATCCCAATTACATAATGAAGACAATTTGCGACAAATATGATGTGGATCATAACCAAGTGGGTCTGAGAATTAAAAATATATGGGCAAGGCTATAAGGCTCTGATGTTACCTGCATTCCAGTAACTGATTTTAAAACGCCCCAAATTATGTGTTTCTTTACTCTTGAAAAGAGTCTCCTCCAAGTTCCAGTAAATTCAGCACGGTGAAATTGATCCATGAGTAATCTTAAATCACTCACAGCAAATCTTGATCCCTCATAAGTGAGAAGTAGCTCGACCTACACATTTAAGTTGAGATGTGTCTATTCAAAAACATGCACATAATTTTTAACAAGTCACCAATCACCATCACAACATAACTGACCTGACTTATCTTGATATTGTGGAATTCCATTAATTTTCGGGGCCTTGATCTTTTGTCTTCACTAGACTTCCCTACTTTCTTTTCTTCATGAGATACACGGCCTGCTTTTATCTGTTTGGCGTCTTTCGCTTTACTTCTAGAAGCATCATCTTGCTGCTCGCTTGCAGCTAGAGGCCCACTTTTAGAGTAAGATGTGCTTGAAGAATGAAGTTGTAGCACGAGCTCATCGGCAATGGATTCTGCAATGTTCTCTTCCCATGATTTGTCGAAAGAAGATGTTCTCCTCAGCTCTGATGCTGTACCAGTATTTGATTTGTTCTGTTTTGATGCCTGTACAAAGAACCGAGATATCTTTGATTTAACTTGAAAGATAAGAGACTGTTCATCGAGGATAAAATAACTTCACACAAACAAAGCCAAGAGGTTCTCTTACGCACCAACATTCCCATAAGTTCAATATCTACCGCCACTAAAATGCAAAAAAGATTTCTCCTTATGGACTAGCATGCCAAAATCAATAAGAACTCACCAGGGAGGTGTCAGCATGACTGCTTCCAGATGTTGAGGGTACGCCAGAGGCACTTGTCCTGGAAGAGCTTTCAGAGTCCTTGGTCACAGTAGATCCAGAACCTTCCTGTGCCAAAGAACCCTTTTTCACACGTTTTAAACCAGCAGTAGTTGAAACCTTCCAAACCTCCTGCATGGCATAACACGATAAGTTTAAATCAGAATAATATCATCATCAGCCTGAGAGCGTGAAAGTTGCACATGGGTGACACCCATACGTCTAATCCTTTATTAATTGTTGAATACACAATTATTTGGAAGGGGTGGAGAGGGGGGGAGGGGAGGGCGATGTTCAAGTCTGCATCAGCATGGGAGCATTGCCATGTTTATAGAAATACAGGACAATAAGAGCTGTGGGCTAACCTGACGCCGTTGAGAATCTTGCTCTTCTTCTGGAAAAAGATACTCCCACATCGTTCTGTACATTGTCTCTGTCAAATGTATTTTTAGGGGATAAATTTCTACCTACAGAGATAAGCTAGATCAATATTAGTGGGTATACCCAGCGGTCAATTACGAAGTATTCCAGATGCAGGACGAAAGTAGCTCTCAAGAGTAACAGAATTCAACCAGAGAAAAAAAAAGGAAAACAAAAAAAGGAGACTACTGCTGGTTTAAAACGTGTGAAAAAGGGTCCAAAGATTTCACTGTTTGCTAGCACTACGTTAACAGGCCAAGATCCAAACACCACGAGTAATCAAAGAAGGCTGTGGCAATAATGTGAATTAGCCAAGATACTTCATAATTTGAAGACATTACCCTGGTACACTCTCTGTCATGCAGCATTGACATGCAAGTAACACATCATATAAAAACATATCTTCACTGACAAAATCATAAAATAAGGACCTCAAAGGAAATGCTCAATTGCTCAGAAAGTAGAATAATAAAGGATAAAATCATGTACCTGGAAAAGTTCCAGTGAAGAGTTTCCATCCTTAACAGGCCCTTGCTTGGCATCTACTCGAAGCATAACTTTTCTGCAGCATAGAGCCAACAGTAAACATGCCAAAAGTACAACAGACTCGTGATGAGGAAAAAGAATAAGAAATCAGCGAAATTGCCAACAGTAAACAATTATGCCAAAAGTACAACAGACACGTGATGAGGAAAAAGAATAAGAAATCAGCAAAATTGCCAAACATGAAAAGATGAAGTTGAAATCAAATACAAACAAGTGCACCCCACCCTCCAGCAAAACTGAAAAAGAAATTGAAAGAAAAAAAATCCTGCCAATATTAACACGAGTCACTTCTTTAAATGTGCCTGCAGTCGTAGAGTAACTCTCAGCTTAGAGAATAATTAGCTGGAAAAAGGTTAAGATCTAAGAGCCGCAAGGAAAAGAGATCCTTGCTGACCCTGACAGAAAAAGTTCTAAGTAAAATATTCATTACAAGCTTAACATGCATGCCCAAATGAAGGACAACAAAAGTCCCTTTTGAAGCCTTTAAAATACACCAATGATCACTTGACTTGTTGGTGAAACATAAGCAATAAAAAAATTTAACTTTAAGTTCTAATGTACAATATTTATACCACCATCCCAATAACCACAACTGGGTGTAGCAGGAAAAACACTCTCTTTTGAATCTTGTATCTAGGATCTTTCACTATCCTAAACACAATACAAAGTTGACCAACTGTATTTTGAGCAGCTTCTACTGTGGTCGCCATAATGCAAAGGCCCCTGAATTGCCATCTATGTAACAGGGAAACACATACTGCTGCCAAGACAGACGGAATGGAAACAAAAAATGTCTATGTAAAAATGGCAATTTTTTTATTTTAAAAAAGGATTTGTTAAAATTACAAAGTTCTATATTCCCTCCGTCCCCACTCAAGGTTAACGTTGGTGAGAGGCACGGAGAAATTCTAGAGTACAAGGGTGGCCAAAAATATAGAACTTTAGCTTTGAGGTTGAAGCCTTGAACAACCTTTTCTGGTAAATGTCAAAGTGGGACGAACAGATTAATATGTATTTTAAGTAATATTTGCTGCATAAGCTCAGATATTCATTTAGTTCAATACTTCAATCTATTTATTTTACGTGAAAATAACTTCCCTTTCTTTTTTGAATGAAACAAACTAAAGGAAAAACTCTCATTCAGTGAAGCAGTTGACCAGTTGACAAATAAAAGATAGAACTTGTAGATTTTACATGTGAGAGGAAGATACGAGGAGGACAATATACAGAGAGTGACAGCAACGATGAACAGACGGCAGGAACAACAAAAGAGTTCCAATATCTTAGAATTTACAGGCAATCTAGTGTTTGTGAATACTTTATCATTTCCCTTAAAAATAAGCCAGTAGTGTATGAAATTGTAACTTCGGAAAGTTACGTTCCAATCATAAGGAGGCAGATTCTAGATGATAAGGAATATACTGATTAGCTTTGCATCCATATAGTTCAATAATTTTTGAAGAATTCTACAAGGTTGCGGATGTAGGAGTTGGGAACACTTCGTAGAATGAAGAAAATCTTCAGACTTCAGAGGACAGAGATTTAGACAGTGCGTAAGAAAGCTGTAGTTACCTGGAACGAAGTATGTATAGATTTTTTCTTATTCTGTTTTTTTTTTCTTTGGGGGTGGGGGGTGGGAAGTGGACAGCAGCTGTCACAGCGCTACAATGGGCTTTGCATCAGGAAAACAACAGCTTAATTCACAGGGTGCATGTGCTTCATTACTCAAGATAATTATGGTGGATGTTTGAAGGTGAAGACATTTTCAAGGCGCAGGAACCTGGGGTCAACTGCTGGAGTACCTTCAGGCACAGATTTGCTGACATGGATGGAGTTACAATGACCATTCATGTCTGATACATTTGTCCTGATTTTGTACTGGGGTCTTCTAAGATAATGGGCACATCAAAAATCTAGTGTAGCCTTGGTTTGAGGAAGCAGAAAAGGCTTGGAAGAAAATGTTATGAATCAATCCTCACCAGGTATACTTGCAGCAAATTATATTTCTTTGAAAGGAGAGACAAAAGGTTGTTTAGGAGTCAAAAGTAAGATATGCATGCTTGGTTAATCATTCAAATTTCAACCCTTTTGACTGAAGAGGGAGTGGATCAGGATCATGTAGTTCAGAAATTTGTAACGCAAGCTAGGTTTCTGAGGTAGCTAGAATTTTACTCCGACCTTCTTGTTTTACTTGTATTCTGAATTGTACTTCCCATATATGGCCCGGTCCAATTGGGCCACCAAATCTAGGAACAACTGATATGAATAATCGCAAGTCTCACCCATTATCAATTTGATTATTCGAGGATAATCCCAAGTTTGAGGTGGACCTTCTCAGAATAGTCCCAAGTTTTATTCTTCTATACACAAAAAAGACAACACTTAGGACTATTTTGAAAAAGCTCCCCTAATACTTGGGACATTCGTGAAAAATATCAACTTGATATTTTCTCCAAAGTGGGTGAAAGTTGAAATTACATATAAATATTTCTAAATCTAACACGATAAATCTACTGGTTATGAATTTTACTTTACTAACACCTCTCCTCTCAAGTCTCAACCCTCTCCAGAAAAAGTCTGGTAGTCTGGTAAATAAAAAAATGAGTTCAGAAGATTCACAACCACTATGAAAAAGACAAGATCCTAACAGGCAGAATAAGGTGCTTACCGGCCCCACTCGGGGGAGGATTCCAAGCAGATAAGAGCATGTCAGACTTTGCATTTGGCAAGCAGTTTCTTACAACCAAATACTTTGTCGTAAATCTAGCCACACCAACATCTTTGTAGTCCCTGTCAAAGTCATATATCTGCATGCAAAAGTAAGAAACTCATCAGAAAACCTTCAATCACTTTCTTGCCTCAACATGTACGATGTAAACAAACCAGATGAATGCAAAAGTATGACTGAAGACTGGGGATGACTCTCAAGCAACATATTCAGAAACTAGGTCATTTGAAGTTGAAAATTTTCCCATTAAAGAGACTATCAACTTTGTTGAAATTGGAGTACTGTAATGAATCAACCTAGGGAAAGGGGCACTTTTGGTATTACATAATTAGTTAGTTTGAGTAGTAACTTGAAGAATAAGTTAGGGAGTTAGTGGGGAAATATCTTTATAAATAGAATACATTAAGGAGAGAGAAAGGAGGTTGAATATTGAGTAGTATTTTGGGTGAACTTTTAAGAGTTCAATGGGAGAGAACAAGCCTCTCGAAAGCTTGTAATCACTATCTTTATTTTACTGTTTTCAGATAATTATCAATCAAATTCCATTTAAGTCCATAATCTTCTTCTCTAATCTGCCCTAAAGATGTCAGTTCATTA